>JAUTXW010004791.1:142500-755000 GCA_030620095.1 Kuschelorhynchus macadamiae
ATGGTTTTATTGGTTAAAAATATTCATTATGATTAAAAATAAACGTATGAGTCCGCCCGCCACTGCTTCTCTCCCCGGGATGGACTTCTGGCTGCAACCTTGTTTGCTTATCATCTAGTAAAGAGCGTTTTACAAAAAAAAATATTACACCTTATCATTTCTAATTTTTGTAGCGCCAGCTCTCCGTCTTTATTAAAAGTAGAGAAAAAAGAAATGCCGGTACCAAAAGACCAAAACGGTACCCTTACCTTGAAAATAAAGCAACATATTTAATTCCGTGTCTCTATCACGTTCGTTTGCTAAAATCAATCGCTGCTTTCTTTTGAATGGATTAGTTGCGGTTACTTTATCATATAATCTTTTAAACGTGTGGTAATTTGGTGTTACCCTCTCTGGACATAATCTGCGATGCCCCACTTGCGCTCTTTAACGATTATAACCACATTTAATATAAACTTCATAAAATTTGCCTTTTTTCTTCTTCGGTGTAAAGTAAAAATTTAAATCAAATAATATTTTAAAATTAACGTAGAGAGTGAATTTCAAAAATATTTAATTGTCATTCTTTTATAAGTCAAGTTTAATGTTTAATATTATAAATATTACTTAATATATTATATTATTAATGTTTCGAATAATAATACTACAGAATTATCAACAAAAAATATTAACAAACCTTATATCGTTATGATCGGGATGTTTCATTGAATTTTAAAGTAAATGTTAGCCTTCTGAACAAAAAAACTTATTACACCTATATCTTCCCAAAACATTTTTGGATGTTTAGGCGCACATAGTTTTTTTTTTATTTAGAGTACCTAATGATTTTAGAAAAAATAAATTTAAAGTTTTTCTATTCTTTGGGATATTTAATTATCTGTTAGCTTATACAACAAATTATAATGCAAGAGTACAATATTATTCCAGTCAATTAAGCTCACAATTAAGTTTATTATAGCTTTACTATTTATAGGTTTTTCATGCAGTAGTTTGTCATCTTTTAAGAAAAATAATAATAATAGATATAACAATAATAGTAATAATGAAGTTTTGTGTCAATAAAACCTTGTTGAGATAATTTTTATACTTTATAGGTGATTTTTGGAAAAGCAATTTTTTTATATTAAATTTTGCGTTTCTGTTTCTAGGTATTTCAAGCCGAGTCAAGTCGTTTGGTTCCTTGTAAAAAAATGGCACAACTTAACATAACATCAGGCATCAGCAACACTGGAAACTATATTTCAGTTTGCAATAACTGGAACCATAAATTATTTTATACTGTAATTTTTTAGAAAATAAGCAACTCTTTATAAGAGCATTAAGAAAACCTAATACATTAAATTATAATTTTTGACTTCAGAAGATAGTCAAAATGGAGAGGGGTGACAAAATACTCATCCTTTAATTAAATGCCCTGTATATTTTTTACACGTAAGAAAAACTAGAAAATACCTTTCCAAAAAACTGCATTTTAGATTTTCTGAAAAATTTCCGTAGGTGATTTTTTTGTAACTTCAAAATAATTATGTTAGATATATGTTTAGAATTTAATGCATTAATTTCAATATTTGTATTGCAATCAGAAAAATTAGAAATAAAAAGTAATTTTGTGTATCAATTTTATGGTAACTATCAGTATGTTTGATCATATGTATTTTTAATTGAATTTCCTGTATAACTTAAACTTTAAACTTGTTTAAACTTTTTCCGATTAAAGAATCTACAAGATATTTCATGTAAAAAATTATACTTTATGTTGCTATTTTTTATTTTAAAAATTACTGTATATTTATCCATTCTCAACATTGCCAAGTTTACTAGCTCACTACAAAGAATACTAACAATAATAATATAAGAAAGAAACAAGAATAATACTAAATAATAATTAAAGAACAAGAAAAATTAATCCAGTCAAAATTAATTTTTTAATTTTAGGATTTTTATATTTCGTAAATCTATTGGTATAATAAATAATTTGTTATAAATTAAAATACCACTATATAGTAGGGATTTTTACTTACAAAATTGCTTCGAGTATGAAATGTGTTTGTTTATTAAGTTTTTTGTCGTGTGCCATGATTAATGTACTGTATGTCTTTTTTTTAAATCCCTATCACATGATTTATTTTTTATAAGTACTGAATGACTAAAATGTAATTTTTAACTTACCAATATAGTTAGGTATCTGAATAACCAAATTTTGTATATAATTTTATTGCAAATTCCAAGAAAGGGATATGTATAGACATAATAATTTTATTTTGTAAATTAAATGAAGGTTTTATAGCCAGAGAGATTCGGAAAAACAATATTTTCTCTACAAATTTGCTTCTTAATATATTTTAGTATGTACAAAAATATTAAGAGACATCTTAGTTTATACGGCAATAAATTTGTTACAAGATACACCAAGAAAGTTTACTTTTACCTTCCTGTTTTTGGAGTCCTCTGTATGCCTAATAAAAATAAAATTATATCTGTATTGACCACATACAAAATTTATTTAAATATTTAAGCTGTGATAAAAAAAAATCTTGCATAAACTGGTCTAAAAGGAGGTGGGTGCCCTTCGGTTCCTCAATAAAAGCCTGCATTTGAATATATCAAATTTAATAAACAGTTCAGAATTAATTTAAAGTTTATTGGTATTATAGTATAGTAGAATTAATTTAAAGTTTATTGGTATTATTGAATAGATAAATATAGATAACATAAGTCGTAGAAATTAAAGTACAGTTAAAATTTAAAGCATATTTAATTCAGAATAAATAAAACAAAATTTTGTTAATACACCTAAAACAAGTCACTGCATTATCTGGCTGTACACTTGTCACTATTGAGAGTACACATTAAATTTTTAGATAGTAAAGAAAAAAACTTAAGGTCTTTGTTTATTTAAAAATGTGTTACCTTGAAATAGGTACCTTCAAATACCTGTCAGTGCTTTTAAAAATATCATAATTTCTAATGTTTCTAAAATAGCTGACAATACCTCCTTTAAGGGCATACACGTTATATTCCACTTTTACCTTCCAACATTTGGTCACTAACATTAAAAACCCACTTCTGGAGAATTAGAATATAATATGAAAAAAATCCACGATAGTTTACATAATTTTTTACTTCACTCACTTGCAAACATTAAACTTAAATTTAGGTTTCTTGAAATCCCCAATTATGTTTGTTAATCTTCTGAATTACAAAAACAGAAACATAGTAGATATTAGGTACAATAATTATTCAATCACCAACTCTGGCCAACTCATACTAGCAGTTACCTTCTCTTTTAAAAGTCTTCAGGTGTAGCATAACACGACTATTGTGGTTTTTCAGATCTAAAAGCTGCAGCTGCTTGATTTTTTATCACCTTTTCATTGTTTCCAGAATAATAAAATATGTATAATATGCCAATAAACAGAAATTAGTTAACTTTTTTCGTTTTTTGTTTATATTCGTAAACGTCAACAAAACAATTTAAAGTTAAGAGTAAAGTAAATATGCATGTAAACACCTCTTTGTTGTTTTGCTCAAGTCATGTGATTTATTTTATTTTATTTTATTTTACAAAATAAACGAATAAACCATTTTACAATATCAAATTCAAATAAATGAACAATGTACAAACAATGAGCATATCTCAAAAATATACAATAAATCTACCTTCTATTAAGCAACAATTTTTTAATGGCGCTCTTGAAACCAGGCAGCGTGCAATTGAAGACATCAAGCTCATCTTGATGTTCGTTAAGAAGCCGAAGAGTTCTGTCAATAGGCGCAAAATCTCACCCCTGATCGTTTAGTAATAGCCCAGATATTTTAAATTTATTAATTTCCATATTTCCTAGAAAATTAAATTTCTTTGATTTTATCTCAGATTAAGAATATTGAAATTGCCATGAAACGTGTCTGGTTCCTAAAATAGATGAGTTGCGTTTTAATTTTTTTTTTTAAATATCTGCCGGTATGACCATTATACATTTAGGGACACGAACCACACTTTAGCATGTAAACTCCAGATTTCCTCTTTTTGTTTTGAGTAAGCTTATTTTTATGATTTTCCCTAATGTATTGTTCTTAAAACTGCAGAAATGCATTAAGAAATGTTGGTACTGAATTTACGGATATGGGTTTTACTGATGGATAAACTAAAATTGCTTTTTTATAAGATTTTTTGCAATATCTGCTTTGTATCAATCTGTAAGGGCTATGTGTTTAATCAAATTTAGCTGTTTGTTATAATTTCTATGTAATAAAAGTACGTTTAGAAGTCTGTGAATAAAGCAGTTAAAAGCTGTCATTTTTTGTGGATAAGGATGTCATTAATTATTATGAACAACAATATCTGTGCGTGAGGGCTTATGATGGATAGATAAATTATATTTTTATTTACGTTTTTTTGTGTTATAGTTAGATCAAGACAATTAATGGATTTATTGTGATCTATTACTGTGGTAAACATAATTCTTAGATGTAAATTATTTTTAAAGTTTAGTATACCTGTAAAACAAGCAATAACATCATCAACGTACCTATCCAGTACAGAAAATTCTTACTTAATGCATGTTCGTGTTTATATTCTTCTAATCCTACGCAAAAATTTTGAACATAAAAAGAAATAAATTTTGCATTTGATGGAAGTTTGATAGTTCTAATATTGTTTATTATTTTATAATAGCTTTTATTCCTCCATTTTGCTTTAAATATGCAAAAATTTTCTATATGCTTAATTAGACTGTTAGATAATTTAATGAACGAAGCTGTTACGAAGGATACTACAGGTCTTATTGGTAAATAATTTTTATGTAATTTAATTTTAAAGAATACAATTTAGGACTTTGCAGGATTATAGTTAATAATTTAGATTTTTCATAGTCGTCAAAAACATTTTACTGTGTTTTTAATCATATTTGAAAAAGATCTGTTGTTCTTACAGCTACTACAGATTTGCCTTTGTCGGCCTTAGTGAAAATGATTTTTTTACGTTCGGCTGTTTTTCTTATATTCTTTGCAGTCTTGGCTTATGTAGACATATAGAAGACAAAGCAATTGTTATAGCATATTGTAAAATAGTGGAAAATTAAGTTATAGACCTTTTATTCAGTGTTTCTTTATGTTTAAATATTAAATAATTATATGTAGAGAAACCCTGATTTTGCTCAAAAGAGAGCCAAAAAGTAACAACAGTATAATTTTAAATAAAAAAAGAATTATGAATAATATAATTTTACTTTTAAATATAATAAATTGTGTTTCAGATGTATACAATTATTGGTGAATTATTTTCACTGAAAAGATAATAATATTAAAAACTGATTTTTTTTTAATTTAAAAGTAAAATTTTTAATTTAATTACCTTTCCTTTTGAGTTTAATCGCTTTTCCCCCTATTTTTAATTATAGTAAATATTTAAAACCAAATTTTGTCAAAATTTCTATTTTTTAATTGGAAAATTATTTAAATTTTTTATATTTTTCAGTGCCATTCAACATTCAATTTGGCCGGTTTGCAAAAAACAACAGGCCATTCAATTTTCAAATCGAATTTCCTTTTACATTAGAGAATTGAATGTTAAATTGTTTGCGTTTGGGCGCTTAGTCTTAAGCCGTTGTCAAAATCTAAAAAACAAAAAATGTAAATATCTGAAAATCAAATTATTACTTAAATGACTATAAAATACGATTTTGGAGCTAACATTTTATCTATGAAATTACACAATTCTTCCAGTCTGAGTGACATCCGTTTAGGTTCGAAAATGCCAAATGATATTTTGGCAAAATTGTTCTTTTCAAAACGAGCGTAGTGAACGAATGTAGATCCGGAATAAAAACACATCGGATCGACGAGGTTAAAATTTAAATAAGTTGAAACTTTATGTTTTACAGTTTGTTTTTGCTGTTTTGGACAGAGACTTATTTTTAAAATAATTTTATTTCGAAAAATTAAATTTGCTCTCGAAATTTCAAAGAAAAAGGTATTTTCTTAACGCAATTTTTTCTAATATTTAAGAGTGAGACTTAAGGTGACAGAAGGTTTTTAATTATGCTTAGACTAGAATTTTTATTGTTGATTCCTATTAGAACTTTCTTTTACTTCTTTTGTTTCAAATACACTCGACTTTCTCGACTCGGATGGACAATCCGCGCGTAAATAGGTCAGTCACTTAAAATATTTTTAAATAGAAGCTAATGTATGTATCAGTAAAAACAAACAGTTACAGGGTGTAGCTGTATCCAGAATTTAGTAAATTTTCTTTAATATTAAACTGCACCAAAATACCAAAGTTCCAGTTTTTTTAAATGCTCTGTATCTGAATTAAATAGAAATTAAAGAATTTTATCGAAAATATTTGCAAATGCCTGCAAGTACGTGGGCGTGAATGTTAAAACACAAGGTTTGTAACGTAGTGCATTATCTGTAAATCTACAATCTATCAGTGTAAAGCAGGAATATAAGAAGCTTGAAAAAATGACAGATTTTGATTAACAAACAAATATTATTATTAAATACAATTTTGATTATATAATTGAAAATAAAATAATACAGGATGTCTCTTAAAATTCTAAACCAAGTTTTTCTTAAAATTTAGTAAAAGTATGATATAATTCCAATAATATAATATTATTATCAAAGGAAAAGGTATTTTTTCCAACTAGCATAGTACTTTTCGTGTAGAAGATAGGACACAGTGCTCTAAAAATAAGTTGCTCAGAAAGGAAAACTGAGTAAATATTAAATTCTTCTGGGAAACTCCCTTTTATATTTCAAAAAGTTTTTGTTGACAACATAAGGAAATTTTGTAGTTCGCAAACTGTTTTTATAGTTTATTGTATAACAGATTTTTAGAATAGCTCTTTTAACACGAACGTGATAATTTGGTTGCACGAGCCATAGACGAATGGCAAAAGTCACATGAGTGAGAAGTGATTTCCCACGGTATGCGAAATTAATTATTTTCAGATCTTGCTGGATTTGTTTTATCATGGAAACGATCAATTTTTCAAGGCATGACCTAAATTAATACTCTCAGATATCTTCTAGGTTTGTATAGAGTGAAACATTAATTAGTGCATCATATTTTTTACTTGAAAAATAGTGTGCATTAAATTAATGCCGAATCTGCTATTAAGCTAATCAGATAATAGAAATAAATTACTGGTTGATGTTTGATGTTTTTTTATGAAATTTTTCTTAGGTTGTTGTAATTGTAATATTATCAATAAGATGTTACTCTTCATCATTCCATATCCACTAAATATCACCCCGTCTATAACCATAGTAACTAAAAGACGTCCAAACAATTTCTTTTCAGCTCAAAGTTGGGAGATGTCTTTTATGAAGTTATCAAATACTGGTTTATTTATCATCATTACCCAATTGTATGTATTTTTTAGCTTACCATGTACTTGTTTCATTTTTTATGAATGTTATAACTTACACTGTTAGTTTCCAGAAAAAAAGATTAACTGTTACAAAATATGCGATTGGGATAGTGTTTCTATGTGAAAAATGTAAGTAAGTCGTAGATATTATCTCTAGGAGACCTGGTTAGATAATTGGGAATACACGTAATTCATTAAACAAATAGGCATCATCAGATATAAAATGTATAAGAATAAACAGGTTACTATTAGCTTACTTACTTTTACGAAAAGGAAGAACTGTTAAACGTGCATAACCTAGATTTTTTATCCCGTCCAGAATTTAATGAAAATTTTCGGAAAACCAAGAATTAAATTAAATAACGTTATCAAAGTAGACATTTCTAGTGAATATATACTTTATAGAATTGTTAAAACTGCAACTTAATTTGCAAATTGAATGGTCTGTAGTGTTTGTGCAAACCGACCATATTGAAGGTTTTATTTTTTAAAAATAATTTTTTATTTTTTTATGAATGATAAAAAAATATGTATTTTTAAATGAGAAATTCTATTTAATTTTTAATTAAAAAAATAAAAATGTTAAAAAATATTTTTATGCTTCTTTATATTATAATTAATATAATTTTCATATTAAATATAACAATTTGTATTTCATATTTCTACAATAGTAATTATTTTCAGGAAAAAAAATATTTATTTAAAAATTAAATAAAATTTATTTTAAAATTAAATAATAATAAATTTTGTCAAAATTGTAAGTTTTTAATAACTAAGAAATGGAATAGTTTTTTTATTAAAAAAAATATTTTTAAGTACTGTTTTTAAGAGAATAAAACCATACATTTTAAATAATTAAATATTCAATTTGACCTGTTTGCAAAAAAGAACAGACGATTCAATTTTTAAATTGAATTGCAGTTTTTAACCGTACTATAAGTTACTAGGGCATAAAATTTAGTGTGCTTATTGATATCCACTCACTTTTTCTATTAGCATGCATTACATACAAACAAAATTTGTGAAGAAATTTCACAAATGTTTTTGTCGTATGGTTTTTATTGTTTTGTAGGTTATGTATAGGGAATAGATTATTAAACCAGCCCAGTTTTGTTGGAAATTTGAAAATAAAACATATTTTTTGTTTCGACTGGACCAATCTAAGCCGCTATACCTATATCTTTTTTTTTAAATCGTCAAAAAGACCATTAACCGGCAGTTGTGCAATGCAAAACTCAGGGTTCCCTTCTTTTGTGATCCCACCAATATGTTTATAAAAAATCATCCGAGGAGAAGAACAATTCCTTTTTCACGAAAATTTCCGGTAGTTTGACTCCACTAAATAGGACAAATACTTTTTTCAGTGTCATAAATACATTATAGGTATAGATGTGAACTAAATGTTTTAAGACAACAGTTAGTCTAACCCTTAAATCTTGTTAGTGAATTTGGGGTGAATTGTGTTAAAAGAAGTATTTCGCGACAACGCACACCATTGTCTCTTATAGGTTTACCATTCTCACGTTGAAAAATGTACAGATTTAAAAAGCTCAACTCAAGAATGAGTGCCCTTTTTATTGCATTTTTTTTAACAGCATATATTGACGTATCACAAACACAGCCACTTTCTTTACGTTTTGGGATTAACGATTAAATTATACGCATAGTAAATCTCAGCAATAGGCATGTGTTGTTCAAATGTGGGGCGCTTCGTTTTGCTCTGACAAACTGTGTACATGACAGGCGCAAATTGTTACTCCTTAAAATCCATAACTAGAAAAATGACAATAAATTTAAATTCGCTACCTCCTATCTGGATGCCCTTAGAACATTTCTTATATTATTTTTCTGATCCTATTTCTTTCTCATATAAAATAGTAACTAAAAATATACTGCAAATTTTAGATCCGAAAGAGTTCATAAATCTAATATAACCGGTACTGTTTTGAACGAAGCGAAACATATCAACCTTTCGCTTCATTTTCTTCAGCAAGTGATCTTGGCTCTGTCAGAACCTAAAAGGACACATATTCCTTATAGAAATAGCCTCATGACATTTATTTTAAAAGACTCACTGGGTGGTAACTGTCTCACCGTTATGCTAGCAACATTAGCAATATCCCGAAAAAACATGCAGGTAAAGACTTAACACTGATCTTAAAAATATTCTTAAGGTTATTTTTTCTAATATTCTAGAGTGAGACTTAAGGTGACAGAAGGTTTTTAAATATGCCTAGACTAGAATTTTTATTGTCGATTCCTATTAGAACTTTCTTTTACTTCTTTTGTTTCAAATACCTAATACACCCTTAAATAGGTCTGTCGCTTAAAGTATTTTTGATTAGATGCTAATGTATGTATTAGTAAAAACAAACATATACAGGGTGTAGCTGTATCCAGAACTTAGTAAATTTTCTTTAATATTAGACTGCACCAAAATACCAAAGTTCCAGTTTTTATTAAATGCTCAGTATCAAAATTAAATATAAATTAAAGATTTGTATCGAAAATGTTTGCAAATGCCTGCAAGTACGTGGGCGTGAATGTTCAAACAGAAGGTTTGTAACGTATTGCATTATCTGAAAATTTACAATCTATCAGTGTATAGCAGGTATATAAGAAGCTTGATAAATTTTGGTTAACAAACAAATATTATTATTAAATACAGTTTTAATTATCTAATTGAAAATAAAATAATACGAGATGTCTCTTAAAATTCTAAACCAAGTTTTTCTTAATATTTAGTAAAAGTATTATATAATTCCCATGATATTATATTAATATATATGTGTTTTAATAAATAGTTGCTTTTCTTGTTCTAAAAAGTTCAGTATTACCGATAATATTATCAATTATCACAACATATTACACTGAATATTTAATACTCCATTTACCATATAAATAAAAAACTATAAAATTGGAGGACATTATTAAGCTAAATATTGTTTCTAAAATCAAGATGACAATAAAATTACTCTGTTTAAAATGTTGACCATTTGTAAAAAAAATGTAGAATAAAAAATCAAAACTTTTTATTCCTCACGTGATCCTTAATTAAAATGTTCTACGTATTGTACTTTTCTAGTTAAAGGCTATTTTATACAAGACAAAATTTGTATTTTTTTTTAAATTTGGGTAAAATCCAATATAACACCATGTAAATAAAAAACTAAAATATTATAGAAATATTTCAATTAAGGATCACGTGAGGAATAAAATACTCCAGGTTCTAAGAAAATTTTATTTTCAGTTTTCACATTTATTCAAACCACGCATGCTTCAAAAAGTAGTATTTAGTCTTAGTTCGCCAAATTTTCCATCTAGACCAGTTCAAAAAATAAAAGTAAGGGACACATTTAAAAGTCACACTCTATGTGTATTGTGTGTTTACTATAAGAATATTAGTAATAATTGTTTGTTTAAAAAGAGTATTATATTGATAACTGATAATAATATCCATAATATTTATGTTGTTAGAACAAGACAACTATTTATTAAATTGTACCCCAAAATTCACTAAAAAGGTTTAAGAGTTAGACCAGATCTAACTGATATGATAACTAAAACTGTTAGTTTACCAGTTCTGTTTTGCTTATGTCACTGTCATTTTGTAATTTAGAAATTTAGAAAAATTATTTGTTCAATTGTGGTTGCTTATGGCATTTTAAACCTATAACTGTCAAGTTAGAGATGGTCTAAATTTAAACCTCTTTAGTGAATCCGGGGGCAAGTGTTTTAGGTCTAGCCCAATAAGAAACAAATATAGTCTCATACTGGATTTTAGCTAAACCCTGTATGCGTTTATTTTTAATAATACTTACATTAGTTTCCAATCAAAAATAGTCTAAGCAAATGACTTATTTGAACATGTTTAAGTATATTAATCACAAAAAGTAAAAGTTTTGCATAAAATATGGAAATAAATTTTGGTATAGTAGGAACATGCACAGAAATAATTTTTTTATGATATTATATACTTGTCATTATTGTGGATTTTTTTCGCCAATATTTTGCTTTGACAGTTTTAGCAATCTGATGTTTGGCATTTATTCTTTGATTACTTTTATACTTAAAATGTACAGTAAATGACACCTTATTCCAGGTATTTTAACTGGAAATGATTTATTTTATTCTAAACGGACAATTAAAATAAAAGACAACCTTCACTACTGCAAATATCAATAATAATAATTAGTTCACATGATTAATCAGAGAAATTAAACTTTGGCACTTATTTTTTAAATTCCCACGCACTCTTTAGTACTTTTGCTTATATTTTAAGTTGATTTTAATAATGTAGAAAAACAAGAAAGTTATTAACGCGGCAAAAAATTTAATATAGTAGAAAAAAGAAATATTTTTGAAGACCGCTAAAGCAAAATGGAATTTGGCCAACCATAGACACGCGTTTCTGACTTCTGTCTGTCTTCATCAGTACATTGAACTAGTTGAGTGACGAGTACAACTAGTGGCAAAACTTAACAAACGAAATAACACCAGAGTCACCAATAGGAGCAAAATCTACATTTGTAGTTTCCAAGAGAACATCCGAAATCATCGCCGGACCTGAAAATTATTCTGTTATCACGGAGCGCATAAAGCTGGATTCTATTTAATTTTTAATTAAAAAAATAAAAATGTTAAAAAATATTTTTATGCTTCTTTATATTATAATTAATATAATTTTCATATTAAGTATAACAATTTGTATTTCATATTTCTACAATAGTAATTATTCTCAGGAAAAAAAATATTTATTTAAAAATTAAATAAAATTTATTTTAAAATTAAATAATAATAAATTTTGTCAAAATTGTAAGTTTTTAATAACTAAGAAATGGAATAGTTTTTTTATTAAAAAAAATATTTTTAAGTACTGTTTTTAAGAGAATAAAACCATACATTTTAAATAATTAAATATTCAATTTGACCTGTTTGCAAAAAAGAACAGACGATTCAATTTTTAAATTGAATTGCAGTTTTTAACCGTACTATAAGTTACTAGGGCATAAAATTTAGTGTGCTTATTGATATCCACTCACTTTTTCTATTAGCATGCATTACATACAAACAAAATTTGTGAAGAAATTTCACAAATGTTTTTGTCGTATGGTTTTTATTGTTTTGTAGGTTATGTATAGGGAATAGATTATTAAACCAGCCCAGTTTTGTTGGAAATTTGAAAATAAAACATATTTTTTGTTTCGACTGGACCAATCTAAGCCGCTATACCTATATCTTTTTTTTTAAATCGTCAAAAAGACCATTAACCGGCAGTTGTGCAATGCAAAACTCAGGGTTCCCTTCTTTTGTGATCCCACCAATATGTTTATAAAAAATCATCCGAGGAGAAGAACAATTCCTTTTTCACGAAAATTTCCGGTAGTTTGACTCCACTAAATAGGACAAATACTTTTTTCAGTGTCATAAATACATTATAGGTATAGATGTGAACTAAATGTTTTAAGACAACAGTTAGTCTAACCCTTAAATCTTGTTAGTGAATTTGGGGTGAATTGTGTTAAAAGACGTATTTCGCGACAACGCACACCATTGTCTCTTATAGGTTTACCATTCTCACGTTGAAAAATGTACAGATTTAAAAAGCTCAACTCAAGAATGAGTGCCCTTTTTATTGCATTTTTTTTAACAGCATATATTGACGTATCACAAACACAGCCACTTTCTTTACGTTTTGGGATTAACGATTAAATTATACGCATAGTAAATCTCAGCAATAGGCATGTGTTGTTCAAATGTGGGGCGCTTCGTTTTGCTCTGACAAACTGTGTACATGACAGGCGCAAATTGTTACTCCTTAAAATCCATAACTAGAAAAATGACAATAAATTTAAATTCGCTACCTCCTATCTGGATGCCCTTAGAACATTTCTTATATTATTTTTCTGATCCTATTTCTTTCTCATATAAAATAGTAACTAAAAATATACTGCAAATTTTAGATCCGAAAGAGTTCATAAATCTAATATAACCGGTACTGTTTTGAACGAAGCGAAACATATCAACCTTTCGCTTCATTTTCTTCAGCAAGTGATCTTGGCTCTGTCAGAACCTAAAAGGACACATATTCCTTATAGAAATAGCCTCATGACATTTATTTTAAAAGACTCACTGGGTGGTAACTGTCTCACCGTTATGCTAGCAACATTAGCAATATCCCGAAAAAACATGCAGGTAAAGACTTAACACTGATCTTAAAAATATTCTTAAGGTTATTTTTTCTAATATTCTAGAGTGAGACTTAAGGTGACAGAAGGTTTTTAAATATGCCTAGACTAGAATTTTTATTGTCGATTCCTATTAGAACTTTCTTTTACTTCTTTTGTTTCAAATACCTAATACACCCTTAAATAGGTCTGTCGCTTAAAGTATTTTTGATTAGATGCTAATGTATGTATTAGTAAAAACAAACATATACAGGGTGTAGCTGTATCCAGAACTTAGTAAATTTTCTTTAATATTAGACTGCACCAAAATACCAAAGTTCCAGTTTTTATTAAATGCTCAGTATCAAAATTAAATATAAATTAAAGATTTGTATCGAAAATGTTTGCAAATGCCTGCAAGTACGTGGGCGTGAATGTTCAAACAGAAGGTTTGTAACGTATTGCATTATCTGAAAATTTACAATCTATCAGTGTATAGCAGGTATATAAGAAGCTTGATAAATTTTGGTTAACAAACAAATATTATTATTAAATACAGTTTTAATTATCTAATTGAAAATAAAATAATACGAGATGTCTCTTAAAATTCTAAACCAAGTTTTTCTTAATATTTAGTAAAAGTATTATATAATTCCCATGATATTATATTAATATATATGTGTTTTAATAAATAGTTGCTTTTCTTGTTCTAAAAAGTTCAGTATTACCGATAATATTATCAATTATCACAACATATTACACTGAATATTTAATACTCCATTTACCATATAAATAAAAAACTATAAAATTGGAGGAGATTATTACGCTAAATATTGTTTCTAAAATCAAGATGACAATAAAATTACTCTGTTTAAAATGTTGACCATTTGTAAAAAAAATGTAGAATAAAAAATCAAAACTTTTTATTCCTCACGTGATCCTTAATTAAAATGTTCTACGTATTGTACTTTTCTAGTTAAAGGCTATTTTATACAAGACAAAATTTGTATTTTTTTTTAAATTTGGGTAAAATCCAATATAACACCATGTAAATAAAAAACTAAAATATTATAGAAATATTTCAATTAAGGATCACGTGAGGAATAAAATACTCCAGGTTCTAAGGAAATTTTATTTTCAGTTTTCACATTTATTCAAACCACGCATGCTTCAAAAAGTAGTATTTAGTCTTAGTTCGCCAAATTTTCCATCTAGACCAGTTCAAAAAATAAAAGTAAGGGACACATTTAAAAGTCACACTCTATGTGTATTGTGTGTTTACTATAAGAATATTAGTAATAATTGTTTGTTTAAAAAGAGTATTATATTGATAACTGATAATAATATCCATAATATTTATGTTGTTAGAACAAGACAACTATTTATTAAATTGTACCCCAAAATTCACTAAAAAGGTTTAAGAGTTAGACCAGATCTAACTGATATGATAACTAAAACTGTTAGTTTACCAGTTCTGTTTTGCTTATGTCACTGTCATTTTGTAATTTAGAAATTTAGAAAAATTATTTGTTCAATTGTGGTTGCTTATGGCATTTTAAACCTATAACTGTCAAGTTAGAGATGGTCTAAATTTAAACCTCTTTAGTGAATCCGGGGGCAAGTGTTTTAGGTCTAGCCCAATAAGAAACAAATATAGCCTCATACTGGATTTTAGCTAAACCCTGTATGCGTTTATTTTTAATAATACTTACATTAGTTTCCAATCAAAAATAGTCTAAGCAAATGACTTATTTGAACATGTTTAAGTATATTAATCACAAAAAGTAAAAGTTTTGCATAAAATATGGAAATAAATTTTGGTATAGTAGGAACATGCACAGAAATAATTTTTTTATGATATTATATACTTGTCATTATTGTGGATTTTTTTCGCCAATATTTTGCTTTGACAGTTTTAGCAATCTGATGTTTGGCATTTATTCTTTGATTACTTTTATACTTAAAATGTACAGTAAATGACACCTTATTCCAGGTATTTTAACTGGAAATGATTTATTTTATTCTAAACGGACAATTAAAATAAAAGACAACCTTCACTACTGCAAATATCAATAATAATAATTAGTTCACATGATTAATCAGAGAAATTAAACTTTGGCACTTATTTTTTAAATTCCCACGCACTCTTTAGTACTTTTGCTTATATTTTAAGTTGATTTTAATAATGTAGAAAAACAAGAAAGTTATTAACGCGGCAAAAAATTTAATATAGTAGAAAAAAGAAATATTTTTGAAGACCGCTAAAGCAAAATGGAATTTGGCCAACCATAGACACGCGTTTCTGACTTCTGTCTGTCTTCATCAGTACATTGAACTAGTTGAGTGACGAGTACAACTAGTGGCAAAACTTAACAAACGAAATAACACCAGAGTCACCAATAGGAGCAAAATCTACATTTGTAGTTTCCAAGAGAACATCCGAAATCATCGCCGGACCTGAAAATTATTCTGTTATCACGGAGCGCATAAAGCTGCTATATATATATATATATATATATATATATATATATATATATATATATATATATATATATATGGTGTTTAAAATTTGTCATTTTGTGCCACTTAACGCCCTATATCGGCTAAACATTTCAACTTGAAATGAAATGATTTGCATTTGCGTATTTTAACTTTTTAAAATCTATTAGGTGACATTATCTTTCGATTTGGCCGGAAAAATCAGAATTCGAAACTGGAGTCCACTTCCGATTTAAAAAGAAGTGTTGCATTTTTATATTCAGTTAATATCATCATTAGCTTCTAATAGATTTTAAAAAGTTAAAATGGGAAAGTGCATAGCATTGTTCTACGGTTAACAGTTTGACCGACATTTATAATTTTTAGTCTTAATTTTCTCGAAAGCAGTTAAATTTTGGTATAAGATATGTAACAAAAAATATGTTAGTAATATTACAGCAATTTAAATAGAGGTGCTGCATAAAAAAATGTGTATGACGTCATAACTCTTACATACCCAAGAGTTAATACCATAATATCTGGAGACGAAAAATCAGCAGGTAATTACGAACGGTAATATATATATATATATATATATATATATATATATATATATATATATATATATATAGGTATATAATTTTGAAACTTTAGTAGAGGTTATAATTGACATTGATCCTTTGAATTTAAATATTTTGACGTTTGCGTTACATTCGGTTTCCATGGCAGCTAAATAAAACTAAAAAAAGTGGATTTAGGTTGGGGATTGAGGGGCCAATTGCACCCCGAAGTCGTTTCCATTGGGCTTCAAGCATACTATCAACTTAGTTAATATAATAGTCTGCAGTTTCATCTAGCTGGTAGCCTACCTATGTTATTACAGTTTCTTAAGGGAGAACTGCACACAAAAAGTGAAAAGCCAGCGACAAGGTCTAGTCGAGTTGAAAGTAAGATGAAAAGGTACCTAGGCATTAAAAAAAACTTTTTGCAGGTCCGACCTCAAAAAAATGTGTTATGTATAGGTAATTTAAACTACATTTCGGTTACAAATGGGTTCAAAAGGGTTCACGCGCTGCAAAAATACAAAGACATGAGTACGATTTACCATTTCAAATTTTGCAGTAACGTAGACAAAGGATCAATGTAAGGCGGTAAAGAGCCATTTTGTGGAAAAAAAATTATATACGAAGGCATGTGCGTCAAAAAATGGTCGAAAATGGACAAATCTACTTTTATTTTATACCTCTAGATTCGATTTCTTCGTAAAAAATCGCATTTAGCGCCCAACTATACATATTTCCCTATTAAAATCACATTGAAGCTAATACATATCTCTTATAGTTTTAACATAATATTGCAGCGGCGGAAGGCTTGCAAATGATCCATATTACTGCGTGCAGTTCCCCTTTAATGACACTATTGTTTCATGCAATGTAAAATTATTTTCCATCCGTTTAACTTGTTTTCGGTAATTTGTGGCAGTTGCGGTTAAATTTTATTAAAAAAACCGCAAATCCTTTCTATAATTCTATGATATTGACCATATATCACAAACAAATTAAAGATGTCTTAAGGAACTATATTCTTTATTAAAATTTGAGTCAATTTTAGTCGATACTTTAAATCTTCTTAAAAGTGACAATAATTGTGAAATTGACGACATATTTCATTTGGGTATTTATAGCTCGACTCATGGCATACTTGGCTTATTAGTAATCAAAATGCATATTTTTGCGTGTATTGAAATTATTGGTCAGAATCTCAAAAACTACTTAAGATATGTAGGTATAGAAAAAAATTAATATATTTTACACAGAATTTAACGTATACTTTATTTGTGAAAACAAAAACAGGCTTTTTCTTAAAAAATTTTTTGGTGCACCCTGTATTAAATTCACAAAACTGTTACATCATTTTCCGAGAAATCATATTTTTGTTTACTTCTCGTTAAAAATTCGTTTTAAAATTACTTTCCAACTCTGAGAAAACTATTGTTATGTTCCCTCTTTAAATTGAAATGTCTCGAAAACTATAAGAAATAAATATAGGAAATAATTACTAAACTATATATATAGAATAAAGCCTAGAATCCCGAAATTCATTAATATACAAGGCATTTATATAGAAATATCAAAGTTGCTGTCAGTTTAAGTTAGATCTGGCAACACCGCATCCATCAAAATATCTTTAAAATATGTGTTATAAGCTTTTATTCCCGTATGCTAAACAGCAAGTTTTATTAAGCTGTTTTCCAGATACGTCTAACAGCCTCTCTACGTGAATCTCCCGAGACACCTATGGTTAACCGTTTTTAAGATAAAAATGATTTAAAATAAAGTATGCTAAAACTTGCATTTGTTAAATATGAACAATGCATAGCCCAAACATAACTTCTTTTGTCTCGAAACCAATAATTGACGTTTTTAATACAGGGGATCTTGAAAAACTATGTAATTTTGTCAGTTAGATAAATGGGTCTAAATCAATTTTACATATGGGACACTGTATATTTCTAACACAACCGTCGTTATCTTAAATTTACATTATACATTCACGGGAAACGCCAAAGACTATCATCAATGCAGCTGTTAATTCATTACTAGTTATCATGTGCTGAAAATATATTAAAAGTAAAGTAAAAGTAATAAGGCAAATTTTTGAAATGTTTTTAAATTTTGGTAATATAAAGTCACAAATACCGCTACCGAGGCTAGCCACAGGATAAAAAGCTAATCAAATAGCGTTTTATTTTTACCACTTTTCATAGGTATAAAGTAGACATAGAACAAAAGTTAAGCATCACGTTTGCACGAGGGAGCGGTGAGTTTACAGCGGTCAGCTGTAATTTCTTTGAAATTTGTCATTTTTTCAATATTGGCCTTGAAAAACGTATTGCCTGGATGGCAATGAGAACCAGACAGAAAGAAAAACCAAACAAAAGTTTCTTTAAATGCAAATAAATAGCATATATTATAATTCTGTAAAAGTTTATTACAAAAGTAAAATAAATAAACAAATCTCCTGTCAGAAAATCCAAGCGTTTATCAGTATAATTAGAGTAGTCAAAGGAATAAGGTTCAGCTATTTTTAGCATTCGCCTCATAGAGAATACTTAGTACTTGTTTCAATTATTAAATTATTAAGCTCAAATATTATAATATTCATTTCTGTCTTAGAAAGATAGCTAGCTCCAAATGATTGTTTAAACCTTATTGTTTTGATGCTTGAAATACATTTAATGCAATACAGGTAATTCCTTTTTCAGAAAATGTCATGTCATGCATAATTTATGTTTAAATAAAACGCACTTATTGCTTCGGTTAACAAGATAAGTAGTAGGCCAATTAAGAAATCATGGTTCTTGGGTTTACTGTCTAAACCATCAAATTGGAATTACTTTGGGACGTTTCGCCTGGGATTGCACGAGTCATCTTCCGGGATCTTAACTGCATAAGATCAAAACACTGAATGAATTCCGATGAGCAGATTTCCGGTGTTTATACTCGACCTGTGCCTGACCGTAATGATTGCTTTTCACGCATTATGTAGCACGTAGCCCCCGTCTAATGAAATTTACAGGTTGCTTGATGATTTTAATAGATTCTTTACTTTTTTGTTTTAATGACCTGTTATGGTATCTTTTAAATTATTTATGTGTCTTGTTAAGTGCTTGTTCAGTGACACCGGATTGAACGTTTTGTTTACAAAACAGCATGATCTAGAGTGTCATTCTCTTTTTTTTTGTACCAACACATCAAGAAAGGAAATGGCATCATCTGACTTAAATTCCTTAGTGAGTTATTAGAATATTGTTGGTTTAGATAGATCTAAAAATGTAGTTACATTTTCTTGTCCATGAGGACGTATTACAAGAGTATCATCAGGATATTTAAACCAATATTTTCGTTGTAAATGAGCAGAGCTGTGCGCAGGTCGGGTATCAATACCTGAACTTTCGTACTATATTAATTATTAGGACGTGGAAACAAAAGACAAACTCTTAAATAATATTGGAAGGAAATGTCAAATTTTTCAACTGCGTATGTGGCTATTATTTAAAATGCCTTTTACAAATGATAAAGGCGTTGTGCACTAGCGGCACGGTATCCAGATCGCCATTATTACGGAGGAAGAATATTTCCATGCTTAAAACTATGATTATGTGATACCGGTACTTTTCATCGTACTAGACTTCGTAGGCGTCGCGGTCGCAATGGAGAAAACGCAGAAAATATTATTAATGTCCTAGCTTACATAAAATTTAATAGACATATAGGAACTATGGCGTTTTCTTTTGACTTGGGAATAGGATAAACTACTGCTTGAAACATTTTATAACACTACAGATAGATTTAATCCATTAGCACATTCTTTTCAATACACAGTTCAGTATTATTTTGATTATGTATGTACATGTTGCATTTAAGTTTTAGGCTACATCCTTGTCAGGGCCTAAATGAAGAAGATTTCGACCAGATTAAATTATTGTCAATGGATTTTAGGCATAATTCAGAAAAACGGAAATTTTGTATCAAAGATTCTATTGACCGACGAGATTATCTTTAATTGTGATTGTATAGTGTAAGTATGCCTAATATGCAATACTTTTCTGCTGAAAATTCGCACTGGTTGCGAGAGGTGTAGCACCAAGGACGCTGGAGTCTAAATTTGTGGTTGCTATTATAGGAAGCAAAATTAGCGAACGTACTTTTTTGATCAAGTGCTAACTGTTAACGTCTTAGAGTTTTTGATCTGTGAGATACCAGTCTTGCTAGATGATGTGCCATTGGAAAATAGGCAAATCATGTTTTGGCTATTGGACATTTCTTCAGCATATTTTTTCATTAACGTACAAAATCATAATAACGAGACCTTTCAAGAGCGCTGCATAGAAATTGGGGCGAAATTTCTAGAAAAACTACTTTTGTAAAGTTAAGAAAGCGGATCGCCCCCTTGCGGTCATCTTACCTTAAAAATAAATTCCAGAATTTCCTTCTTGGCCACTTTGGTATTTGCCACCCTGTGTATATTTTGATCGGTTCGATGTATTTGGCCCTAAACTTCACTTGCCCGAACCTACATTACACATAACCGTCACTGGCGCTAACAGTCGAAATCCCGACACATTGGAATGCATGGAATTCGTCGTTGGCCTTAAACGTAGAAATACATAAACATACACGCCAATGATGTAAGAAACTTCTGTCACTGTTGCCAAAGTGCATTATTGTTCAAATGAAGTACATATTTCCGACAATATTAGTAATATTGTCAATTGTGTTTTTTTATTTATGTTTGATAACATGTTATTAATATTCCTGAATAATAAGTTTTAAATCGTTCTCAAAGAATTACCTAGTTTATAAAAATAGCAAATAGCTACGTATTAATTCTACTGCTACCGTATCAGTGTTAAGATACAATAAAACAAGTTTTACTAACATGACGAAAAATGCCTGTAAATTGTTGGTTGGTTGTGAAACGTGCAGAAATAATATGCAAGCTTTTACTGTGTTCCCGATAAGTCCTGAATTCTCAGTTTTTCGCCCATTTAAATGCAATTTCAAGAACGAGATTACTAGAAAGTTAGATTCAGCAATTTAAATGGGCTATCAAATTAGGACATCAGAAAGTATATTGTAACATACATATTTCATATTGGTAAGCCATCTAGATTCTTGTTTTGTGTATACATCTATTTTCTTTAATGTTCCTCTTCGGATTTTCTTCAATATATCGGTTTTTTAATGTATAGTGCACACTAAATGTTAGTTAAAAGAAAAACCTCGACAAAAACATTTGTATTTGGTTGATAACATGATTATGATATATAGTTGTGTTTGCATTTTTAGGAAAACCAAGTAAATTCATGGATGTATTAACCACAGTGGGCTCCATCTTGGCAAATCGGGGTATGTATCTCAGGCAACAATAAAAAATGAAAATCAGCTTTGCATATAAAATTATGAGTAGACAGACAAAGCAGTGAGGAATGCTTCCATAGTCCATCTGAGAATAAATATAGAACTGCTGAGGTAATTCATATGTCAAAATAATTATATATTTTAATAATAATGAGGCATTTTTTCTTTTCAAAATATTTTCTATTTAAAGATAACTTTTAGAAAAATTTGTTAAATAAGTAGCAAAATAAAGTGCTTTGAAGATTTATTTCACATGAAGAGATCCATATACTTATCATTTTAAAAAGATAACTATTACTCTCATACAGAGCCATGCTTACCCTAGTTTTGGCCTGGGACAAAATTTATTTGGGGTCTGTATTTTCAAAAAAGGCAACCTATTTTGTTAATGTTTACAAAATGTAACACTTGTGTCTTCAATGTTGGAAAACCTCTCGGAACCCCGAAGGTATTTTGATGTTCTCTATTTCTTCAATGATTTAAATGAACAGTTCATTCATAATAGGCTCTGGGGAACAGAATTCTCTTTCAATAAGAATTTTTTGGTTTACTTTTATCTTTTGAATACATTTTATTTTTAATGGTAATATATATAATTTTATACATCCGACTAGAAAACCCTTATTAAATAAAGAAATTTGGTGAAGTGTCATAACCAAATTGTTCCTACCCCTGTGTTGATATTATTGGAGATATCTCTATTTCTAGAAATTAAGTTTCCATTGTTTAAAAAATACATTATTTATACACTAAACGAAAGAACCTTGAAAAGAGTTGATACTTTTGAAGACTTGGGAATGCTATTGAATTCCAAATTTACTTTTGCCAAATACATAGATAATATCACGAATAGGACAATAAAACTATTAGGCTTTATTTTAAGATGTCTTTGACCTATATATATATATATATATATATATATATATATATATATATATGTATATATATATATATATATATATATATATATATATATATATATATATATATATATATATATATATATATATATATATATATATATATATATATATATATATATATATATATATATATATATATATATATATATATATATATATATATATATATATATAAATATATATATATATATATATATATATTTATAATATATATTTACTTGTTTTATATTTTGATAGGTTGCACTTTGATTTTGTAATTTGTCTAAAAATGTTAATGACTATTTTCTGTTAATATATATTTATTTATTTGAAAAAAAAAACAAACATTGTTTTTTATAAAAACAGACAAAAATACACAAACAAAAAGGAAGTGTTATGATAACTAAAATCATTTAAATTTTCCTCTACACTCTACAAGGTTTTCTATGAGAGATGAATAAGAATTTATTTATGGCACAAATATAATTGAAATTTTAATGTAACTTAAATGCTTTTATTGTCTAAGAATTCTGTCTTATTGACAAATCTGATTTAGATATTGAATTAAATTTGCTTATATAATTAAAAATATTGAGCTGAATTAAGATGTTAAATGAATGGAAAAAGCAATGGTATGTGATTGTCTTGTATGACCAGTTTGGATGAAATAGGGAATATTCAGGATGTTACTGGAGTGGTCCCATAGCAAACATATTAAATATAGCGGAATGATGCCATATTTAACATGTTCTACATGTATACACGAGCGCGAAAGACAATCTATACCACGTTCACTATATTGCCAGGAAAAAAGTATTGATGTTAATATGGTGATTCTGGTAAAATTTCATATGCAATGGACTAAAGGCGTCTAAAATTTTAACCTAAGTTTAGGCTTTATAACTTGAAACTTTGTATAAAGAAAACTAACAAGGATGAAATAAAAATTACTAAATCAATATAATAAACAACAAAAAGTAAACAGTAATATTTTATTCCCATATATGTAGGTACTCATTATATAAATGTCTGTTTATGATTAAGTTATTAAGAATTAGTTTGAAGATTACTTCATAAAGTCAAATTTTCAATGTGGAATAAAATATTATTTTTTACTCTTTAGTGTTTTTTTGAAGTAGATATTGTGAAGTAACTCGCCAGAAGCGAATCCCATACCCTGTGTCTGTGAAGTCAAAGCCAAACTTATTCTTAATTACCAAAATATATTAATGTAACGAGTGTTTTGTTTTACTATCTCTATTCGCTTGGTGACTAAAATTTTCCAGATGGAATATAATATTATTTTCCAATTTTAGGTGCATTTTTTGAAGTCAGTTTAATTTTTATACATCTTTTATTTCATCCTTTTTAGTTCTATTTATATGAGTTTTATTTCAAAAGTCATATTTAATAAATAACCATAGAATATCTATGTAAATTCCTGATAAAATGGTGAACGTCATACTTTTTTACAATATGCTAGCTGTGGGACCACTCGAGCAATATCCGGAATATTCTCTGAAAAGTTCATCCAAATTGTTGAAACCATCGCAGAGTAATCGTTGTACATACATAAAAAAATGCATAGGGTGAAATTGATAACCTCCTTTTTTGAAGTCTGTTAAAAATTGCATTAATATTTGTGACACGGCCAGCTAAACAAAATAAAGGAAATGCCTGTAGATCCACCATTTTTTGTCCAATTGTAAATATTTAAAAACTGACATTCATAGAATTTAAAGTTTTATCGGAATATAAAAATGCATAGATGGCACAACTTCTGATATATTTATAAAATACTTCCACAAATAAGCATTTAGTTTGATCATTTTTTTGAAATTATATGGGATCATTATTTAAATATATGTAGTTTTTTTTTTTCGTTTTCTTTTTAAAATTCAAATAGCATAAGTTCACCAGTGATTATTTTTCTAAGTAGTGCCATATCTATTTCATTCATTTCTTTTTTTTTTAATAAGTGTGTTAATGTTTTTGAAAGTAATTAGAGATTTTCTTTATTTTTAGTATGCCCAAGGATGACCATTATGTAATAAGATCACCAACAAGATGGAAGCTCTAGAAAGTAAGAAAATGATATCTTGGACTGTGTCATTGGTTAAAATCTGGCCTTCTTACCAACTATACCGATTCAGTTATTGCCAGGGGCGAGGCATGTGAAAACAACCCCTTTGTGAGTTGAGAAAACCGATTACATCATAAGAAGATAACATTTACTGTAATGTGTTTTAAATAAAATTTATGTTTAATATAATCTTAGGTTTAGATTTATTCTGAAAACAAGCTATATAAGGACTTATTCACCATTTTGTGAAGTAGGTTTTTATTTATGCCATTACAATGTGTCTTGACTTATTTATGAATAGACTTTTACTTCTTAAAACTTTTTATTGCTTTATTTCCTAGCTGTAATAGTACACTCAAATAATCTATGCTAATTTAATTAAAATTTGGATGATTAATTGATGTAATTGAATAAATTAGTTTTCTTTACATTAAGAGTCAGTTTAAAATGATCCAAAAACCATTTAACCTTATTCATGTCCTTAATTAATAAATCCTACACTTCTTCCTGTGTATTACTGGGGAAAATCAAAATAAAGTCATCAGCATAGGCTGGCTCAAAGCTCCTCCTACTTTAACATAATCAGATACATTTTAAAAACATTTAACACAGATCCTCCACATCATATAGCTATGCACAATGTCCAGTAGCATAGCCTGAGGGATTGTGTCAAATGCCTCACAAAAATTAGAAACTTACACAGATGTATAACTTTTACAAATATTTGTGACTAAATACACAAAATGATTTAAAATATATCATTTTTTAAAATATAGCTATTATTATTACATCCAGGGTTAGGCTTACTCCAGACTGAACTCAGAAAAAAATCATACAGTCTCTACATAAACTTAATTAAAGTTATCATAGGAAAAATACAGGTATCTGTATTTTAAAAACAAGACAATGTATCTTGTTAATCTTTTCAGAATTTGAAAGCTTGCTTCTTTAGCTTTAAGAAGCCAGTTATTTTGATTACTTCTTCAATTCATTAAAAATAGTTCGTTCACATCTTAAATCTAGCTTCAAAAACCACCACCATATTTAGTCAAAAAGAGGGGTAGCAGTAATTCATTTCTTATGAAATTTGTAGTCAGACTTAAATTATTCATATTGTAAAAAAGTGATGTGAGTTGTAGCATTTTAATCAAAACCAATGCAATCTAAGCTTCAAAAATGATCATAGGAGATTAAATATCAGTATTTTTTTATTGTAAGGGTAAAAAACTCACTAAATTATATGTAGCTTCATTACGCAATGCAAAAAAAATTAAAGAAATATGGATCACTAAAACATCTGTTTTTGTATAATTAATAATTATGGTCTGTTGCATTTGGAGAAATTGAAAAAGCAAAACAATTGTTTTTTAGGATCAAGATCAAAACTTTGGATATTGTGATTTAAGTAACAGTTTTCCATCTCAAACAGACCTTACCATCAAAATGTTTAGCTAACGTTTGAGAGTTAAGCTTTGCTGAGGAAGGAAGTATAACATTGGAGTGAAAAACGAAAAATGTATTCTCTTGATGTCACAGAGTCTAAGTGGACATTTGTTATTTAAAAGTTTTTATTGAAATTTACCAAGTTCTTTCTCATTATATTTTCTCATGGGAAATTATATAAATCATTTCTCTAAATGAACTTTCGAACTAAAAAATCTTCTGTTGTTGACTCTGATGTTATTTATTGAAAGCTTTTTACTGTACTTAAATTTGTAATAGTTAATGTAATTGTATGATTTTTATGCATTCGGGCACAAACAAATAAATCAGTAAATTTATGTGTTTTAATTAAAAAATTACAAAACTTATTCCTAGTTATTATATATTATATTTATTTTAGCACTTAATTTTTTCTTTTGGAGTTAAACTTATATTTTACTTCTAGTTTCAGTATCTAAGTTTTATTACCTGACTGTATTAAATATTTTAGGTTTCATTACTTAACTATTTTTCTATGTTTTGTACTTTATTATTTCTTTTGTAAAATTAAGTTTTCTTTTTATATAACAATATATTAAATAAATACAAACATTGTGAATTTGTAAACTAGCAAAATGCTAAATAAAGGATAATAATATAATATACTCACTATACCATGGTCTATAGCTGTATGTGCATTATTTTAAAATTATCATATTAAAACCGTGACAATTAAAATTGAAGATAGGTTGTATCAGAAATACTTTTACCAACAACAAAATATAATAACAATGACAGGCAAACAAATAGTATTTTTATCATCTAAAATGATCAATTATCATCTAATGATGTACAGGAATATTGATTATAAATTGAACCCTCATTTTTTTGTGGGACACCCATGTTATATTATGTCCATTAAATAGGCATCTTTTTACTAATCATAAATATATTAGGTTTGATATCTTTACCTTTAAAGGCAATTGAGAAAAACCATGACATAAGAGGCAAGTTATTCATATCTGTGTTATGTTTTCTCTAACATCTCTGATAATAGATATATTGTCAATTTCCTGTGTTCAATGTGTCAAACCTAATATAATTATAATTAGCAAGAAAAGACCCATTTGATGGACATATACAGGGTGTACCATCAAAACAAAAAAAAATTGTCATGCTTTTCCAAAAAACACCCAGTATACATAGAAACTAATAGATTAAAAATCTACAACTTCTGCATTTACCATTTTTTCTACCCCTTTCAACAAAAAAGTTAAATGAAGGTTTAATTTATGATCAATCAAAATTCGTATGCCATCATAAAATGCTTACTTCCTTTTGAAGTATTCAAGATTTTTGTGTAATTATATAATATGATTTGTTCTTAAATTCCAATGGGATTTGATTATATATCCTTGGCACCATTTACTATGAGTTTATTTTAACAAATAATGACATTATGTCAAAGTCAGTTAAATAAGATATTGTTTAAACTAGATTTTTCTCAATTACAAATTATTTTACTTAATCCAACATTAAACAAAGCACTACAGGTATTATAAGGGATAATGCTTTTAGTCAATGTCTATCCCTCTTGAAACACTGTCTCAACCTTAAGGTTTGGAACTATTTATTTAGAAAACTTAACATTTACTTGAATAAAGATTCTAAAAGATATACCACAATTTTTTTTAACAATACGCATTCTTATAAGTTTGGCGGCCAGTTCCCAACATATGGTAAAGTCAACAATAAGATGTAATATTTTTTGGAAATTCTATAAGATTAGGCTATAAAAGTTTATATTTTAAAAGTTAATTGATAAAATAATTTACAAGATCTAAACTACTTTATACCAGTTAATAAACTTAAGAATCTGAAAGCATGAAATTAATTGAGGGTATCTTCGAAAGACTTTTGTCATTTAAAATTATATCATGCACCTAACTTTTTCCTAAACCATACGTAGATTTAAAAAAAAATTGAAGATGTGATGTGCGATATCTGGCATACTTACTAAATTAACTTATTACTGAATTGTGTATACCAACTGGAGAAATATATATAAATAGGCCACAGTTAATATTTTTAAAATATGGGGAAAAATTATTTAAATTTCTAATCCACTTTAGCTATATATCTTTAATTAATATACAAAATATGTAATACACTTTAAAAAATTTATTCAACATGGAATTAAAAATAAAGTTGACACTACATTTATCATATGGTGCATCTTTTTTATTTCTCAAACTACACACTTTCTCAGCAACAGTAATTATAAATGAGCAACTTTATGTGACAAGCATATTTAGTAAATTTATCCACTTTATGTGACAAGCATATTTAGTAAATTTAAAGGTGCAGAATTTGAAGCTTCCATATAACAAAGAGGCCCAATTATTACATTGATGGAATGGGCTATAACTGGGGCTATATGACACTCAGATCAATACCCGTAACTAAAGTCTTTTCTTTCTTCCTATGCAAACAGGGCAACAAAGAGTACTCAAGTATGACTATAATATACACGTCACTAATATCTGCAATGCACATACATATGAGCAGAACTAACTTCCTAAGCCTTGTCTACGATACCTATATCAAACATCAAGACTTGCATTGGTCCTAAAACAAATTATAATTAATAAAGTACCTGCATGAATAACAAGCTTAGGGAAAATCATTAACAATCTTATAAAACCCTAATCAATATGTGACTGATAAAAACTGATTTTTAGATAGGTATTTGCTTAGGATCAGGATAAAAAATGAAACACCAAAAAAACTTAAAAAAAAGTAGAAATTATGTGTCTCAAAAAGCTCACAAAACAAATTAGTTGAAAGATATATATTCAAGCTTAAAGGCTTTTGTGGATTTTTATATGGTCTTTTGTTTTATCTTTAGGTAGGGAACAACATCAACATCAACAAATAAGACTATCTGAGTGTAAAAATTGAAATGGTTGCAACTTTATACCATATTCACACTATTCTAAAATAAACATACCCAGTTTAAAAGTAGAAGGTTTAAAATAATCTCGATTCAAACAAGAAATAACCTCTTCCTGGGCTTTCCAACATTTTTTTTTTTCAATATTCAATCTTCATTATTCCATTAAATAGAAATTATCTTGTGATAAACAAATGCTTTATAATAAACAAAAAAAAACAATAAAAATATTTTCACTTCAAAGTTAGAATACAGGGAAATACGCTAACATCATTTTTTCATGGTGTAGTTTTGATTAAAAATGAATAAACAAACAATATATTTATTTTTATCAATAAAACTTGACAACACAGGAGGCCCATTTAAAGAATTTTTAGCCAGTAGCGTAGCTCGCCAATTCGCTATTTAAAGTGTCGGGCTAGCGCCGCATTCCACACATTCCAATCTGTCGGGATTTCGACTGTTAGGGCCAGTGAAGTTTCGGTCCACTAACTGTTTGGGCCGATGTAGTTTAGGGGAAAATACGCACTACCTCGTAACAGTATATTTATCAATAAACAGGAATTTACTGATTGTTTTACAATTTAGTTTAATTTTCTTTTGTATATCTTGTTTTATACTATTTTTATGTTAGTAAACTATGTTTTAATTTTAAACCTAACACGTATTAACTGGCGCCCACGTAAATTTAACAATCCCCGACGTACCAGTCGTCAAAGGTATCACTCGAGAACCGCATTAAGTGGACTCAGTCAGACAGCTCTGCAATACTAGCGGGTGTGTCTTTAAGTTTTGTCGTGGATTTTGGTATACTTTTTGCTTCTTAACTTGTATTTTTCTCATTTTACTGCTGTATAAGTATTTTAGTTAATAACTAGCTGGTCCGGCAGACCTTGTTCTGCCTTTTTCGTTAGATGACACGATGAGTTTCTAGTGGAATATACTAATATGGGGCGCATTCAGCATAAAAAACACATTGTTTTTATGAAAAAAGCGCAATAAAACAATACAAAAAATAGTGTTAAAAGGTCTCGGTAACCAGACGATGATTTCAAAAAAAAATCATGTACATTGGTGCATATATAAATATTTAGATAATAATTAAATTTTTCACTAGTTTACTAATACTCTTCTTTAGTTATTTTGGAAGAGTTTGTGAAGGTAATTAATTTATTTCTAAATATAAATTTAAGGTAAATGCTGGGTTCCAAATACTTAATGATAAATTGAAACAACATTCTTATGTATTCCTTTGACTGAAATTATTATTCGAAAATTGCGATATAGATTTGGACATCTTGTAGGAAGGTTAGTAAGAATCTACCCCGCAGAGGATGAAAAAATTAATCAAAAATCTGAATTGTCAAGAATTGCTTTACAACGTATTTCAAATTTCACCAAAAATCACGAAGAATATAATTTAAGTTGCTGATGATCCTGTGGATCTTCGGTTTCAATAAAGCTTAGTAACGTTAATTTCTGTTCTGTCTGTAAATAACTCTACTCAGCAATTTTCATTTAATCAAAGCACAGCAAGGGCAGATCTTAATTTAAAACGAGATATTAAAATTTTTGTGCAGTTGATCTTTGAAGGAAAAGCACTTACCTTTTATAGAGCACTTAAGGGGAAAATAAATGACTGGGATACACTGTGTAACTATTTAAGGGAAGCATTTTTAGCTAGGGGTTATAACAAAAAGCTTTGGGAGTAAATAAAATCCAGAACATAAGAGGAAAAATAATCTGTTTCAATTTATGTTGCATAGATGGAAAATCTGTTTAATCGTCTTTCAACTACAGTTGATGAGCAGATGAGGTTTAAATTATATTAAGAAAAAAATATACTGCCTTTATATCAAAATCAATTGGGATTAGTTGATATAGATAATGCTGATGACCTCATTAAGCTTTGCAAATAGATCGAAGACAATTGAACAAATGTATTAAAGGACCCCCATACACATCTTATAGATTTTTGGTGAACCGTAAACTTTCACGAGATTTTCGTATACTATAAACTTCGACCTTCTGATTAAAAGTCTTCAGGGGCAGAAATGAATCATATGACTATTTTCAGAGATATAAGGTGTTGAACTTTTCCCAAATCTTACATAAAACACATGGGGAAAACAAGATGACACCAAATTACATTTTTCACCATATTTATAGTATGGTAGGTACTTCCCAGACAAAAAAAAGTTTTATATGAACATAGGTCCATAAATGCTTTGTTCTTCGATATACAGGGTGTTGCATTGTAAATGATGTAGTGATTCGCCCTTTATTTAGAAAACAAGAAATTTTAAGCTTATGGAAAGTACCATACGTTAAATATGTTAAAAAAGTAATTCGGTATTATGTTGTTTTTTCAATGGGAGTTTAACAACCTTAATCCCTGAAACTAGCCATAGGATTGAGTTCTGCCAATTAAAAATAAAATTTTATGAAATCTAGCGGTTTACCAAAAATTCATAAGATGTGTGCAGGATTTTTTTATTCTTTTATTCCTCCATCTTATAATATGACATATGAGAAAAATTCTTTAGAACAAGATTTATTGTATTAAACAGAAAAATATAATGAAAAGAGATTATTAACGGACCAAGGTAGTGTAGGGAAAGGTGCTTTATGAAAGTTCAATGAATATGATTCTAGTAGAGATAATTCTTTAGTAAAAGACTATCCAAAAGAATATACAAAGACAATAGCTTTTCTTAAAATATTCGAGACAGTTCTGACAGGATGTACAGGAATAAATAAAAGTTTAATCGGGAGACAAACTTTTCGATAGGATAACTATTATAGTTAAAGCAAAGATATATATGATTTAGAAAAACATGAAACTGTAGCAATAGATAATACACCAATTAAATTTAAAAAACTATCCAGTAAGCCGTACCGTGTAGAGTTTTGCACCATGCGAAAAAAGATTTACTAAGAAGTCACACAAATGTTAGAAATTAGGGGTAACTGAAGAAAACAAAAAATATAATACATACAGATTTTCTGTGGATCTTCATAAAATTAATAATATCTCTGAAAAGTGGGCTTATCGGTTACCTATGCTAAATATTTAACTTTAGAGCGCTTATTGGCAAGTGGCAATGGCGGAAAATAGGAAATTATACACTAGTTTCTCAATATCTGGTAGGAGTTTGTTTCAGTTCAATAGAATGCTATTTGGTTTAACCAATGCTTCGGCTGCATTTCAAGCTTTAGTAGACAAACTTTTTGAGGCAAAATCGGATTATTTTTGCTTTAAATACCTAGACGAAGTTATCTATAGGTCAGCAGCATATAGCAGAACAATAGGTAAATTAAAAATAACGATATATATTGATAGTTATAGTACCGATAGGTGTGCAACAATGCCGACAGATATCCCATGATATCGATCGGTAGCTGATAATTTCGATAGGTGAAAACATCTTTTTTGCTCAATACTTTTTGTCAAAAATATATCGAAATATAGGAATACCTATCGATACGTCGATAACTATCGATATATCGATAAATAAAAGGTGACGTGATATCGCCTATCGATGGGTAAAATCTAATATCACCCATCCTTAATTGTAAAACCAGACCTAGAAACTCATTTTTTAGTATTAAAAGAAATATTTAATCGTTTGAAATGGGCAGGGTTAAACTTAATAAAGAAAAATTTTGTGAAAGTGAACTTAAATTCTTAGGATATGTAGTAAACAGACACGGATTGAATGTAGATCTTGGAAAAGTTGGCGCAATTGTAGAAATGCCAAGGCCAAAAACTCCAAAAATTCGTAGAATAGTAGGAATGGTAACATGGTTTGAAAGATTCATTCCAATCTTCTCTAATATTACAGAACCGTAAACAAATTTACCTTGTAATAATCTAAAATTTCAATGGTTACCAGAGTGTGAACAAGCTATTCAAAAAATTTCAGATTGTATAAGTATTTCTTCAATTTTGTCCTGTCCTCGGTTTGATAAAGAATTTATAAATCGATGCGATGCAAGTTCATGCAGTTTTGGATCAGTAATTTTTCAGAGATAAGATGTGGTAGGCCATGTAATTTCGTATGTTTCTAGAAACATAAATAAATGGAAAAAAAAGTCTACAGTAACAGAATTGGAGTGCTTAAGTGAAATTTGGGCTGTAGAAACGGTCAGAAGTTATATAGAGTTCTTTTTATGGTTATAATCGACCACTATAGTTTACTTTTATATCAAAATATAAAAAAATTACAAGGTCGTTTAGAGAGATGGGTATTGCGTTTGTAAGAATATGATTTTGCAATCATTCACAGGCCAGGCAAATACAATAAAGTACCAGATTGTTTAAGTAGGCAATTAAACTCTAAAACTCTGAATTTTCTAATATAACACTAAACATTAATAAATCTGATAAATGGTTTGAGAAAATGAAAGAATGGATTAATAAAAGTCCTTTACAATTTCCTAATTAGCGAATATTTGACGATTGCAAAATGTATAAACATGTAAAAAATAATATTTTAAATAAAAATTCGTAGAGTGGTAGTAAAAAATTATTATGAAAGAAAGAACCTCATAATAAATTTTATGATAATTCTATTTTGGAACACTTAGGAATTTTTAAAACCTATAATTAAATACTGCAAAATTATTTTGGAAAAGTATGAAGGCAGATAAATATGTGAATGGATGTAAAGCTGGCTGTCATGCACACAAACTTGAACAAGAAATGAAAGACGAAATGATGGCCGAAAAACTAAAAGTAGAACATTGTTAGCAAAACGCAGCAACATATCTAGTTGGACGTTTACCAAGAAGTACTAATGAAATCAATATATTTTGGTTAACTCAGACAATTTCAGAAAATTTTCTTTATTCTTTCCAGTACTTAAAGTAACTGCTTCTAAAGTGTTAGAGTTAATTGGGCAAACATTTCTTTCATTTTGGGTTTTCACTACATATCAGATCAGACATTGTGGTGCAAAGCAAAACTAAATAATTTAAAAAAACTAATATTTATTGTAATTGGTATGTTGTAACATTTTTGAACAACCCTTTATATAACACAGAACCTAATTTTACTCAAAGAGTAAACAGAACGACAAAAACAATGACTTCTCGCTATGAAACCATAATAACTCAGACAAACATTTTTTAAGAACTGACGTGAGCATATAGAACTGCAAAAGTGAGTTAACTAGTACGACTCCCTATCATATAAATTTTGGTTGTGTGAGATGATTGTTGTTAGCTGTAATTATAAAAGTGAGCAATATGAAAATAAGTGGACTACAAATGAAAAAGTTAATGGTGACAATAACAATGTGGAAACTAAGATCAAATTGAAAGGTGCCCATGGGAAAACAATATACTAATACAATCATTGACCGGTAATATTTCGAGTGCGAGACTTTATATGGAAAAAAACGTACAATCTCTCTGATGCTTCAAAAAAATATGCAGCAAAATTAGGGAAAAGTAGACAGGTCCTTATAAGGTTAAGAAAAAACTCGGTATTAATGTATTTGAGTTAAAGGATGAGAAAGACATATTCACAGACAAATTGCGTATTAAAGATTTAAAATCATACAAAACAACAGAAGCATTGTCAATGCACTTTTTTGCTGTTTTACTTGCTGCTTGACTTCTGCATGAATGTTTCTATTGTTCTAAATTTTTTATAAGGTTTTTATATAACTTAATTTCAAATTATATTGTTATTGTCTATCATGGTTGTTTTATTTAATTTTTTTCTTCTTTCTTGATCTTCTTTTAGGTATATATCCGTATGTCAATAAAATCATTGATTTTTTCGACGGAAAGTGAGAGGGTTATTTCCAGAAATTTCATTTAGGATATGCAAATATTTATGTACCCAAAGGTAAAGCAAAAAAAAGTTCTATTGAACGCAAATGCATATCATAATTAGTATAACTCAGCTATCCAACAATTTTAGTACAAAAGTAAAATAACCAAATAGAATATAAATGAAATTAGATTCAAATATTTTTTTAACATTTGAATCATAGAGAATATTTATTGTTTGTTTAATTCAAGCTAATAAGCTCTAGTATTATAATACTAATTTCTCTCCTAGAATGATTCCTAATCAAAGAATATCAGAACCTAAAATAGTACGTTAAAAACTGCAAATTAATATTTATTTACAGAACGATATAAAAATACAAAAGCATTACCTTTCTGTATTTTATTTCTCTCAAGTAGAATTATGAGAGCATATTGTCAAATTCGTTTGTAAATTTTCTAAAACAAAGTTCCAAATTATTCTTTACAATTTATGATTTGACATTTGAAGTAAATTTATAGATTATGCCTCAACCAGCTTGTCGTATTATTTGTAAATATTTTTTTTGTAAGGAAGTTGCGGGATGTTCAACTCTGACGTGAAATGACAAAAAAGCTCTGAAATTGTGAGTAATTTTAGATTTTACTAAATAATGGGCAATATCAGACAAGACAGCCTAGTAACGGTGTAAATAAACTTAGCATCATCATGGCATGGTCGCCAATAAATAATTTTAATTATTCCGGTATTTTGACAAGTTAGCGCAGAGTGCTTATTTTTGAGATTGGGATTTCTTCGCTAATATAGAAAATATTATCAATATTTTCCGCATTTTTGCTGGATTTCGCTGCATAGGTTCGGTAGCCAACACCGCCAAACCACATATTTTGGCAAGTCAGCTTGCAATGCTTATTTTGAAGATTGGGATTTCTTTGCTAATACATTAGGTATTCTCAATATTATCGATATTTTTGGCAGTTTGACTGGATTTCGCTACTTAGCTTCAATAGCCAACATTGCCAAATCACGGCCTAGCTAAGTGTGTGTGTCTGTGTGTGTATAAATTAGTAAGTGAAAAATTAAAAGGTGCCCATTTGTGATTTTTCAAAATTACGAAAATGAGTTACAGGATGAGAAAGGCTTTTTTAAAGTTAAATGGCTTATTAAAGAGGGATAATCATATAAAACAACAGATCCATTGTATATGCACTTTATGGGTATTCTACTGGCTGGTTGACTTATGCTTGAATGTTTCTATTATTCTAAGTAGGCTATTATATAACTTAATTTTTAATTATGTTGTTATTGGTTATCATGGTTTTTACTACAATTTTTTCTTTTTTCTTGGCTGATGTATGGCTGACATTATAGCTTTTTTTGGGTATATATCCGTATATTAGAAAAAATCTTCGATTTTTTTTTCCAGAAATTTAGTTTGAGGTATTCAAATACTTATGTCCCAAATGTAAAGCAAACTAAGTTTCTTTGAACGCGAATACGTAGAATCCGTCATAGTTAATATATATCTGACAATTTTATTACAAGGATAAAATAACTAAAAAGAATATCCGGTCAGAAAACCCGCAGCTGTAAATGGAATAAGATTCAAATATATTTTTTTAAATTCGCTTCATACTTATTATTTGTTAAATTCATTAAGTTAATAAGCTCTAGTATTATAATATTCATTTCTCTCTTAAAATTATCTTTAACTAAAGAATATCTGAACAGTAGTTAAAATAGGGGAGCGCCTCCTCCTCCTCCTCTTCCTCTCTCTCTTGTCCCTCATTCTTATCTTCCTCTCCTTTTATTCTCATTCGCATCATATTTTTAATTTTTTCTCTTTGTCCTCCCACATTTGATTTTGCATTCTTAAGTCTTATAAATAGGTGCATCAAGATCATTTTAGTATGCTGAGGCACATTTACTAAGCTGTGCTCGAGTTGCGTAAAAAGTTATTTTTGAATTTTTCCACCCATTGTGTATAAAACAAAAAGAAAAAATGTTTCAAGTAATAAGTGAATTATGTGTAATCGCGAAAAATTAGCTACATCTATCACACAGTTAAAAGTTAAATATCTCAATTTCTTTGAAATGATTTCGAAAGATGAATACACCAAGCTGTTTTATCCACTGAAACGAGATTATTTGGAAGCAGTTGTGATGATTATTTAGAAGGAATTATAAGCCTTACTACGTTTTTCAATACATTTGGGAAATCATACTTTGTAGGAGAATTAAGCCACCTAATAGAATTTATAGGAGAAGATTGCCAATTTATACCTGCTGTTATTGCAACCCAAAAGAGGTTTCATTTATACGAAGATAAAAACAGGTATTATCAAGAAAAGTTAATCCTATTCGCAAAAGACGTCCCCCCACATATTTAAGATATTATGTTAAATAAATTAAATGGCTGAGTTGCTGATTGCAGTTAAATTTTTAGAGGACAAATTTAGTAATCTTTCAAAAACCTATTTCTCATATTCTATGGCAAGTGGTCCGGAGTGGATAGACTTTTATTGTAATCAATCTGCGGAATTCGTAAAGGCTGCCCTCTGTTGCCAAAAATACTTTGAAACATTAAATTTTTTTGAACTTATTCAAGATCTAAAAGATATTGGCTTTAGTTACTATTTAAAAGACTTGAAGCAATTTATTTACGAGAATACTATTCTTTAAGAAATTGAAAAGGAAGAATAAATTTAATAATATTCACAATAGAGCAAATGGTTACTGAAATGTATGAAGAGTTTATTATATCTGCTGCATACTTCCAATATTTATCAATTGTAGGCGAAGAAGACGCAAAAGCACAAGATTTGTCAGCATATGTTAATAATATAGATCGAATGGAACAATGTAAATTAGCCGCTAAATTTTGTAATGATTATTTAAAATATAAAAATGAGTATGAACTTTTAAATGAATTTAGAAAATTAGATTTAAGGTATCATATTAATTGTATTCAATCATGGTTAGTTAATGCAAAATAAAAATGTAATTAAGTTTTTTTATATTTTTGTTCATTCATAAAACAATTGTCATATAAAAATAACACATTTGTCAAAGCACACATACAAGGTGATCTTGAATGATAGAAGCATTTTTGTTCCATTAGCTTTAGCGCTGGTTGTTCATCTATTTCAATCACAGGCTTTTTAGAATGTTTCTCTATAAAATCTTTTTTTTCGGTTTCTTTTACAAAAACAAAATCTGCTTTCTTCGTAAGTGTTTCAATTATTTTTGGGAAATGATGTAATGGAGTAAATCCATTACTCCAATGTATACAATGATGATTTTTCATTAGCCATACCGCCTGCTTGGGACAATCAGGTGAAAGAAACTCCATTGGAAAAGGCTTTTTAAAAATGTAATGAGTCATTTCATAACCATCAAAAGCTGCAAGCTCTTTTGGTATAAATTTATTTTTTTCATCCTTGAATCCTTGAATACCCATAACCAATCTCATATTTTCAAAGCAGCAAATTTTTTAATGAGATTTTTTTTCCTTGAATAATTTGCAATTTCTTCTTTCAGTTGATTAATTTTAAAAATAAATTTTTCAATTTGTTGTTGTAGTTTTGATGTCATGACTAAAACCAAAAGCTTTTGAAAATCCCTTTAAATTAAATCGAAATATGAAAATAGTGGGGATAAAGTTTATAATTATTTCACAACTTTAGTAAGAGGGTTGTAGCTAAATAATTTGTCATGTAAAATAAGACAATAAGCAGAAGTATCTTTTTTAATTGCATTGTGTGTCTCAAATTCAATTCTCATTACTACGGATCCCGTTTGAATTGTTTCTTTTTGATGGGACAATCAATATGTGTAACAGGACTAATGTTTTTGAATTGTTCAGGATTAAAAATGGGTTCATTTAGAACACCATAGTAAGACTGTCTAAAGTTGGCAAACATTTCGTATAAAGCAGAAAATTTGTTTTCTTCGAAATTTAAGTACAAATCGTGATAAGGATATCTTTCAGAATTTAAAAATACTCTAATATTTGACAAAGTAATATTGTCAAATTTACTCATATCTTTAGCAATTTTCCCTTTTCTGTTTTCTTGAAAGCCAATCACGACATGACGAGGAGCTTCTAGTTTACTAGTTGTTTTTACCGGCCATGTGTGACGGGTTGTTTCGGTTAGAGAAGAATATTCAACAAGTTCCCAACTCCTAAATCCTATCAATATATCTTTATTTGATTCTAATATTTTTGATAGAGCAAGTTGTGGCATATCAACTAGAATGTGAGGAACTTTCCAATAAATTTTATCGAAAGTAACCAATGTAGTGTCAGGAGCACTAACGGGGTGTGCCGGATCTCCTTTGAAGATAACACCATCTAAATCATCAGTTGATCTAATAAGAACTAATTCCTGTTTCATATTCATAATAATTTTTCTGTAATCCTCAAAAAATCCTAAAAGCATTTTTAGTGGTATGGATACGGAGAATTTTCCATCATTATCAACTAAAATTTTATCACCTTCTTTTCGATGTGGAAACCAACCTGCATTTTCAAGTTTTAAACTTTCGTTGGTATTGTGGGAAAGGTAGCTTTTTAAGGTTGATGCGAATCCAACATTTCTTATTGAATCTACAGTAATTCCGTTTAGTTCATAGCGGATTTCTCTGAACAAAAAGGCTATACCATTGTTAATAAATAGCAATTCTTTCTTATATTTATCTTCTGTATTAGTTAATTTTCCTTCGATATAAAGTAATCTATATGATGGTAGAGTGCAAGCATCGAGTTCTTGAATTGGGATCCTTATTTCATTCAGATTCAAATTCCTTATTCACTTATTTCATCATTGTAATTGAATTTTGAAGAAATATATGGTTGATATGTGTGAAGCTCTGAACTAACGATGGAATTATCTACATAAAGCTTTTCGTTCAAGTTAAATATGTTCATTATTTTAAAACAGTGAAACCCAAATATGTGAGAAATTTACGATTATCTCGTCTTAACTTGTTGGTGTTGGATTTGATACTGAACTGTTGTTTAGTCTTTTTCTTTTTATAAGTTTTTACTTTGTTGATAGTGGTAGGTGCAAGTCTCATTCCAAGGGCTCTATTATATCTAACAACCATTTTATATGTAACTAGCTTGTAAATGTAACCTTAATGTTATAGTTTCTCCTCTAAAACTGATAAGTTCTCCGTCTTGATCAACTATTTTAACGGTTATATTGTTAATTGCTTTGACGCTAACTGGAAAATACAAAATGGACAAAGGAGATTCCACTATTTTATAGCCTAGAGCTACAGTTGGATAAAACTGGTGAATAATATTAACAGGTTTACCATTACTGTAAGAACCGACACAAATATTACAATCAATACAAATAGCATTCACCTTAGTTATTTTTGCAACATTATCTGATTCTTCCTCTTCCATAGCTTGTAGTATCCTGGTATTAAAACCCAACATTCTTCCTATCGAATCTTCCTTGGTAAAATCAATTTTTCTACTACACATTAAAAAAGTTTTTAGAGTGTTGTCATTTGCTTTTAAAAGAAAAAAAATTTTATCATTCGGAAATAAATCTTCTATACTTTCTCTTATGTATGTTTCTATACCTGTAATATCATAAGATCCGTCGGGAATAACAATTACTTTATTATCTATATAAAATTTATTATATCCTTCTTTTATATTGGGAATAGTCATAAACATTTCAAAATCAGCTAAACCCAGGTAATATTGTTTTCCATCCTGTAAATATATGGGCGGATTAAAATCAGCAGACAAAACAAAACTGTTTCCTGATATGGCAATTGTGGTAGACATTGCAGTTTATTTATGAATGAGATATTACAACAAATAATGAGTTTATATATTTTTTTGCAAAAATTTTAGGGATAGTTGACCACAGTTATATGAATTAAATTTTTGTTTGTTTTCATAAGTATAAAATACATCCACTTTGCCATTCGAATTAAAATATTTGAGAAGTTCAAGAGGTGGTTTTAAATTTCCATAACTATCAAAATATATTACATTTTTGTTATTTTTAATATAAGCAGTCCAATGAGATCCTTTATTTTGTTTTTTATCCAAATTTACAATACCACACTCTTTCAGATTAATTTTTTTTGGAAGTTCATCGAGCATAAAAACACCTCTAAAGCCAGTTATTTTTAACAGCTTTACATATTTAATAATATCATTGTTCGTAAGTGCTCTTTTTGGAAAACTTATTTTGTGTTTTTTTCTGTCTGATTGCTTTCATTTTGACTGATCCTCCTTTATAAGGTCTAATAAATAGTCCTTTTCCTTTATATGGTCTATTATATAATCCTTTGCCTTCTTTAGAAGCATTTTCCATTGCAATATTATGCCTATGTATTTCTTCTAGTTGCTGTTTAGCTGCTTTAGCATTTCCTGCCGCGCCTCCACCTAGTGCACCCACCTCCAACTTTTTTGGGTGTTCGAATGATACGTTTTTTTCTCGATTTAAGTTTACCCCCTTTTTTATCTTTAAATCCCAAACCGAACTTTCTTTTACCCTTCATTATTCCTGCAACACTTAGAGCTGCAATTTTTTCACCAACAGAATAATCCTTAGCTTTTACCCTATCCCAGGCTTTTTTTCTAATATTTGGTCAGATATGTCTCTTCTTGATAAATCTTCAGTCTGAGAGTATGATATATCGTGTTCTTTACAAGCGGAATCCAATGGATTTATACCAACGTCACCTCTAGTTAATCTTTTCTCCAAGTTGGTGCCTGGACCACAATAATTATATACTGGTATATGAACTTCGAAGGGTAGTTTATTAATTAATTTATTTACTAAACCAGAGCCTTTTCTATTATGTCTTTTGATAGTTTTTTTCAACTTATGCCGACCCACAGTCATTGAAGTTCTTTTTATACTAAAAACACATTGACATTTTTCTGGTATAAATACTTTTACAGCTAAAAATATTTACTAGTGTGATTAAGAATGAGGATTGAAAAACAAAAATTCTCTTTACCAGTAATGACGAAAAAATTTTAAGTAAACAGTTAAGAAAGCATGGTGACTTTTTTTGCGGTGGTTCAAAAAGAGGACTCATAGTTGGTTGCAGTGGTAGCGGTAAAACCAACGTTATGATTACACTGCTCGAGCATCCTAATAGAATTAGGTTTGAAAATGTCTATGTTTATTCAAAGTCATTAGATAAACCAAAATATGAATATTTAAGAAAGTTGTTAAAGCCTATGAAAGAAATTGGATACTTTGAATACGATAGCGATGAGAACATTATTTCACCTCATGAGGTAAAGCCAAATTCCGTTATCATTTTTGACGATATTCCTTGTCATAATCAATCTATTATTAGGGACTATTTCACGCATGGAAGGCATAAAAACACTGATTGTTTTTTTATTTTTCAAGGATATTCCTCCATCCTTAAACGTCTAATTCAAGAAAATTCCAACTTATTAATTTTATTTAAACAGGACTGTTTGAGTTTAAAACATATATATAACGACCTCTGTATATTGGATATGACATTTGACCAGTTTAAAAATATTTGTGCTAACTGTTGGATGGATCCATATGGCTTTCTTGTAATTGACAAAGATTGTGAAGTAAATCACGGCAGATACAGGAGTAAATTCGATTCCTTTATATATTTATAAAAGTGAAAAATTTGCAGTTTTATTTCATTCAAAACTTGCTTGTACAGCATGGATAAACGTTTAGCTAGAGAATTAATAAAATCGAGACAAGCCGTGAAGCAGAAATATCGAAACTTGAAATTAGCTACTTCTACCGCTCAGTCTGAATTAGAACAAACTTATAGACCAATAACACAACCTTTTAAACAGCTAATTTCAAATATTGGTTTTTGATGAAAATTTTTTAAAGTATGAAAACCAAATTAAAGGATGTTATACCTCAATTGAAAACGTTAATAAACAGTTGCTAATGCTAAATCAAATAAGTAAAGATTTGCAATTTTTAAATGAACATGTTAAAAAGGAAGACAAAAAATTAAGTGATGATATCAATAAAATTAATAAAATAATGGAAACAAATATAAGAGAAGTAATAATTGAAAAACACAAGGAAAAGATTAAACAATTAGGAACTTTTATAAAAAGGTTAGATGATGAAAAAAAAGAAATCAAAATAGTATTCTTAACAGTAGAACAATTGACCAACTCTCTTTGGAAGAAAAACAACAATATATTTCCTTTGGAAAGATAATGTCTAGTGTAATTAAGAAATTAGAACAAGAATTAAATAAAACAGAGGAGGAATTCAAAAATAGTGATAGTAGATCTACTTTCTTAACTGGAGAGATAAAAAACTCCTTTAATGCTTTAGAAAGGGAGATTACTAAAATTAGTAAAGTTTTAAATGAAAAAAGGTATACAATACAAATTGATAAATTGAATGAATGGGAAAAAACATATAAAAGTTATATTTCGAATTATTACAAAACATAGAAATTGTACTTCCTTCAAATTGAATAAACAAGTTTATTGTCATGTCAACCGTTAAACAACAAGTCGTTAATGAATTACATAAACCTGCTAGAAAAAACTACAAACGCAGAAGGGTGGTGGTGAAAGGATTAAATGATCTTTTTCAAGCTGATTTGGTTGAAATGTTACCCTATGCCAAATTTAATAAGGGATTTAAATATATCTTGATTACCATAAATGTATTTTCTAAGTATGTTTGGGCCGAACCGGTAAAATCTAAATCTGGAAAAGACGTAACAGCGGCAATGAAAAAAATATTAATCAGTGCAAAAACTCCACCAAAAAACTTGCAAAACGGATAGAGGGAGAGAGTTTTTCAATGTAAATTTTCAAAATTTGATGCAACAATTTCGAATTAACCATTATAGCACGTTTTCCAATTTGAAAGCGAGTGTAGTAGAAAGAGTGAACAGGACTTTAAAGAATAATATGTAGAAAATATTTAGCATTCAAGGAAATTACAAATGGTTTAATATATTAGCGGATCTTGTAAAAGAATATAACAATACAAAACATTCTTCAATAGGAATGAAGCCAAAACAAGTAAATAAAACAAATGAAAAGAGAATCTTGAAATCTGCATTTACTCATGCTAAAACGTTAGATATAAAATCTCCAAAGTTTAAAGTGGGTGATCACGTACGCATAAGCAAGCATCGAGAGGCATTTTCGAAAGGTTAGACACCAAATTGGTCAAATGAGATATTCCACATTAAAGAAGTTAAGAGGACAAACCCCTGGACATATTTAATTCAAGACGAAGATAATCAGGACATTCTGGGTGCTTTTTATGAGCAAGAATTACTAAAAGTAAAGCATACCGATGTGTATCTTATTGAGAAGATTTTGAGAAGGAAAGGAAACAAAGTTTATGTGAAATGGTTAGGACTTGATAAAAAATATAATACATGGATTGATAAAAAAAATATTGTTTAATTAAATTGAAATTAAATTTTAGTTAAATTTGTTTTATTTCTGTTCCTCACTTTATGCTTTAGCTGATACAAATTACAATGTCTGAAAAGTACCTAACTCTTATGTGCTAATTAATTTCAAATAAAATTCACATTTGAGAAATTAAAATTTTATTAAGTAAAACATCAAATACAATTTTTATTAAAACGTGTCAAATATGTTTTATTTCTATGTTCCTCAGATAATATCGAATCTAGAATAAGTTTACAATCATTTATTCTTTTTTCAAAACGGAGTCTATCTAAGTACCACATCTGAAAGTTACTTCTACGGGCTTGTCTGTAAGCAAAGCTCCACTTCACTAACACATGCACCTTATTGTTCTCTTCCAGAAAATATATTGTTTTCTTCGTAATATTTTCTGTTTGACCCATTTTCATTGTTTTCTTCGTAATATTTTCTTTTTGTTCCATTTTGCTTCAATTTGTTTTCCATTTTTTCAGGATATAAAGCAAGTAATTCCATCACAGTTGAAACATTTTCACTGTTAGGATTTTGTGTTGGACTTATTATATTATAAACATGCGTACACAAGTCGCCACAATCAGCTGAAATATTATTTTGAAATATTTTGAAATATGTATTGAATTCTTGCCTTTTAATTATAAATAATCTATAATCAATAATTTCCTTCAATCGCCACAAATTGTCCAAAGACTCTTGTCCAAAGTATATGAAGTGTGGGCCCTTTATAATTTGCAGAACTGGGATATCATTTATTTTCTGGACCTGCAGATGAATGTTGTTTATCTTCACACTAGTTTGATCAACTTGAGGAAAGTAGAAATTGTTTACAATAATGCCTTGATGAACACAAATGTCTTTCCAATTTTCTTCGGTTAGTGCTATTAAAATTCCAGTTTTTCCACCAATTACAATTTTTGGAGAAAAATCATTTAAACTAATGCCAACAAGAACAAATTTTGACAAAGAGTTATTTAAAAAATAAATTTTTGAATTAAGAAGCGTTTCTAAAGGCTTATGAACCACGCTTATTAATGACTAAACGAGACTGAAACATATTGCGTTATTCTTGTACTTAAATATTCTTATCCCCACTTTCTTTAAAGTTTCGATTATAATGGATTAATGAAAAAATAGATTTCCAGTTTGAAATTTGTAATAAAGATAAATAATTAAAATCGTAATGTATAAAAATAATGCAAAGTTTAATGTAACACTAATGATGGAAAAGTAATAATTTTTGAATCCGTCATAATAATTGGTATGGTTGGGGGTTATAATTTGTAACTAACTATTTTTAAACTCTAAACTTTCGATCCAATTTGTATCAAAAATAGATCGATTCGGATAATGATAAAAAATTTTAAAAAATTTATTTGCATTTTCATCTCCATTTATTCGTTCCATCCAACTAATTGTACTATTGTTAATTAATCCAATTTTCATAAATTTACAATATTTACTTAGAGTGACGTCTGTTTTATTAGAAAAACATATTTCACACTGTGTTACGCCAGGGGGATGATGAACATAAAAAACATTTTGGAAAATAAATTAAAGAAGAATTAATTGCGATCTACTGATAGTCATTGAAACAAATTAATAATTATATTCCAAATTTATTAACATTAAGCAGATACTTTCACCACGAAAAAAAAAGCAGTTGTAGAAAAATAACAATAAAATACTTAATTTAAAGATATGTAAAAGTTCATAAATAAGGATATTAATAATACTATATAAAATGTGTAGCTTGAAGACTTATTTTGAATGGTTACAATTATTCGATTCCTATTTTTCTATAAACAGTTATTTAAATCACAATTTCTAGCAAATTTCTTATGCTCTACAATAGGATCATCATAACTTAACCAATCAAAAATTTCAATACCACAATAAAAACATTACAAATATCATTGATTGAAATATAGTAAAAGCCAGCTCCAGCCAACACTTCTGGCCTCAATTTTCCTTTCCATTTCTTAAAAGTGGAAAGTCGTTTTTCATATGTTTTAAAATAACTGTTATCAATTTCTTTGTCAAAAGTTTCTAAGCACATTTTGTGAAAGGCTTATGAAGACTAACTTTGGTTTCAAAAACAACAAATTTAAATACCTTATAATATCTACATAAATATATCTAAATCTTCATGTTCTGCATTCCATTGATACAAAGCAATATCTTGGTGTCCCCAAGCTAATGTATTAAAACTATAGGGAATTTTATACCGCTTATCATCTTTAGAACTCAAAACCAATTTATTAATTAATTCGGTGAAAATTGTGTGTTGTCTAGATCGAAAAATATACATTGAACAAAAGGTTTTAGAATGATTTTCAACAACATCTTTATAATGAATAAAATCCAACTGCTTTTTAATGGCACTTTTCTTAACACTCTTTGCTTTTTTTGTTAAACTATTTTCCGTTTTAATACAATATGCTTTTGCTCCAGTACTAAAGAAAGCAGTAATGGGTTCACCAGAGTATTCATCTTTGAATTTTTCTATAACTGACTTTGTAATAGGCATTTCATGAATATTACCAAATTCATAATTAGATGTATCAAATTTGTGAATATTTTTTTATTGTCAGAATAAATATTTGGAGTTGTGACTTCTAAAATGAACGAATCGGTATCGGTGTATAAAAGTGAAATATTTTCCTGATAAAGAGGTTTTAAAAAAATTATAAAAAAAATCATACATGACAGTTTTAGATATATCTAATATTGAGAAGCCTACATATATTGGTTTATTGTAAGTAACTTGAATCTTTTGCATTTGAATAGCTACCAAGTTTTCAGAAAATATTGTTAAGTCCTTGAAATATGGTTTTGCAATTAAATTTTCAGCACCATCTTTTTTTCTATTTTTTCCACTCTGTAACAAGTCTTACGTCAATCTCCTATCAACATTTTCCACAGTCTTGCCATAAATACTATTATTTGCCAACTTGTAAGTATTACGATCAAATTCATTCCTTGAATCATTTCTTAATCTTGAATTCAAGTCTATATATTTTTTCAACCAATCAGATTGAGAAAACTGTAAAACTCTATGAACTTTAGTCAACTTGGGTCCATGTTCCAAACATTGTTTTAATAACTCATAGTGAATAACATATTTTGATTTATCATTTAAATTGGGTATTAATTTTATGCATTTAGAATTTGGCGGTTTAAAGTTTTCAGGACAAAACGGAAAATCGTTATGATAGGAATGTAGACTTGTAGGATATTCTAAATCAACTTCTAAAACATATCCCTTATTAGATTTTTTAGAAATATTCATAATATTTAAATCGTTGATTTCTTTATCTGTTAACCAAACAAAATCTCCCGTTGGAATGTGCTGTGACATTGCATAACCATACAAATTTGTTGCATCATAATAAATTATGTATTTAGTTGGCTTTAAAGGATCAAAATTTAAAAGAAATGGATTATTAGCTTCAGATTTTCTACAAATACAAGAGCTCCCACCACCGCGAACGCTTTTATTGAAAAAGTGTATCATATCTGGATCTGTTAACAATTCTAACTCTATTCCAGTATAACGCAAACACTCCTCCCATTATAAACCTGGAAAAGTGTAAAAATGAGCTGGATCGAGCTTATATGTGGATAAACAAGTGCTTCTAAAATTTTCAAAAATATCTGCCAAAAGTAAAGTATCAGAGAGTAAGTAAAGGTCGGAGTATTGACCAAGAGATTCACATTTAAACAATTGCCAAACCTTTACAGCTCTTTGATATCCTGCATCACTGATGTGCTCATCCGTTAAAGTATTATAAAATTGCTCTTTCTGAGGTAAAGTTGTTTCTTCTAATTTTAAATAATCATCAATATAATTGTAAGGAAATACACCTTTTTGGCGAATAAGTTTAAATGTTTCTTCATCATTGAAATTTTTTTTTATTTCTTTACATTGTTCATCTTTTAAGCTTTCAGAGAGTTTTAATAAAGCATGGGATAGAAATTGAAAAGAATCAATGAACCTTAACGATATTTTTTTTTCCTTAGCCTTTTGTGTCTTTTTATCAAAATAGTTATCCACATGAATAAGCTTTTCAAATGAAATATATTTTTCCTTGTTTGATAACTGTTAGTTATTCTTTGTTTAAGCATAATTTTTTAAGAAATAGATGAGAATCATAATTACGCAAATTATGCAATATAACTGAAATAAAGTTAGGTATTCTGTAATTTATGTTGAAGAGTGAATGAGCTGGACCTCTATAAAGACCAGTTATATGAGAGTGATCTGCAACCCTGTCTTTTAAAAGAGGTTTATCACAAATATGACAAACTGTTTCATAGTTATGATACATTTTGTCCAGTTCGTTCAAATGAATCATCTTTTTAGGAACCTTTAAAAATTTATTGTATGTTATACACGTCTCTTTCTAAAGAATTTATAAATAATGTATCACAATTTTGACCTCTATATCTTTCAAATTTAGAATAATTATCGTCGAAGGAACATTTAATGTAATAGGAAAATGAATGTGGAATATGTTCATATTGTTTTAAGGTGTATTAAGTATTAGGATTTTTGTCAACATTGTCATTATTTAAAGGCTTTAAAATGCATTCAAAATCTGCATACACCACGAAAGGAACTTTCATTTGTTATGATAATTTACAAATTTCAAAATATTATCATATGAATAGTTTCCAAACTCATCTTTTATTAATTCTTTAGAAGGTAGGTTAATTCGTAAATGATCACAATCATAGGTATTGTGTTGTAATAAATTTTCTTCTGTAGGGAAATATTGTAAACAACCGTCGCAAATATATTTTTTTCCGTGATGTTTAGACATTTGTGTAGAAACTAATTTTGATAAATCTTTAATATAGCAATAATGAAAAGTTTTTTCATCGTCATCACTTATTAACAATAAATTGACATGTTGATTTTTTATTTGATGAATAATAAAGTGAACCAATTGCTTCATATACATTAATAGAAATGTTATTTTTTTCTTCAAAAATCTTAATGTTCTTTAGCAACATTGGAAATTCTATACCTGACATATCCAAAACAGAAGATTAGTATGGGTAGGATGAAGTTTTAAAATCTAATCCGCTTGGTTGGTGAAGAGCAGACACAACTGCCCAGGCGAAGCAAAAGTTGTCATCATTCCTAATGTTGATCACAGCTTGACGTCTCTTGATCTCTTGAGGAAGTTCGATAAAAGATGAGGCTCTCAGCGGATTGTGCTTGTTAACATTAATTTCCAAATGAAGTAAATTCATCAAAGCCCATCCTGCAACGTAAAAATTAAAAAATTACTTTTTTTGTTGCTGTTGTAAAATAGAAAGTAAATTCTTTACCTGAATCTCTTTCTGCAAATTCGTCAGCTTTCTGGTCAATAATGGTGCAGATTGGCTCTAAAAGTTCTTTTGTCTGATCTCCCTGGCAAATGACTTGGAACGGCGCATTAAAAGATTTGACATCATAGCTGTCGCTGCTGGTTCCGCATTTAGCTTGATACATTTATGTTTCTGCAGTTCTTGATCTATTAGATGTACAATTTTGTATTCCAAATGTTGAAAATATTCTTTCACATTTATGAAGTTTTGGGGTGAGGAAATCCTATAAGATATTATTCGTTCCCTGAATGCCGACTTGATAATTTCAACACCTTCCTCCAAGCCTATTTTGGAATTGTTCTTGTGCACACTAGATCGGAGATGTCCACCCCATAGACTTTGGTTTATATTTTTCTTGCATTCTTTACAATATTTTACAATATTTGTATAATCTATAAATTAAGAAAAAATATTTTACAAAATAAAACACGAAAAATAAAATGTTCTTACCTTTAATAAGCTTAGGTTGTTTCAACCAACTAGTGAGTGGTTTGGAATTTCCGCAAACATGTTTTTTAATATGTCGCAATAAATTATCCTTTCTAGTGAAGACTTTATTACATGTTACACACTTATGCACTTTTGAAGTTTTCTAGATAATAATAATGAAATTAATATTGTGCATTTTAATTTGGTTATAGTCAAATTTTGAAAAAAGCAATTGCATTTTTGAAGTTTTCTGGATAATAATAATACAATTAATATTGTGCATTTTTATTTAGTTATAGTCAAATTTTGAAAAAAGCAATAGAAATTAATTGACTTTATGAATCCATTTCTTCAAATGAGTCAACTAATTTGTCAAAGGCCTGTTTAACATAATTCACCGTACTTGCGTCTCCCTGTTTAATTGTGATCAAATCAGTTAAATTTTGAATAGCGAAACCCAAACACTTAAGGTTTGCTACTTGTTTTTTATTTTTTTTATTAATTTTAATTTTTTTTTAATAATAAATGATGGTTCGAAATTGAATTTTGCTCAAGTGGTGAATTATTAAGAGAAATATCCGAAGTTAAATTTGCTTCAATTTGTTTTTCTTGCGAATCAGAATTTACCATATCATATGGTGAATTAATAGGAGATATAACCGAACTTAAATTTTGATCAATTTGTTCTTCTTCCGAATCAGAATTTTCACTAAACAAAAAGGGAGAGCAAATTGGCCTCGGAGAATTAATGTTAAATAATTTGGATTAGATTTTTGAAAACAACAATATCCTCATAGCTAGAATTTTCGAATTGATTTGCGTCAATGTCATTCAGTTCTTCAAGAGTTTGTTTAGTTTTTGTTATAATTAAGTCCGTTTTGTTGTCAATAATGTCATTAAGATCGTCAAGAGTTTGTTGTTGAGTAGCTGTAAATAAATATTTTTCGTTGTTGTGTTTGTTGGCATTATTCTGAACTTGGCTATTGTAAATAATTTCATTCAAGTCCTGAATAGTTTGTTGTTGACTAGTTGCAAATACGTCTGTTTCATTGTTTTGTTGGTTTGCAAAATTTTGCATTTGAGTACATGTGTATAAGTCAAAGTCATTGTCAATTATTTTGCTACTCGATGCCAAAAAATTGTCCAATATGAAAAAAATCGTAGTAACAAATAAAATACCAAATAAAAGTGTCCCAAATATAAATAAAAATGTCACCAATATAAATAAGAATTAAATTTTGCCAACTAAAAATGTTAGAAATATAAATAAAAATTAAAAAATTACCAAATAGACACAATGAAAACACCAGAAAACTCGCGAGCCCTGCACAGTGTGAATGCAGAAATCAATTGCATTCGTCTCTTCGCTGAGGCGATTTTATATGAAAAAAATGTGATCACATATGTCCTACTTAAAGTTGAACGACAACCACTTTCCCAAGCCGAGCAACGACCTTAGCCCCTCCCCTCCCCACCCCCCGGACTTCTGAATTCCCGAGACTCAAATCCCGGCTCCCCAATTACAGGCTACCCTTTTCAGGTTAAGTTAGGTTAGGTTAAAAAAGAAGAAAAGAAAAAGAAAGGAGAAGGAAGGAAAAAGGAGAAGGAATGAAAAAGAAGAAAAAGAAAAAAGGAGAAAGAAGGAAGAGAGAGAAAAAGAAGAAAAAGAAAAAAGGAGAAAGAAGAAAGGGAGAGAAAAAAAGGAGAAAGAAGGAAGGGAGAGAAGGGGGATCTTAGGTTAGGTTAGGTTAGGTTAAAAAAGAAGAAAGGAAAAAAAAGGAATAGGAAGGAAAAAGGAGAAGGAAGGAAGGAGAAGGAAGGAAAAAGGAGACGGAAGGAAAAAGAAGAAAAAGAAAAAAGGAGAAAGAAGGAAGGGAGAGAAAGAAGATGGAGTGAGGGTGAGGGGTTAAGGGGATCTTAGGTTAGGTTAGATTAAAAAAGAAGAAAGGAAAGAAAAGCAGTAGGAAGGAAAAATGAGAAGGAAGGAAAAAGGAGTAAAATAAAAAAGGAGAAAGAAGGAAGGGAGAGAAAGAAGATGGGGGAGGGGGGTAAAGGGGGGGGGTTTCTTCATTATGTGGTGTTGGCGGAGCGGGAAGGGGGGCGAAACCGAGGTAAAGTGACAGGAAAAGAGACAGTGGAAAAAAAACAACTCTGTTGGATCTGAGAATGATATCACGCAGGTAGTGAAAGTGGTGGTCGATGGGATATATACTTCAGAACAACCACTCGGTGATCATACAGTATCATTCGCTGTAATATCATTTGTCGCTATTATTTATAACTTATAACCAAAAATTTTTTTTTATCAAATATATCTATCTAAATCTAAAGCTCCTAACAATGGCAGAAAATACGATTGGAAACGCTGCCCAAATTGAAGAAAATAATATGGAGATTGCCGCTCAAATTGAAGAAGGAGAAGAAATTTTTATTAACTTGGAAGGCGATTCCATTAGTTATAAACATTAATTTTTGGACAAATCATCTAGGCTTATTAGAAGATCATTCTTGTTTAACATCGACATTAATTATATTGAGGAGGGAGAAGAGGAGGAGGAGGAAGAAGAGGAGGAGGAAGATGATCAGGAAATTGACGAAGGAGTGGACATGGATGGACAACTGCTAAATTTAGGAACCGAGGCTGACGTAAAAGTAAGCAAGTTTAGGGCTAGTGAATTATTTAATAATTTTGAAGAAAAAGATGTATGTGTTATACAAAGCTACACTAAAATTGAAAGTCGAAGACTAGGAACATTTGCTATTTGCCTTCTTTGTAGTGCAATTCACATGAGATATTTACGGAGAGGGGAGTCCGATCATGTGAGCTGCCACTACAAAAGAGCTTATGTTGTTAGTGCTTCTGATTTACATTGTGCTATTTGTAGGATACATCTTTTTCTACTAATTCCTGAACATGCTTGCTTTTACTGCAATAAAAATGAAAAAAAAAAGAGATAGAAGATTATGTCGTTAAATATTAATATTAAACATAGTTTGTAAAGGTGATGTGTAGATTATTTCAACAATATTAATTTTAAATATAGTTTATAAACGTAATGGGTAGATATTGTCAAAAATATTAATTTTAAACATAAATTGTAAAGATAATAAGTAGAATACGTCAACAATATTAATTTTAAAAAATGTCAACTGTTACTATAAGCGGTTATATATTTTCAGTGCTATATGCAAAATACTTCTTTTTATTCTAACATCTGACCCTGTATTTTTTTTTATTGCAACAAGAACGAAAAATGAAAAAGCTAATCATATGTAAAAATAATGTGTAGATTATGTAAACTGCCACTATAAGCGCTCATATATTAGCATAAAATTTTGTTAACGCTTGTTTCTGTATTCAATTGAGTTTTCTCTTACTTGATGCAAATTATATTAATATTATTAGTATAATTAAAAAATAATAACTTTTAATTTCCACTGTTTATTTTAAAAATGTTAAACCATAACAATTGTTTTGTTATGTAATGTAAAAATTAGTATGTATTAAAAAACTTCTTAGAACATTGTTGTTTTAATATAGGAAAAGGAAAAAAAAATATATTAATATATTATTATTAGTATAATTGAAAAATAATAACTTTTAATTTCCACTGTTTATTTTAAAATGTCAAACCATAACAAATTAGTATATATTAAAACACTTAAAGAATATTGTCGTTTCAATATAGGAAAAGGAAAAGGAAAAACTGTGTGTCAATTATTATATATATATTTACATTTACTTTTTAAAAATTTATTTGATCAGAGTTTTCACAAACACAAACTATGAAAAATATTATCCTCTTTTTAAAACTACAACAAAATGATGTCTAATTACATCTTTGAAGATTTGTACCAAATAGTAATATCTAGTGCGACATACAGGACAATTGTTTACCATTATAGAACAACACTTTTCATCATTCCATCTTAATATACATTTTAAACAAAAAATGTGGGAACATGTATTTGGTCTACATGAATCATAATATTCGGTTATTTCAAAACAAATAGCACAAAACACTTTTTTCTCTTCACTCTCAGTTTTCTTCAAATTTTTTAAAACAATCCCATTTTCTTCTTCTCGAACTACTGGTATATTTTCTTCGAGGCTAATTGTCTGAAGCGGAATGGATTGATTTCTTTCTCCAACTGATTCATTCGTTTTAATTTTAATATTATTAATAGATTTATTCAACAGATTTTTTTTCTTTTAACAGTAACTCGTACCTTAGCATACTAAAATGATCTTGATGCACCTATTTATAAGACTTAAGAATGCAAAATCAAATGTGGGAGGACAAAGAGAAAAAATTAAAAATATGATGCGAATGAGAATAAAAGGGGAGGAAGATAAGAATGAGGGACATGAGAGAGAGGAAGAGGAGGAGTAGGAGGCGCTCCCCTATTTTAACTACTCTGAACCTAAAATAGTAATTAAATATGAGTTTCTCTAAAGAAGTTTCGGGATGCTTAATCCTGGCCTGAAATGACACGAAAGTTCTGAAATTGATAGTAATTTTAGATGTTACCAACTAATGGGCAATATGAGATAACTCAGCGTAGTAACGGTAGTACACAAATAGCGTTATCATGGTATGGCCACCATGGCATGGTAGTAAACAAATAATTTTGTTGATACTGATATATAGGCAAGTTAGCGCAGATTGCATCGCTGAAGCAGTCCGGGAGAAAATCCAACTTTGGTGAGAATTTTCGACCCTATTTTGGAGATTAGAACTTCTTCGTTAATACACAAGAATGTTTCAATCTTATTATTATTTTCGGCAGTTTCTCTGGATTTTGAACAAATTAAAAAATATATACACAAAGTCTAGTTCTCAGTATATTGTGTGTATATTTTTTAATTTGTTCATTACCAGGTCTCTTTGAGAACATATGGACACTTTCTTCACTTCTCTGGATTTTGCTACATAGGCTCGGTAGCTAACATCGCCAAACCACAAGTTTTCCGACCCGTGCCCTAGCTCTGGGTAAATTTTCATATGTGTGTGTAATTATTTTGAGATGACCGCTAAAGCACAATGAGATTTGGCCAACCATCTATATATATATATATATATATATATATATATATATATATATATATATATATATATATATATATATATATAGTTTGTTTTCTTGGACCGTAACTTTTATATATATTTTTTTGGTTTTTTATTTTCTTGGGATTTTCTTAGGGTCCTTGTAAAAGTAAAATGTGTTTATGTTCTTATTCACATATTTATTAACGTATCCGTCTATTTTGACCTTGAGAATATATTGAAGTTAGAAACTAAAAAAATTTTAACTGTTAAATCATGTTCTGTATTGTACAATTTTTTACTTTTACTTACCTAGCAACAATCAATCTAGCAAAATGCATTGCTTCAGTCATAAACTATAATTTCTACATTTAACACGACGTTTAGTATGATAATCCACAATAGTAAAATAAAAACAGTAAACATATATGGGACAGAGAAATTTGAATGAGTCAAAATACACTTCTATTAAACAACACAAAACATTTTTAAATAAAATGGAAAAAACAAAAACATACATAAAGAAAAACAAACAATTAAAAGTCTTAAAATCAGATAAGGCAAACAAAACCGTAATAATGCTAGAAGATGAATACGACAAAAAAAATCAAACTTTTACTGCAAGACAACAACACTTATAAACAACTTAAAAACGACCCTACAAACATCTATCAAAAAAAGAACAACGAATTAATATCACGCTGGGAAAACAAAATGTATATTTCTTCACAAACAGCAAAACAACTTAAAATTCAAAACGCACAACCACCAAGAATTTATGGTTTACCAAAACTCCATAAACAAGATATTCCTCTTCGGCCCATCGTGTATGTATACAATCACCTTTAGAAAACGTTTCAAAATTTCTTAAAAACATAATTCAAAAAATTATAAATCAAAACAGTAATCAAAAATTCTATAGATTTTAAAAACAAAATAAAAAATGTTGTTTTGCCAGATAATTATATACTAATATCTCTAGATGTAATATCCTTATACACAAACATACCTGTACAACTGGCAAAGGAAATTATTACAAAAAAGTGGAATAAACTTAAAACATATACTGATATATCTTTGACTGATTTCTTAGAAGCTGTAGAATTGACTTTAAATTCAAAATCGAAATAAAAAAAGATAACAAAATAAATTTTTTAGACTTAACCTTGCACCGATTAACCAATTTTATACAGACAGAATGGTATACTAAAGAAACATGGTCCTCTAGATACCTAAATTTTAACTCCCAACATCCACTTTCACAAAAAAAGTCAGTTATTATAGGACTTGCTGATTGCGCAATTAAATTATCTGACACAGAATTTAGACAAAATGCTATAAAAAAAGCAAAAGATGCACTCAAATTAAACAACTATCCTGATCTAATTAACAACATTTTCAAAAAACGTATTCATATTTTTTACAATCAACTATAAAAAACAAATGCTTCGGAACACCAAAAACAAAAAAATACGTATCTTTCTTTGCCATACATTAAGGGTCTATCAGAAAAGTTAAAAAATATATTCAAGCCTCATAACATTACAATCGCACGTAAAGGATATCAACTATTAAAAAATATATTCAGTCAACTAAAATCAAAAATTCGCAAAAATAAAAAATCTCACGTAGTTTACGAAATCCCATGTCAAGATTGCAATGGCGTGTACATCGGTCAAACCACTCGATATTTGAAAAATAGAATTAACAGCCACAAATATGACTAATAAGACCGCTCTTACTGACCACTGCCAAGAAAGAAATCATACTTTTAACTATGAAAACACTAAGATATTAAGAACAGAAAATCATACAAAAAAGCGAGAGTTTTTGGAAATGATTGAAATTAAAAATAACCCGAACGCTATAAACTCAAAAACCGAAATAAAACATCTTAGTAAAATATATTACAACATCCTAAAATAATAATATTTAAAAGGAATTCCAGTTTTGTGCAGCAGATACCTTATAATCATATTAAATCTTAGAAAAAATTTACAGAAGAAGTCACCCATAGCAATAACAATAATAATCCCACATCGACATTCAGTCTGAAAAGTCATATGTTTACTGTTTTTATTTTACTATTGTGGATTGTCATACTAAACGTCGTGTTAAATGTACTTACGTGTAATGACTAAAACTTTTGTGTTAGTTTATGACTGAATCAATGCATTTTGCTAGATTGATTGTTCCTAGGTAAGTAAAAGTAAAAAATTGTACAATACAGAACATGATTTAACAGTTACAATTTTTTTTTAGTTTCTAACTTCAATGTATTCTGAGGAAGGTCAAAATAGACCGAAACGTTAATAAATATAAGAATAAGAACATAAACACATCTTACTTTTACAAGGACCCAAAGAAAATCCCAAGAAAAAAATATAAATATATATATATATATATATATATATATATATATATATATATATATATATATATATATATATATATATGTATACACAGAACAACATGTTCTCTTGGTAATCACAAAAGTCGGTTTTTCTCCAGTTGGTGACTCTGGTGTTGTTTTGCGTATTCAATTTGACGCTAGTTGTCGTCTTTCAACTAATCGACTGTAATGTAGAAAACCTTAAGTCAGAAACACGTGTCTATAGTTCAAATTTCATTGCTTTAGCGGTCATCCCAAAAAAATCCATTTTCTGCAATATACTCTTCTTGCCGCGCTAATATTTTCTTACTTTTGATTAACTACTCTTGGTGTATGAGTTTCGCCACGGGTGGCTATATGCTGCTCCGTGGTAAATAGAGTATCAAGTCTGGCGAAGATTTCGGATGTTCTCTTCGTAATCACGAATCTCGGTTTTGCTCCTGTTGGTGACTCTGGTGTTGTTTTGTGTATACATTTTGGTGCTAGTGGTACTCGTCTTTCAACTGGTTGATTGGACTGATAAAGATCTTAAGTCAGAAACACGTGTCTATTATTTGCCAAATTCCATTGGTTTAGCGGTTAACCCAAAAAAATCCATTTTCTACTATATACTAGTTCTTGTCGCTCTAATATTTTCTTACTTTTGATTTACTACTCTTGGGTTATGAGTTTCGCCACAGGTAACTATATGCTGCTCCGTGATAAATAGAGTATCAAGTCCGACGAAGATTTCGGATGTTCTCTTGGTAAAAATGGATCCTTTAATTGAAACATAGAGGATTGAAATTTTAATTATACTCGGTTATGAAGATAGAATGCAAGGATGCTTATAATCGTTTTAATGACATATTCTAACAGAAATCCAATAATTAAATCTACTGTAAGTAAAATTAACAAAAAATTTCGTGAAACTGGAAACGTGAAAGATGCTGTAGGCTCTGGCAGACCTAAAGGCGCAACAGATGGTTGAATATTTTAATAAGTTTAGAAGAAAATCCGCACCTTTCTACTGGAACATTAGGAAGAGAAAATGACGCCTGACACATGCCCGTAGCCGACTTCTAAAAACCGAAACGTTTCATCCATACAAAATAGCTTTGAGGATGATCAAGTTAGGCGCATGGAATGTTGTGAAATCATGATGCAATACCAATCTAAATTTTGTTAATCAAATTCCTTTTTCTGACAAAGCAACTTTTTTTTTATTGGAAAAGTTAACAGGCATAATTGTTGATATTGGGCTAGGGAAAATCCACATTGGATACGTGAAAATCATATGCAATTTTTCCAAAAGATAAATGTTTGGTGTGGGATATACGGTGCAAAAATAATCGGTCTCCTTCATGAAAGACGCATTAACTGGAGAAAGATATTTGAATGTTTTAAAGACCGAAATTGCCTCAACTATTTCCGAATAATCGTAAGTTCCTTACTTTACCTGCTGTATTAAGTATTTAAACTTGATTTTTTTAGATAATGGTGCACCAAATCATGAAATTTTAGATTATGTTGTTACTGGTTACCATGGCCATTTTATTACAGTTTTTTTCTTCTTTCTTGGCTAATGGAAAATTGAGATTGTAACTCCTCCAAAGAAAAACATTGTCTAAATACTCCCGAACATTCCGAGTAGGGTTTGGCATCATCCTACTGAAACCATATTTCATCATTTGGTGCACCCTTATCTAAAAAAATCAAGTTTAAATACTTAATACAGCAGGTAAAGGAAGGAACTTACGGTTATTCGGCAATAGTTGAGAAAATTTCGGTCCTTAAAAGATTCAAATATGTTTCTCCAGTTAATGCGTGTTTTATGAAGAAAGAACCGATTATTTTTGCAACCTGTATCCCATATCAAACATTTATCTTTGGGAAAATTGCGTATGATGTTCACGTATCCAATGTGGATTCTCTCCGCCCAAATATCGACAATTGTGCCTTTTCTAATTAAAAAAAAGTTGCTTCGTCAGAAAAAATAATTTGATTGACAAAATTTCGATTGGTATTGCAATATTCCATCATAATTTCACAAAATTCCAAGAGCCTATCGAGATCATTCTCAGAGTTCTTGAACAAAAGTTATTTTGTATGGATGAAACTTTTCGGTTTTTTAGAAGTCGGTCTACGGACAGGTGTCAGACGTCATTTTCTCTTCCTAATGTTCCGGTAGAAACGTACGGATTATCTTCTAATCTTATTAAAACATTCAGAGCCTTATCACCATCTCTTGCAATTTTAGGTCTGCCAGAGTGTACAGCACCTTTTACCTTTCCAGTTTCATGAATTTTTTTGTTAATTTTACTTACGGTCGGTTTAATTATTGGAATTCTATTAGGATATCTGTCATTAGAAAGGTTACACGGATTCTGCAGGTTTTACATTCTATATCCATGACCTAGTTTAATTAAAATTTCAATTCTTTTGGTTTCAGTTAAACGATCAATTTTTGTAAATCAACAAAACTGACATTGACAAACATATCAGGCAACCTTTTGTGTGCAGGTATTTTAATAAATGGTGATACATTCAATTATGGATATTAGAGCCTTATTTTCACAAAAACTGCCGTGTTTCGTAAAAAGTGCCCTTAATAAAAAGTATTGGGAATTTTACGCAGATTTTAAAAAACTAATATAATTAAGGGAGTTCCATTAAAATAAAAATTCCAATTATAACACAAAAACGGTAAAATTGGCAGCAATGTTTAACTCGCCATTGGATCCGTCATAAATGCATACCTAACTGTACATATTTTCATTAAATTCGGGTTTACGGTATCTGAGATATCAAATATCAAAAGTAGGCAAGAACTAGTATATAGTAGAAAATCGATGTTTTTGGGATGACCGCTAAAGCAATGGAGTTAAGTGTTTTTTTTTCTACATTAACAACCTAACGATTAAGAAGATACTACAAATTTTAAAGATGGCCGACAATCCTAGCAACTTCCGCATACGTCATATTTGACAAGACCTATTTTTTACCAAAAATTTAAGTAATTTTAACGTTTATTCGACCTTTTTCGTACACTGCAATACATTCTGAATATTTGCAATTCATATTTTTCAGTAATGACACTTGTTCTAAAATTATTTTTTTTATAAAAAATAAATTTGTCTAAATTACTACTAAACTAACTGTACATATTTTCATTAAATTCAGGTCAGCGGTACCTGAGATATAAAATAAAAGTAGGCAAGAACTAGTATATAGTAGAAAATCGATATTTTTGGGATGACCGCTAAAGCAATGGAATTAGGCAAACTATAGACACGTGTTTCTGACTTAAGGTCCTCATCAGAGAGTGTACTAGTTAAAAGATGAGTACAACTAGCGCCAAAATGAATACACGAAACAACACCAGAGTCACCAATAGGAGCTAAACCGACATTTGCGATTACCAAGAGAACATCCGAAATCGTCCCCGGACTTGATACTCTATTTACCATAGCAAAACTCATAACCCAAGAGTACTAAATCAAAAGTAAGAAAATATTAGCGCGGCAAGAACTAGTATATAGTAGAAAATGGATTTTTTCTGGGGTGAGCGGCAGGCAGAGCAATGGAATTTGACAAATGTATTTTAATGTAACATTGTTAATTTTTTTTTTCTTACAAGGAAACCATAAGTACGTGCAAATTCGCACAAAGAGTATCTTTAATTAGAACGTACCCTACTGTTAATGAAGTATCAGACCCTTATCAACAAATATTATTTCTCCAAAATGAAGTTCAGAAACTACGGAAGGACCTTGCTGCCAAAAAAACAGTCCCTATGCTACAGGTAAAATATTTTTTTTATATATATATATATATATATATATATATATATATATATATATATATATAAAATAAGGCACTTTTTTATTTTTTTAATTTAATAATAATTTAATGACTTTAGATGAAAAAGTCTTCATAAAAAATTTTTCTTATTAATGTAATAAATTTGGCTACAAAAAATTAGCAAATAAGATACGCGCAAAAACAAGTAGGAAAAACAAAAAAAAAAAATAGGAAATCAAATTTTCTAAGATACCCAAGTAACAAAGTTTATTTCTGCCGCAACCAAAATCGAGTTATTATTTGTATTTTTCAAATACATTTTGGCGTTTTTTTGGCATTCTGTTTTCTTGCTTCCTAAATTAGCTGCATATTTCACTTTGCAGTAAAGAAAATAGTCAATTTAACTGCAAAAGATATGGCTGAAAATAGCGGCTGTAGATAGCAGCGTGTAAAATGCTACATTATGCCTAAACCATTCTCTTTCTGTAAGTTTATCGTAAAATTAGACTTTTTACCTAGAAGTAGTTTTTTTGGCTGTATTATTAGCTGTAATGCATAATGCATATCCATACACTTATAAATGAAATACGGAAACAGTTATGTATTTTTTGAGGTTACGTTTTGACACTGAATTGAAGGTTTTTACTTTGTGCATTTGTAACGTTAAAAAAAGATCGATGTCATCTTCCGGCTTAGTAGAAGCTTTAAAAAAGTTTAAAAAATTATCCCAGAAGTGGCGTCTACTATAACAATATTCAAAAATAATTAATGTAGAAAGTCCGCCAAGAAATGAGGCTACAGTTACAGTTATAGCTTTTATTCCATCTTCACTGAAATGGATAAAAGGAGAAGTAAATGAGCTTAAAGATCCAGAATACTTTCAAGTTAATCAAGAAAATGAAAATTATGAGACTGATGAAAGTTGTGAAAATGACGAGAACGTCGAAAATAAAAATGCTGACAATTATGTGAAAAGCAACTTCCGGATACGTCATATTTGACAAGACCTATTTTTTACCAAAAATTTAAGTAATTTTAACGTTTATTCGACCTTTTTCGTACACTGCAATACATACTGAATATTTGCAATTAATATTTTTCAGTAATGACACTTTTTCTAAATTTTTTTTTTTATAAAAAATAAATTTGTTTAAATTTTATTAATACTCTTATCGAAGTTTCACATCAACCTTTAACAATACAATTTTTTTCTGGCATTTAGATTGAAGTTAAATATTTTGTTATGTATCATTAATAAAAGTAATGTATATATTTAATTCTCAATGACATGTCGGCCATTAGCAGTGAATAAGTAATTGATTATTTATGGATTCTTCTAAACATTAGTGCAAGTAACATAAAATGTAATATTTTCATATTTCTTATTGTATTGGCAAGACTGGAAGCTATGCCCTTCAATGATCTACTTTTTTTTAATGATTATCTTATTTTAAATGATTTCCTCTATTGTTTACTTAAAAGCCATATACAGCTATAATGGAGCCTGTAATGACATTTTGCAGCTTAAAATAGCTTCATAGTACATGTTACAGCGAAATTTCAGCTTTATTGTAAACATTACAGTGGCTGGTTCCCAGCCCTTACAGACGCAAGCAAGCTCTCCTATTTAGCTGTTACAACATTTTGACAGCCTTGCCGCAATAACTATTTAGAAGGCTCTAAAAAATATAATGCTGCTGTAATAGCTGCGGCAACGTTGTCACAGATAATTTACAGCTCACTGTGTTAGTTGGCTAGCCAAATTGGATAGCCAAAAAATATGAGATAAAAAGTCACGTAATAACTTATAAACTTAGGGACTTTAGAGCTTAATAAAGCTACGCTGGCTTACTACCTGGTATAAATTGTCTCCTTGATTTGTTTATTCTACAATAATAACAGCCATGCCAGAAACCCGTCGGTTCCTCGGTCATTGTGCTTGCTGAGTTTACAAAACACATATAGAAATTAGCTAACTATCCAAATTATACCATTAAATGTTATACAGAGGGTATTATCCCTATTGTTATACAGAGTGTATTCACCATATTACACCTCCCCCCCCCCTATATCAAAAAAATTTTCTTTCTTCTGATTGGAAATTCTTTCTAATCTGAGAAGTACGGTAAAAAGAATTTAAATGCAATCAATAAACAACAAATATCTAACTACACTAAAAATAAATCTAAATTTATTTTTTTAGAATAGTTATATAAAATATCACCTAGAAAAAAAAAACACTTAAGGAATAAAATACATATTAAACATTTTCTTCTCGTTTTAATTGGAAATGGATTTAGTCTGTTCTCGCGTCATCGTTTGTTTTTTGTAGTCTGTATTTTAGCTTCAAAGGGTGGTTATAAAAATTATATATATGATCGATAGTATTATTTAAGTTACTTGGAATATGATCTTTTCGACTAGCTCAAATGGAGTATATCTAGTTTCAGAATATACGGTTGTGTAAAACACCAATATGGAATCCATTCACTCGAAGCAGCATTGTTGGTATTGGACCGGTTCAATTATTATTTCTTATTTCCTGCAGTATCTATTTAATAATGCCTTTATTATGTTTATGCTTTAGCATAATTAATTCGCGAATTTTTATTTTATTGCTAAGAATAATGAAATATTTCAAGATTTCGCCTCGCACCAATGTTGATCGAGTATTTTGATTAGAATAAATAGTAGCATGTGAAGGAACCAAATGAAATTCTCCCGAACTCAAAGAAACAAGATTTTTAAATTGATTAATTTTATTATTTGAAATGATGTTGGCATTAAATCAGTATCATTTTTAGGTTTTTTGAGTATATCTACAATATCTAGTTGATCAAGCCAAACATTTGTAGTTTTCTCTAGTGCTTGAATATTAGTACTTGACCTACGTGCACACTGTGCTCTGATCATAACTGCAGTCACCTTATAATTCATAGCTTTTAATTCGTTATGATGATTTTAGATAGAAGTTAGCAGTTACATTCTCAGATTCTTTAACGTACTCAATATAAAAATCATATTCTTCTAAACCTAATCTAAACTTTGTTAAGCGGCTTGAGGATTAAGTAATACTAAATAAGTATACTAAAGGTCTATGGTCAGTCAAATGGTGTAACATAGTTTTTTAACTAAACTGATTATTTAGTAATATTAGTGACAGTTAACTTATCGCCTGTTATGTGAAAAATCTCTGCTGATTTAGAACAAATACTTTCTATTAAATTTTATTGCTTTGGGTCTAAATAGTTTAGCTTTAACAGTTCAAATAATGTTTTCACACGAGTCAACGATATGTTATGTGTCGATAATTGGCAAAAATTCGTAATTACTTAACTCTATTGATTTAGGGATACATTTTTTTAAGCAAACAACAGTTTCCCGAGTATTTAAAATTTTTACTGGTATTTTTCCTTCTTTAGGTTTTACAAACATCCCAGCTATAAAAACACTCTGACACAATTCGCTTGGTAACACCCCACAATCCTTTGTTATACCAACACATACATGACAAATTGTTTCACATCTTGGAGATAAAATTACAATATTTCCATAGCTATTAGAATTGAAAGGTAAAATTACGATATTTTCAGATTTTTTTCATGTTTGTTTTCTTCGTAGTTTAAAATACCATTATATTTTCTAAAAAAATTGTTCTCCGATTATTGCGTCGCTAGTAGAAGTGAGCTAAAAACGTACAATTTTTCTTCAAAAGTCATATTTTCTGCTTTTAACTTTAGAGAAACATTACACCTAGTGTGGTTAAAATTCCTCCAACTCCAATAATTTTTAAACGTAGATTTAAATTTAAAACTTTGCTTTTATTTTTTTTGCTAATCAAAAATTTTAGATTTTTAATAAATAGAGTCAAATTTACCATGTTTGTACAATTATCCGAATTCATATTATTTTTTCTGTTAGAGAAAAAAATATTTTCTAAACAAGACGTTGGTATCGAGTTATTTGATATGCAGATTTGCCAGTTTTTCTCCTGGTCTACATTTTCTTCTATAACATTTGTATTACGGCGTCTATCTGACTTAGAAAAACGAATATCACGGGTTTCACGGTTATTAAACCCACCACGAGAATTTCTTTGACAGCGCTAAATGTGTTGAAAATTTACATTATTATTTCGATTATTCGCATTACTAATTTGGAGGAAAACCTCGTGTAGAGTTTTTAAAAAATATTCCTTGACCTCCTAGATCGGCCTAACTCGTGCTTGATAATATCTCTTCTAATAGATCTTCTTATATTTTCTGACAACAAAATAAAGCAAGCCAATAAAACAACAGCTACTAAGACCATATGCAATGCCGCTGACTGAGATATTTCTTGGTTATTTTGGCTTCCAGTAGTGCCATCACCAGATGCATTTTCTTTCAATCGACAGCTTACTTTTTAAATATTTATTCTTCACCAACATTAAGGGTCGCCATGTAATAACTTCTGGCCTTAGGTCCTTAAGGCTTTAATAAAACGCACGTTGGTTTACTACCTTATATATAATATATGTTATCTGCTTGATTTGTTCATTCTACAAAAGTAACAGCCATGCCAAAAACCCGTCGGTTCCTCGGTCATTGTACTTGCTGAGTTAACAAAATAGATATCGAAAAACATATTAGCTAACTTTTCAAATTTCACTATTAAATGTTTTACAGAGTGTATTCATTTAAAGTTTTTTTTTTGTATGAGGTGTGGCTTTTAGGTTATTTAATGGTTAATAAGTCTAAACTTAACAACTTTTTTAATTGTGATTTTAGGCAAGAAATATTCTTCATAAAAAGTTTTGCTTATCTGAAAAATAAGATTAATTTAAGAATGTCATTTTATATACAGGGTTCAAAATAAAAACAAGTAGAAGTTTGCAAACACTTCGGTTTGAAACACCTGAGAGTCTGCATCGATAGGCTTATCATATTGTTTTCCCTGTTCGCTTATCACAGTGACCCGTGTTTTTTAAGTTTTTATTCTATTCAAGTTTGTTATTTGTAAGTAGGATTAAGGCAGATATAGATTGTAAGTAATTTTAAGTTTATCCCCTTCGATGACTCGATAATATATCACGCACCAATGTGGCATTCCGGGTGGTGGACGACCTCCGCCCAAAGCAATGTTTGATGTGGTCGACAGTGATCAAAAAATTCGCTGTTTAAATAAAGAATTTGCTAATTCCCAAAATATCTTTCTGGGAGTCGAGACAATTGTCTCAGATAAGTTGCGAAAAAGTTAATTTTAATAATAGGTTCCCAGATGTTAGTCCGGGTCCGTTTTACATTTTTGTTGAACACAAATATTGAAATGCAGGGCTTATACATCCTATGAAATTTTAAGAGAATGAGGCGTTGATGAAAAATATATAACCAAAATGCAACCGTCGGGTAGAAATTTAAACTAAATTAGAAATCTTTGATGCCAGTGTAGCAAATAAATAGACAATTATTTTTTGCAAAACGTGATTTATTGATATACGCACTGATTTATTTAACGTGGAAAAAAGAGATCAATCGTGATATTGAAACTAGGTACACTGAAGATCAATTAATGAAATTAGTTAAGTCACCTATTAAAGCTTTGAGAATCGAAAAAATATATCGTAGAATACAAAGCCGAGAAAAGGAAGGGAAAACAGTTTGCGTGCCTCGACAAATTATAAAGGTTACTTTTGCGAAGGTAGAACTTCCAGAATTTGTTTTTTTTTGGTAAATTAAGGTGAGGCATAGATCCTTATTATTCCCCTGTTATGCAATGCTTTGCTTGTCTTAAATATGGACATATATCCAGTCAGTGTAAACGCAAAAAAGTTGCAAAAATTGTTGTGTAGTTAAAGATGACAATTCCAACCCATGTGAAAATTGTTTAAAAACTTGTCTTTATTGTAGTTCCAGTAGTTATTCCAGTGTTGATAAAAATTATCCTTTTTGTAGCAAACAAAAACGCACTAAAGAATTTATGGTAATATGAATATTTCGTTTAGAGAAGCAGAAAAAGTTGTAGATAACCCGTCGCTAGTTTAGTTTGTAAAAATACATTTACTAATTTAATCGCATATTCTAGTAAATTTCGTGATTATAAAAAAAAATGATTATCGATCTAACTTTAAACCTAATAGGAGGGAATAACCCTTAAAACAATGGTTTCCTTTGGTAGTACGCAGCTGAAACCGCTTCTGACATGTGGTTGGGGCCTAAATGAAGAAAACCAACACATTTTGGATTCCATTAGTAATGTATTTTCTGGTAAATTACCCTTAAAATATCTGATGGGGTTTGCGGCGAATTATAATAAGGGGATTTTTAATATTGATCAGGAATTGATTATAATAATTGCCCGTACTTTTAACAACTGTTATATCGGAGAAGTTGAAGTCGATATTAAAATTGAAAAACATAGAAAATTCGACACATAGTTCTTGAGGATAGGCAGAAGCTGAAAATATTGTCGCGCATCAATAAAGATGGTAGTAATGCAAATATTCGAATGGCTTATCACTTGTGGGATATATACGAGCTTCCCGCTTTTCGAGAAACTTCATATGATGTTTGGGCAATAAGAACAAGCACAAATGTCGAGAAACCTCGTTATTTGATAATCGGGTTTCAGAATAATGAAAAAGCCGACAATATAAATGACATCCGAGTTTATCTTAACTCCACAGTATTCCCATATGAAAAATGGAATTTGGATTTTTCAAAGAAACTCTACGCAGCAGCCTAGTATAACTATGGAAATTTCTAAAGCAGTTAAATGGTCGAGAATTTAACGATCCCATGTTAGATTTAGCTCAATACTTAAAAAATCCGTTGTTCGTTATTGATTGTTCACATCAGGCCGAAGCTGTAAAATCTTCAATCGTGGACGTCAAGATCGAATTTGAAACACGAATTAATCGGTTTCCTAAAGACACTAAAATTTTCGCATTAATAATCCACGATTCTATTTTTAGTTATAATATGCTAAATGGTTGACAAACAAAAATATTTTTTGGCTTTTTCGCAACTGAATAAAAATATTTAACTTTAAATTATTAAATTAAATTATTCAGTTTCGAAAAAGCCAAAAAAGATTGTTGTTTGTCAATCTATACGCAATAAATAATCTGAACACATTTAAAAATGCTAAATGGTTATGTATCAAACAAGCTTGTTTAGTCGTTTAAAGTTATTTATAATAATACTTTATATTTAAAAATTGTATTGTAAAGGTGGAGTAAATCTTAACATATTATATGTAATATAAGTTAAGTTTAGCGTGCGTTAAGTATTGTATGTTTTTAAAACAAATTATATAATAAAGCTTAATGTATTAATTATTTTGCATTTTATTTTAAATATAAGTAAATTATAGCAGGCAGGTAATAGAGGATCCCCACCTATGGTTTAAAAATAAAAGTAAAGTAAACCATGTTGGGTTAACTTGGGTTAGTTTCTTTTGCTGCCGCCCCAGGCTCCGATTTTTATGCGCCTTTGGAGGCTCGCCCCAACCCACATGAGGCTCGCCCTTTCAGCTAGAGATATCCTACAAATGGGTAAAACTGTTGCAGTCGATCACAAAAATATATAACATAACGTAATAACGCATACAGTATTAATGCATACAGTCATAAAAAAGTGGTACCCAAAAAGTTTAAGTTTCGTTTGGGTGATGCAGTTCGTATAAGCAAATACGAAAGTGCCTTTGTTAAAGGTAATACACCATCACGGTCAATGGAACAGTTTAAAATCGCAAAAGTTAACATCAATCCACCAACATACCTCTTGGAATCAGCAGAAGGTCAACCTATCAAAGGATATTTCTATGAAGCAGAGCTGCAAAAATAAAAAGTCCAAATGTTTATTTAAAGGAAAAATTACTTCGCCGCCGCAAGAGGAATAATATTAATCAATTAAATGTATAATGGTTAGGATTTTCAGATCAATTTAATTCATTGATTGATAAATCAGATATTGTTTAAAATATATTAATGTGTAATACTTTCCAATTTGTCAGAATATGTGTAGTGGTTAAGGTTGCTATTAAAATAAATAGATAATATATTTCAAACTTGTTTTATTTAAATACGTATACAATTGAACTAGGTTATTACCTTCGTTTAGGAGTAATCCTCGGCAAACTGGAGTTATATTAATTAGCGAATTTTTTCTTATACATTATCTTACGTAGTAATGTTATATATTTCATTATACTGGTACGTTAGATGCTGAAATTAACCGACTAACTTTTTTCTCAAAATCGCGGATTCTGATTTCGTCTTTTTCCATTCTGCTGTACATTTCTTTTTTTGAAACTTCACTATATGCAATTTTTTCTTCCAGCTGATTTATTTTGCCTCGAACCTCATTAAGAAAATCTTTGTCGATAATTCCTAGTATTTGTAGCTGCAGTTCCTTAAGCACATAATCCTTGTTAACAGCATCGTTACGACTTGGTGACGACATTAGTTAAAGATCTTCCTTGTATATCATATTGAACATCCGGAGTAAGCTTAAATCCGATTCGTGGTGACCCTCGCAATAATTTTACATTCTCACCGATCACTCGGCGTTCAAATGTATCAATTGTGTTGTGAACACGGCCCATGTTTATCTAAAACTAGTTTTATTCGCCAAAGTACAGCATTTTAAGTGATTTAAAAGAAACATTTCCATTGAAAGTTTCCAATTATCATTAATCTCTCTAATTTTTTGATCAACTTCCTTCTCAAGTTTTTTCAAATTCACATATTTTGCTAACTGGCACTCAAAATCATCAAATATTTTGATTATTTGGTTTGCCACCTTATTCAGTATTTTGGCCAGTAGTAGCCGAAGCTTATGAATTTTTTGAAGAAAATAATCTCAAGTTACAATATCACTAGCTTTTGTAGGATCTGCGACGTTACTTAAAGATTTTCCTCGAATGTCATAGTGACCATCTGTCGTAAACTCAAAATCAATTCCTGGAATGCTGCGTCGTGTTCCTAGTTTAACTTTTTGACGACCGAATTTTTCAATTGTGATGTTTACTCGTTCCGTTCTTAATTAGAACTAAAGTGAAAATCAAAAATCTTACTTATATCTGAAAACTGCTAAAAATAATGGAAATAAAAGAAATGCATACAAGTAATAATTTATTTACAAAAAATACAATTCAAACATTTTCTAATTACATATATTAACAAATTAATGAAACTATTTATTTACAAATTAATTAGGGTTTAAAACCAAACAGCCTCAGCTTGCCTCTTGTGAAACAAATGCTCCGAATTAATTGTTCTTTATCAGTGTCGTCGCTCGGCCGCCGAAAATCCTCCTTATCTGATGTATCGAGAGGAGCCCTGATACGGTTGAGCTACTTGATGGAGAACCTGGTGACCATCGCTTTCCTTCTTGGCTAAACTGCGGTAATGTAGCCCGCAAGATTCTTGAAGGATCAGCTTGGTTGGGTGATGGAGATCCTGATGGCTGCTCAGGTGTTGACGCATCATCCAGCGGTAGTGTATGCCTTCTCCTAAAGCTTGGTGGTGATGGTGGAGATGCCACTCGTTGGTATAGTGTGCCATTTGCATACTCCCTATTACACCAATGACAAAAACCTAGCGTTCCCTCTATCTTTTCATAGTGTTCGCAATTATGACACAGCTGCCTGCCGTTGACTGAGAATGGACGAACGACGATCATCGGTTTTTCGGAGATGATCACTACATTCTTTTCAGATTCCATCATAAAAAGACTATTTCTATACTATTGTAAAACATCTTCAAACAGTAATTGTTAAAATGTCTGAGTATTCTGATTTCTATAATTATTATTATAAAAAATATTTTTTTATTGCATCTTTCAACTTACCTTAATAGGAAATTGAGAATATAATTTTAAAATTTAATAATAACTCTAAACACTCTCTTCAGCACCCAAATTAAGAGAAATAAATAATAAATTAAGTAAATAACATTAAATTTTGTTTATTCTAAACAGCCAAACTTAAAAATTGATCTACTAGTATTAGTGTCTGATATACGACGTTGCATGAAAAGCTTTACAAACCGAGTTATCTTTAAAGCAAGTTTTTGAACTATAAAAACTTTTGCTATAGTTTAGCTTATTAAGCATTTCATTCATTTTAATCAAATTTAATTTGGCGCTCATTATTTACTTTTCACAAATATTTTGTTGAAAAATATAAAAAAGTAAATATTAAATTTTTTTTATTCTAAAGAGCCAAACTTAAAAATTGATCTACCAGTATTAATGCCTGAAATTACTTGTAGGTTCTGTCCCAAATAAGAATGTATACATCTCACTAGAGTTATTTATAATTTTTTTAACATCTTCAGAAAGGGTTTCCACAACACGTTTTGGTAAAAAAGAAAAGCAAAAGTATCAAGATACAAGCTCGTGGTCAACCGAGCGTGCAATATCAATGCCCTAAGTTTTTTTATCCCGGAGAGTGGGTGTGGGGAAAAATTTAAAAATTAAAAGTAAGAAAGGTGAGCGCTACCGATATATTACGGCCTAAATTGGAAAGGTCCTGATGTGTTCGGCACTCACTTGTTCAGAAATAAAAGAAAATATGAGCTAAATAAAGCACACTCTAAAACAATAAAATCTACTTAATAAAAGGTTAGTTTTGGAAATACCTTTACAAAACAAAAAAATACACTAGTATAGAATACGTGTGAAATAAAAAAGGTTCACCAATTGGACAAGCGTCTCAGCGTGATACGTCTCTGCAACCGGTGGAAGGTGTACCAGTAGACAAGACTTTAGAAGTTGTAGGGCGGAAAGTTACTCGTTCACGTCAAAGGCAGCCTCAAAGCCCCGTCCTAGGAACCTAAGAAAACAAAAGGTTATCTAGTATTTTTTTTAAAATTACATAAAAATTAAGAATAAAACATAACCCAAATAAAAGTCAATTAATAAAAATCTTAACTTTTAATTTTATTCGATATGTAAAGAAAATAATCTTAAAAAAAAATTACCCTCATCCCAATTGAATCAAAATATAATAAATAAAATTTCAAAGCATAAATTAATTTTTAAATTGAGCACAAATTAAAATTATTACTACTCTGATGAATACCAAAATTCAGTCGAAAAGTCGTATCGCAAAAATAAATAAACAAATAATAAAACGTTAGGAGTGACCTGAGATCGAGAAAGAAAATCTTAAAATATTTTCAAGTACAATCGTTTAATTCATTATCAAAATACAGCATTACGTAAGCGTTGACATTAAAATAAATACCAGAGTTTCAACTAAGTCTGGCTAATTCAAAATAAAAATAAAAATCATACTAGAAATTAGCAAAAATCTTTTCAAGACAGGAACCCCAGAGGCACTGATGAATCCCATAATATAATCGAAACGTTGTATAAAAAAATCAGCATAATATTAAATGCGATTTGCAATGAAAGGTATTAAAGAAATTAAAGGAATTAGAGAAATAATAAAATATACAACAATTTACATATCAATAAATACAAAATGTACTGATCTCGGTTGATCTAAATAAAAAAAATGCAAAATAAATATAAAATAGGAAAATCTTTCCAAAATAAAGGCATTTACGTACCTGAAGAATACCCAATATTCAAGAGAAACGTTGTAAAAAATAGACTTTAAAAATTAATTCAGAATAATAACGATACGAAATATAAAAACTGCAAAAATATATTTAAACCCCAATATACCAAACTTGCATGATAAAGTTTTCTTTCAACAAATTATTTTCACAGACGATTCCAAAGTTAAAAATACAAAATGCTATAGATTAAAAAAAACTACGTCATATTAAATTACTGAAAAGTTAGGCAAGATTTAATTGAAATATATAACCCAAATAACCCAATTTATAAAAAAAAAATTGCAACAATTAATTTAATTCAGCTTTTTGAGTTGCTATAAATGTTGCCTGATTTATACTAATTTATATTATTTATACTAAAAGTATAATAGTTTTAAAGGCCTCAAATATAATAGAAAAATTAACTAATCTAATGACCACTAAAAATTTAATTTGTAATCTATCAGTAATCTCCTTTCTTTTTTTTGCAACCCCATGTTCGGGAATTCAAAAGGAAATTTATTATAAAAATTAGCCTCAGTCTCCAAGCAAACAAATTCATTATATGAGTAAAAGTTAATTTCGATATATGATCAAACATTACCAAATTACGTAATATAAAACCGAAAGTATTCAAAAGAAATATACATTTTTCAAAATAAATGAAATTAAATTACCTATTCAATAGGGGTTTTTCGCCCCGGACAGGAATACTTCTTTCACAACGTGGCAGGAAAATGGAGGTTACAAAATATTATAAAATTCACAAACACAAAACTCCAAGTAAATTAGTTCGCGCTGAAGACCTTTCGATGTTACAGAAGACCAGAAAAGTGAAGTGAAAAACTAGTTCCTTCCTGGAACCAGCTCCGTTCTACCTTCTAGAATTCACTCAACTCGGATGCCGAACTATCATTGGTTAGATTGCCCCAGGTGACCTCAGTGTTGTCAAGAGGAACTCGGAATGATTTAAAATAGGAATTCCAGAGCAAAAAAACGACCACTGATTAAAATTATTGATTAATTAAAATTCAAACGGCAACCACCTGAGAATAAACTTGACAACAGTTGGGATCTTAGCATGCGTCTACAGAATGAGGGCATATTGGATGCAGCGAGTGACAGCGCATAGGAAGTGACACGAGCCATAACCCTAAATTATACTGTGAACTAGGCAAAACGAATAGTAAACAAACATCTTTCTTCCAGCTTCCAAAACTGAGATAGTAGGCTATCCCGAAAAATCAACTTGTAACTAAAACAGAGAACAAAGCTATGGATAATTGATTTCAAATAGGGAAGTGGAAAAACTGTGACAACAAAAAGGTACGTTCCTAGGCTTAATTTAAATGAAATTTTCCCAACAATACAATATAAATAAATTTGTTATTTTACAATTAAAAGAGATTTATTCATAACGAAATATTTTAGGCAATTCACAGAAGACAAAAAATGTTCGAGTAATAATTCAGGACATAAAAGGGTCTAAATACTCATGCAATCAGGAGAAAATGATTGAAAAAGGAAATATTTAAGGAAGTAATTTGGATTCCCAAAACACTACACAGAACCGATTTAGTTATAACAATATGCAACTGCTACCCAGGGGCGTGCCGTTAAATTTTAAGAAAGGGAAGCAATTTTTAGAAACTTACATATTTGGAATGTAATTCTATTCTTCGATCATTTTTTGCAAATTCGTAATATATAATTCGTAATCATAAAAACGTCGATGCTTGGACATATTTTGGAGAAGTTTATTTTCAATGGACAACAGCGATGTATGCGAAAGTCTCTCCTGCCCAGTTGAATTTCTCACGAAATTTTTTATACGTTTAAGGGTTGAAAAATTGCGTTCTACTGATAAACTTATGGCAGGTATTGTCAATATTAATTCACACAATTTCGACACTTCGGTGTAGGCATCTTCCAGCTCCTTGTCTTTTAAAAATTGCATTAGTTCCTTAGCGTTATTTTTTGGGCTAATGTCATCAGTTTCGTAGATCACTTTTAGTTCAGATCGCAGTAATACTCGGTCGAAGAACTGACCATAATTAAGAAGAAGAGATTTAAACGCATCTTCTGGAAAAGTTTCTCCTTTAAATGCATCAAAATTGCAGAGCTCGAGAAATTTTAAAATCATTTAAACCGTTAAATCTATAGTTTATTTGTTGCTGAATTTGATCGATTATTTCATAAGAGAGGCGTCTGTATGATGTTTGAACATCTCCCACCTTGTCTGTTCGAAGACGCTTGGCTTGTGGCTCTACATTTAACGTCATCGTTTTCTCCCAAAATAGGTCAAAGTCATCTCTTTTTTGGCTTAACATGGACTTAAAACCATCCACTTTTTTTAGGCAAAAAGCAATATCATTTGTTTTAGTTTGTAAGATATTAAAAACATTGTGCGAGAATAGAAATATTTCTGAAAATATGTTCAACAAATAATTAAAATTAAAATCTCGTTTCAAATAGTCCAAAAACCCCCTCGAACTATTTATTGCTCCCACGTTTCATTATTTTTATTCTATTCTCAAATAGTTCAATCAGTGATTTACGATTTTCAGATACTGCTAACACAAGTCTTCCATTACAGTTCCACCTAGTAGGAGCTACTTTGGGCAATCGTTTGTGGACAATGGAGTCCAAAGCTTGTGTACGTTTTGTTGATTTGTAAAAAAAAGCAGCCATGCCACTTAAAGTAACGAAAAATACTTTACACTCTTTAATGTGATTGATGGACTGGGATAAAACTAAATTTAATTTATGAGCAAAACAATGGACAAACACAACACTTGGGAAAGTTTCTCGAACTTTAGCTTGCAGACCCCCTAATTGTCCTGCCATCACTGCAGCTCCATCATAGCTTTGAGCAACTAATGTTTTCTCTCCATTAATTTCTTTAGTAAGGTTATAACCTACGGTATATAATGCATCTGTTGTACGATTATTTGCCTATTTTTATCGACTAGTTCATTGTGTTGGCGGTGACTAATTTCCAACTGTTAATTGAGGGCGTGTTCAATTCTGGTTTTGCCGAAGACTTTTTCTTTGACGGCCTGTAAATGCGCTTTGGACATAATGTGCCTTTTTACAGCTTTATGGAAATTGCTTAAATCGGAAAAACCAGTTTTATTCCAGAGACCTTTTTCATTTTCAAAAAGTAAACATGGCCAACAAAATAATTTACTTATATTTTCACACCCTATTAGCCATTTACATTGTCCGTATTTTTTTTCCGGATAAAAATTGTCTAATACAGTTTTTCATTTTTGTGGTTAACTTTTTCATATGCGTTTTTGCCCTTCCTTTGGAAATTATTAGAAGCTTATCAGCGAAGTTTAATGTTGAAAATCTCTTTATTATTAAGAAACACACCACACATTCACACACACTCTTCTTACTAAATTCTCCAACATTTTCAACGTTATTAGCGACAGCAGAAGTTGACGATATTTGCATATCCACGTCCGTATTATTGTCTTCCATATCGCACCATGCACGACGCGACGTACGTATCACATACATACGAATAGCTGTTCAAACAAAGAACCTACTCCAACGATAGCTTCCGCCACCATTTAAAGCACGCGACTGAAATGCAAAAATTGCAAACAGCCGGTGGAAAGTTCAATAACCTCTGGCTCGATTCACAGGAAATCAAGCATACAGGACTTGGCTGCAGAGAAGCTAGCGGCCCGCATAGGTTCTATTCGATATTCTATTGTGGCTGGGTCGGAGTCAAGGCATTTATTATGGGCTTGATAATTAAGATAATATTTTAGCATTTTTAATATAAGCTAAATTAATGGTTTCCTATTTCAAAAATTACATTTTAGAAGATGTTTTGTAATTTTTTTTGGGGAAGCACTGCTGCCCTTGCTTCCATGGACTGCACGCCCCTGCTGCTACCTGATCCAAAAAAAAGGTGTGAATATTGATTTTAAATCAACAAATATTATGTGTTCACAGGCCAAAGCTAAGTGAAAGAATTTGTACTAATATTGCCCTTATGTGTTAGATATCCAGAGCAAAAAGAAATACAATTAACATAGGGTAAATTTAAAATAAATTAACAAGCATGTATTGTCCTAAAAATAATCTTATATATATATATATATATATATATATATATATATATATATATATATATATATATATATATATATATATATATATATATATATATATATATATATATATATATATATATATATATATATATATATATATATATATATATATATATATATATATATATATATATATATATATATATATATATATATATATATATATATATATATATATATATATATATATATATATATATATATATATATATATATATATATATATATATATATATATATATATATATATATATATATATATATATATATATATATATATATATATATATATATATATATATATATATATATATATATATATATATATATATATATATATATATATATATATATATATATATATATATATATATATATATATATATATATATATATATATATATATATATATATATATATATATATATATATATATATATATATATATATATATATATATATATATATATATATATATATATATATATATATATATATATATATATATATATAATTTTTGAATTAAACAAACTACCAGAATTAACAGTTAATGCTATACAAGTCATTGTAAAGAGTTCTACTTTGGTTTCAGGAAGAAACAGTAGTGCTAATCTTGTGTTTTTGCTTGTGCCAAGTATATTTAGTGGTGTCGATTGTTCATCATGGGTTTGACAGCCGCCGATATAAAAAAGATAAAGGGCATATGCAATGACCAATTTCTCGAAAATCTGGTACAGAGAGTGACTAAGAAGCTCGAGGAAAGGTTCGAGAGGAAGTTGAATGAACAGACTGAAACCATCAATATTCTTCAGGAAAGAGTTGAGCAGCTTGAACAATGCTTGGAAAAGCAGGAACAGGCCTCGGGCAATCTCAGTGTGAGAGTATTCGGAATTCCCTATGAAGAAAACGAGAATCTCCGCGAAAAGGTATTAGACGTTTTTAACAGAAAACAAAAACTTAAAATAAGGGATACGCATTTATTTAAATACTACCGAGTAAAATCTAAAAATTCTTCGAATAGTCCACCGGTGACCTTGGTAACATTCCACAACGACACCGAACGAAAATCAGTCCTAAAGTGTCGTAGTCTCCTAAAGTCTACAAAAATAAAAATAAAGGAAGATCTCACAAAGTTCCGTCTTTCACTGCTATCGGCTGCAATTAATAAATTTACCTACAAAAATGCATGGTGTTTAAATGGTGTTGTGTATGTGAAGTGCGAAGGTGTTGTTGTTCGTATTAATAAAAAGGCCGATTTGGATACTTTATAGATCGTAGTATATTATGTAAGTTTCTTTAAACACATTTCTCTTCTTCGGTCTACTTTTATGTATTAATGTTCTAATACACACTATGTCTAACTTGATTTGCCTCTAACAAGATTCACTTATTTTAATAAACATTACATATTTTTTTAGATTTTACAATGTTAGACAACACACTATTAATTTTTTTAAATATATGTATTAATTTTTATTTTTATAAAAACATACAAATATATTGTTTTGAAACTATTTTATTCTGTTGTTTTCTGACAGCTGATTAAATTTTATAGATAACTAATTTATAAGTTGAATTAGCCTATTGCTTTTACGTCCTGGTAATTAATTTTATAAAATCTAATCTATTCCTTTCTTGTTTCACAGTAATGAAGCAGTCATTATGTAACACGAATTGAAGCTTTTTTTTTCCTTTATATATTTTTCTACCCATGAATTTACTATATAAACTTATATTTTCTACCCTTTTTCTCTATATTTCTTCATAGTTGTGTATTTGGTGGCTTATATCTAGTCTGTCTTTAATACTTAACTACATAAAAATTAGCTATATAGCTCAGCGGCGGCAGTGGGCATGCATAATTGTTAGAATTTAGTATATTAAGTTTAATTTATTTTTCCCTCTTCTTCCTATAACTCTATTTATCCCTTTTTTTTAACCCGACCCTAACATGTCCCTTAATGTTGCCCATACTAATATACGATCCTTACTGGCCAATTTTACAAATTTTAAAGATTATGCTTTCAATGTCAACTCAGACATTAGAGGAGTAACAGAAACTTGGTTACACTCAGGAATAAATAATGCTGATTTAGATTTCATATCGAAGAGCAGGGTCCAGTAGTTTTTTCTTTTCGCTCAATTAGTAAAATTAACAATAATAACTTTTAACATGATCTTGAAGCGTTGCCTTGGGGCTACATTTTTGAGATTGCTGACATAAACGACAAAGTAACATTCTTTAATAATAATTTGCTACAACTTTTTGATAAACATGCACCAAAACAGACATTTAAACGAAATCGTAATTACAAATACGGCCCCAGGATAACTGAAAACATAAGGCTTCTCCAGAAATTACGAAACAAAGCATTAAATAAATATAAAACTACAAAAAGCCCAGAGCATTATGCATACTATAAACAGTTACGCAATTTTACAACCGCGGCTATTCGTAATGAAAAAAGGCTTATCTGAGTACTAAGTTCAATAATAACCTATCTAGTAAGGAAACATGGACTGAGTTAAGAAAATTGAATGTTATAAAAAACAAACAAAAGTGTATTCGGCCATATTTATCTAACGTTGACGAAATTAACAATTATTTTACATCATCATGTACTAATCCTCAACACCCAAGTCAAAATTTACTGAATTACTATAATAATAACTTAAAAAACAACTTTCCCAATCTTTTTAGTCTAAAAGAAGTAACTGAAGACGAATTGATGAGAACTATTCTTTCCATTAAAAGCAAGGCATACGGATGTGACGGGCTCAATATTACATTAATACAATTTTGCTGCCCATTTATAATTCCTTTTTTACTACATATAATAAATGAATGTTTAAAAAAATCATTTTTTCCGAAAATGTGGAAGCACGCTTTTGTCACGCCCTTACCTAAAATACCCCAACCTAAAGAATTTAAAGACTTGTGTTCAATAAGCATCCTTCCGACCCTTTCCAAGGTTCTTGAAAAAATTGTAGATAAACAAGTTCGCCTGTTTTTAGATGAAAATAAATTATTGCCACTAAAACAGTCAGGTTTTCGTAAAATGCATAGCTGTGCCACAGCGATGGCAGACGTCACGGATGACATATTCCGAGCTTGGGATGCTGGTCAATTCAGTGCACTTATTTTACTAGATTACACGAAGGCATTTGACTTAATTAATCATTAAATTCTTTTGGCAATTTTACATTATATAGGCTTTTCCGGTAATTCTTTAGAATTTTTTAAATCGTATTTTGATGCTCGCCTGCAGCAAATTGCTTTGGATATCTTAAAATAGAACACTGCATTCTTATCAGTAGGTGTTCCTCAAGGAAGTATATTAGGGCCATTATTGTATACTATATACACAAGTCGATTCAAGGATTTTTTAAAATTTTGTCACTATCATTTATATGCCGACGACACGCAACTTTATTATCATTTTCACCTAAACAATATAGAAGCTGCTAACAGAAATATAAATTCAGATCTACAAGATATAATTCAAATCTCCATGGATCATCACTTGAAAATTAATCCGATAAAATCGTCAATTACTATTTTCGGAGGGGACAAAAACCTTAGATTGAGAGTAAGCAGAGAACTTAATATACATATATAACCAAAGTAGAAATGAACATATTTTTTATTGGTATCCTAAAATTACTAAAGTAAATATTCCTAACTTACAAACCAGTAATTATGTTTTTTTTTGCTTATAGCATTTAAATAAATAATATGTAAGATAACATTTTAGTAGCAATTGAAAGATATTTTTTGTAGTTTGGCTGGGTATTCATGAGTATGCTATCAAACTGTGGAACTTATACACTACGAATGTATAGTAAATTATAAAATTCTGAGAATAGTTTGACTTTCTTGGGTGTAGTGTAGTGTAAAGGTAACATTCAGCCTAGTAAGTTAAAACCTCCATACTTGAACACAAAAACAGCCAAAGTCTTAGAAAGAGCCAGTTAATACTTAATATTTATATTATATATATATATATATATATATATATATATATATATATATATATTTTTTATTAATTTTTTTCTTGGGCATAGGTTAGCTAATTAAAAAGTAAAACTATAATTCATATCGACGTTTCGCTCATTATAGTGAGCGTTCTCAATTTTTTTCTTGGAACCATGTCAGAATAAATATCTGGAGAAAGCTCAATATAATGAGCGGAACGCCGATATGAATTATAGTTTTACTTTTCAATGAGTTAACCTATGCCCTTGAAAATAATTAACAAAATATTTATATATTGTTAAAGAAAAAAAACACAAAATATATATTAACTGGCTCTTTCTAAGAGTTTGGCTGTTTTTGCATTGGAGTATGGAGGTTTTAACTTAAATCCATTCAGAATAGGCTGAATGTTACCTTTACCTTACGTATAATGTATATGTACGTATATATATATATATATATATATATATACAGTGTCCTTGAGAAAGTTCGCATCATATGGGAATTTTTTTTATTAGGTCACTTTCTCCACATTTAACCTAGGTAATAAGTTTTGCTTTACTAATGATGAAAAATAACTTAGAGGGAACCTGACTTGTGTTCCCTGCCAGAATTGATATATTTCTTTAAAGAAGTCGCAGAGTTAGGGTGTTTCTTTAAAGAAATCGCAGAGAAAGTGGTTATTTGCTAAAATAGAAGAAAGTGATATAAAAAGGTGTTTCTTTTATAGTTTTACATGTCAAATTTTGGTCAGCAATTCTAATTTTCAATTTTTATAACTTTGTACAAGGCACTTAAATATTAAAAAAATAGTTTTAAATTTCGATTATGCTCCTAAATTAGTCAATTACGACTTTTTTGTATTAAGATATCTATTTACTATCGAAAACCTTTAATTAATATAATATAATAAAATAATAAAATCACGACAACTTTGCATCAAGCCTAACATACTTTTGAGAAGCAATTTTAATTTTTTTCCAAAAAAGACACAGTTTATGGAATATTTAGGTATAAAAAATTAATATTATGTTAAGGTTACTAACAGAAAACTCTTTTTTATTAAGTTAGACAATTATTATTTTTTTAGAATTTTCAAAAATCAGGAAAAAGTTAAAAAAATATTCGAATTTTTGACCGAAATTTGGTACGCATATGTAAAATTAAAAAATAAACAACTTTTCTTAATACAACTTTTTCATATTTTAGCAAATAAGACCATTTTTCTGTAATTTTTTTAAAGAAATATCAATTTTAACAGGTAACACAAGTTTTCTGATGTAAGTCTTTTATAAATGTACTATAATGCAACAAATAAACTTGAAAATCATACCAGTATAGGTGAACAAACAAATTATTAATATAAAGACATGGCTGAGGCAAGCATCGGATAAATGGTCCTTATGAAATGTACACTCCAGATTGCTTCTACACATACGACATGGTATGAATTGGCAAACAACACAAATAAGTAGTAGTGAAACAATGCATTAATACTGAACCACTTACAGCGTATACAAAACAACAAACTCTCAATATAACATGACTATCAACAACAAAATTGGGATAGCTATGGGGTCACCTTTATCTCCATTTCTAAGTAGAAACTTTTTGTATTAAATATAATTCAAATATATCTACATAAAGAGATCTTATTACTAAATTCTGCACACAACAAACACGCCTACTCATACTCATAAGATGAATTAATTAGTCATGGGGATTTACTACAAAAGCATAAACTGTTCTACTAACGATTACAAACTTAACTTAACTAAATCTATAAATTAAAGTATATTTTCCTTTTCTGCTTTCTTCATTGATGGTGAGATTCAAAATTACATGGTCTATTGGCTTGTACAGTTCGTAGCAATAAACAGTTTTCTTGTGATATGGAGTTTTCTTTGTACCTAGAGAAAAAATAACTAGAATTAGTTTTTTCCTTGTTTAGTTCTCTACAATTAATACATACCTACCAAATAAAAAAAATAAATTCTGTGTCAAAATTAAATATGTTTTATCAGTACTACACAAAAGGGGGCCAAGTAAAATAGGTATAAGTTAATCTTTAATTGTAAAAGCTTTGGAAGTTTTAATTTAATACTAGATAGTAAGCAAATTTTTAAGAAGGGTTTGTTGCATTTTACTTTTCTACATATTAGTAATAGGCAAAATACCTTACATAGATTTTTTGGCCTATTATTAACAGTAATGATATAGAACAAATTCTCTTTAATGCTAATTGGTAGGAAAAAAAGACGCAAAAACTAGCTTCATTAGCGAGATGGACTTGATGTAATAATAAAGCCAGAATAATTAAATATTGTTTATATAAACTGAAAAGCATGAAAATAATTTTATTTATAATTTCAACTTAACAGGTGTTTTCCATTAGATTCAGGCAAGGCCCAAGCAAATAAAGAAAAGCAAGGGAATAATTTTCCATAAAGTGTGTAATAGGTTTTAAAATGCCTTAGATTTATAATGGAACTTACCAGGTTATTGCAGGAAGTGTTATGTCGCCTTTTACATACTGTGCCAAATACTGAAGCTGTTAATATGTATTTTCTAATTTCTCCCTAAAATGGATTATCCTACTGCCCAACTGTATTTCTTGAAGTAACCTAGAAAAATGTTCATATATTTAAAAATATTAGGGAGCATGTAAAACACCAGAGTATTATATAGAAGTATAAATGAACAAAGCCTAACAGAAAATGAACACTATGCAAAAACATACTCGCAAAGCGAGATGTGCCAACTCAATACATAAATGCAATTCAGTTGTCTTACTATATTAAGTTGCCCCAGAATCTTAATACTCTATATAATATATTTCTAAAAATAGTAAAAACTATAGACTTTTGTGTTGTACCTCCCACTACTATTACAACCAGTATAAGTATAAATGAACCAAGTCTACAGAAAATGCAAGCTATACAAAAATATAGTCACACAGGAAGATGTGTCTACATTTTCTCTAAATCAATACATATATTGCTGCCCTTCAGCCTTAAATTAATGACGGTCAATGTAATTCTTAAGGAGGCAATGTCTAAAGTAAATTCTATATGAAATGCAGTATACTTCAGGCATCGTTGTTTAAAAATCAACTTTTCCTTCTGCAATCAATGTGTTGAATACTATTTCAATTAATAATTTTAATTAATTTTTCTTTTTTTCTTTAATTTCTGCCTTGCGCGAGTCCCTCCAATGCATACCAAAAACAAGCTTAACATTGGATGGAAGTTACAAAATGAAAAACTTAATATTATTGAAATATAGTAAATATAGAGTAAAGAGAGAGAACAAAAAAAGGCGAGTTGCAAAAAACTGTAGTTTTAATCTCTTGATCTAAACAAAAATAAAAACGTTTTATAAACCGGTGGCATACTTTACTTTTTCTTTAATATGAATTATGTTGCCCTTCCGCCAGACGCCATGAAATGGATAATTATAATCCTAATACTTTCAGCCCCTTGTCATCCAATCAAACTTGCAATGCTTGACCAAAATCGTCGTGAAATATATTTAAAATATCTATAAAAAATTATTTCTTTTTATTAAGACAGCCTGTATCTCAAAGACAAAACAAAACATAGACTATAGGAAACATGTTTATATGAATTCTCATAAAATACGCCAAAGAATGACCTACTTAAAAATGAGCATAAAATTAAGGAACAATGTATATTGTTTTATGTTTTCTCAAACAGTCTCATGTAATATATATATATATATATATATATATATATATATATATATATATATATATATATATATATATATATATATATATATATATATATATATATATATATATATATATATATATATATATATATAAATATATATATAAATAGTAGTTATAATAGGGGAGCGCCTCCTCCTCCTCCTCTTCCACTCTCTCATGTCCCTCATTCTCAACTTCCTCCCCTTTTATTCTCATTCGCATCATATTTTTAATTTTTTCTCTTTGTTCTCCCACATTTGATTTTGCATTCTTAAGTCTTATAAATAGGTGCATCATGATCATTTTAGTATGCCGAGACACATTTACTAAGCTGTGCTCGAGTTGCGTAAAAAGTTATTTTTGAATTTTTCCACCAATTTTGTATAAAACAAAAAGAAAAAATGTGTCAAGTAATAAGTGAATTATGTGTAATCGCGAAAAATTAACTACAACTATCAGACAGTTAAAAGTTAAATATCTCAATTTCTTTGAAGTGATTTCGAAAGATGAATACACCAAGCTGTTTTATCCACTGAAACGAGATTATTTGGAAGCAATTGACTGTTGTGATGATTATTTAGAAGGAATTATAAGCCTTACTACGTTTTTCAATACATTTGGGAAATCATACTTTGTAGGAGAATTAAGCCACCTAATAGAATTTATAGGAGAAGATTGCCAATTTATACCTGCTATTATTGCAACCCAAAAGAGGTTTCAATTATACGAAGATAAAAAACAGGTATTATCAAAGAAAGTTAATCCTATTCGCAAGAGACGTCCCCCTACATATTTAAAATATTATGTTAAATAAATGAAATGGCTGAGTTGCTGATTGCAGTTAAATTATTAGAGGAGAAATTTAGTAATCTTTCAAAAACCTATTTTTCATATTGTATGGCAAGTGGTCCGGAGTGGATAGACTTTTATTGTAATCAATCTGAGGAATTCGTAAAGGCTGCCCTCTGTTGCAACAAATACATTGAAACATTAAATTTTTTTCAACTTATTCAAGATCTAAAAGATATTGGCTTTGGTTACTATTTAAAAGACTTGAAGCAATTTATTGACGAGGATACTATTCTTCAAGAAATTGAAAAGGAAGAATAAATTTAATAATATTTACAATGGAGCAAATGGTTACTGAAATGTATGAAGAGTTTATTATATCTGCTGCATACTTCCAATATTTATCAATTGTAGGCGAAGAAGACGCAGAAGCACAAGATTTGTCAGCATATGTTAATAATATAGATCGAATGGAACAATGTAAATTAGCGGCTAAATTTTGTAATGATTATTTAAAATATAAAAATTAGTATGAACTTTTAAATGAATTTAGAAAATTAGATTTAAGGTATCATATTAATTGTATTCAATCATGGTTGGTTAATGCAAAATAAAAAGGTAATTAAGTTTTTTTTTATATTTTTATTCATTCATAAAACAATTGTCATATAAAAATAACACATTTGTCAAAGCACACATACAAGGTGATTTTGAATGATAGAAGCATTTTGGTTCCATTAGCTTTAGCGCTGGTTGTTCATCTATTTCAATCACATGCTTTTTAGAATATTTCTGTATAAAATCCTTTTTTTCGCTTCCTTTTACAAAAACAAAATCTGCTTTCTTCGTAAGTGTTTCAATTATTTTTGGGAAATGATGTAATGGAGTAAATCCATTATTCCAATGTATATAATGATAATTCGTTAACCATACCGCCTGCTTGTGACAATCAGGTGAAAGAAACTCCATTGAAAAAGGCTTTTTAAAAATGTAATGAGTCATTTCATAGCCATCAAAAGCTGCAAGCTCTTTCGGTATAAATTTATTTTTTTCATCCTTGAATCCTTGAATATCTATAACCAATCTCATATTTTCAAAGCAGCAAATTTTTTAATGAGACTTTTTTTACTTGAATAATTTGCAATTTCTTCTTTCAGTTGATTAATTTTAAAAATAAATTTTTCAATTTGTAGTTGTAGTTTTGATGTCATGACTAAAACTAAAAGCTTTTGAAAATTTCTTTAAATTAAATCGAAATATGAAAATAGTGGGGATAAAGTTTATAATTGTTTCACAATTTTAGTAAGAGGGTTGTAGCTAAATAATTTGTCATGTAAAATAAGACAATAAGCAGAAGTATCTTTTTTAATTGCATTGTGTGTCTCAAATTCAATTCTCATTACTACGGATCCCGTTTGAATTGTTTCTTTTTGATGGGAGCAATCAATATGTGTAATAGGACTAATGTTTTTGAATTGTTCAGGATTAAAAATGGGTTAATTTGGAACACCATAGTAAGACTGTCTAAAGTTGGCAAACATTTCGTATAAAGCAGAAAATTTGTTTTCTTCGAAATTTAAGTACAAATCGTGATAAGGATATCTTTCAGAATTTAAATATACTCTAATATTTGACAAGGTAATATTGTCAAATTTACTCATATCTTTAACAATTTTCCCTTTTCTGTTTTCTTGAAAGCCAATCACAACATGACGAGGAGCTTCTAGTTTACTAGTTGTTTTTACCGGCCATGTGTGACGGGTTGTTTCGGTTAGAGAAGAATATTCAACAAGTTCCCAACTCCTGAATCCTATCAATATATCTTTATTTGATTCTAATATTTTTGATAGAGCAAGTTGTTGTGGCATATCAACTAGAATGTGAGGAACTTTCCAATAAATTTTATCGAAAGTAACCAATGGAGTGTCAGGAGCAGTAACAAGGTGTGCCGGATCTTCTTTGAAAATAACACCATCTAAATCATCAGTTGATCTAATAAGAACCAATTCCTGTTTCATATTCATAATAATTTTTCTGTAATCTTCAAAAAATCCTAAAAGCATTTTTAGTGGTATGGATACGGAGAATTTTCCATCATTATCAACTAAAATTGTATCACCTTCTTTCCGATGTGGAAACCAACCTGCATTTTCCAGTTTTAAACTTTCGTTGGTATTGTGAGAAAGGTAGCTTTTTAAGGTTGATGCTAATCCAACATTTCTTATTGAATCTATAGTAATTCCGTTTAGTTCATAGCGGATTTCTCTGAACAAAAAGGCTATACCATTGTTAATAAATAGCAATTCTTTCTTATATTTACCTTCTGTATTAGTTAATTTTCCTTTGATATAAAGTAAACTATCTGATGGTAGAGTGTAAGCATCGAGTTCTTGAATTGGGATCCTTATTTCATCATTGTAATCGAATTTTGAAGAAATATATGGTTGATATGTGTGAAGCTCAGAACTGACGATGGAATTGTCTACATAAAGCTTTTCGTTTACGTTTAATATGTTCATTATTTTAAAACAGTGAAACCCAAGGATGTGAGAAATTTACGATTATCTAGTCTTAACTTGTTGGTGTTGGATTTGATACTGAACTGTTGTTTAGGCTTTTTCTTTTTATAAGTTTTTACTTTGTTGATAGTGGTAGGGGCAAATCTCATCCCAAGGGCTCTATTATATCTAACAACCATTTTATATTTCACTTGTTTGTAAATGTAACCTTACTGTTATAGTTTCTTCTCTAAAACTGATAAGTTCTCCGTCTTGATCAAGTATTTTAACTGTTATATTGTTAATTGCTTTGACGCTAACTGGAAAATACAAAATGGGCAAAGGAGATTCAACTATTTTATACCCTGGAGCTACAGTTGGATAAAACTGGTGAATAATATGAACAGGTTTACCATTATTGTAAGAACCGACACAAATATTACAGTCAATACAAATAGCATTCACCTTAGTTATTTTTGCAACATTATCTGATTCTTCCTCTTTCATAGCTTCTAGTATCCTGCTATTAAAACCCAACATTTTTCCTATCGAATCTTCCTTGGTAAAATCAATTATTCTACTACACATTAAAAAAGTTTTTAGAGTATTAACATTTGCTTTTAAAAGAAAAAAATTTTTTCATTCGGAAATAAATCTTCTATACTTTCTCTTATGTATGTTTCTATATCTGTAATGTCATAAGTTCCGTCGGGAATAACAATTACTTTATTATCTATATAAAATTTATTATATCCTTCTTTTATATTGGGGATAGTCGTTTCAAAATCAGCTAAACCCAGGTAATATTGTTTTTCATCCTCTAAATATATGGGCGGATTAAAATCAGCAGACAAAACAGAACTGTTTCCTGATATGGCAATTGTGGTAGACATTGCAGTTTATTTATGAATGAGATATTACAATAAATAATGAGTTTATATATTTTTTTGCAAAAATTTTAGGGATAGTTGACCACAGTTATATGAATTAAATTTTTGTTTATTTTCATAAGTATAAAATACATCCACTTTGCCATTCGAATTAAAATATTTGAGAAGTTCAAAAGGTGGTTTTAAATTTCCATAACTATCAAAATATATTACATTTTTGTTATTTTTAATATAAGCAGTACAATACCACATTCTTTCAGATTAATTTTTTTTGGAAGTTCATCGAGCATAAAAACACCTCTAAAGCCAGTTATTTTTAACAGCTTTACATATTTAATAATATCATTGTTCGTAAGTGCTCTTTTTGGAAAACTTATTTTGAGTTTTTTTTTTGTCTGATTGCTTTCATTTTGACGGATCCTCCTTTATAAGGTCTAATAAATAGTCCCTTTCCTTTATATGGTCTAATATATAATCCTTTGCCTTCTTTAGAAGCATTTTCCATTGCAATATTATGTCTATGTATTTCTTCTAGTTGCTGTTTAGCTGCTTTAGCATCATTTACTGCCTTAGCAATTCCTGCCGCGCCTCCACCTAGTGCACCCAGGGCGCCAAGAATGGGAAACAAAAGAGGTAGAAATCCTCCAATATTTTTGGGTGTTCGAATGAGACGTTTTTTTCTCAATTTAAGTTTACCCCCTTTTGTATTTTTTAATCCCAAACCGAACTTTCTTTTACCCTTCATTATTCCTGCAACACTTAAAGCTGCAATTTTTTCACCAATAGAAGAATCTTTAGCTTTTACCCTATCCCAGGCTTATTTTTCTAATATTTGGTCAGATATATGTCTTTTTGATAAATCTTCAGTCTGAGAGTAAGATATATCATGTTCTTTGCAAGCGGAATCCAATGGATTTATACCAACGTCACCTCTAGTTAATCTTTTTTCCAAGTTGGTGCCGGGACCACAATAATTATATCCTGGTATATGAACTTCGAAAGGTAGTTTACTAATTAATTTATTTACTAAACCAGAGCCTTTTCTATTACGTGTTTTAATAGTTTTTTTCAACTTATGGCGACCCACAGTCATTGAAGTTCTTTTTATACTAAAAGCACATTGACATTTTTCTGGTATAAATACTTTTACAGCTAAAAATAATGACTAGTGTGATTAAGAATGAGGATTGAAAAACAAAAATTCTCATTACCAGTAAAAAATCATGACGAAAAAATTTTAAGTAAACAGTTGAGAAAGCATGGTGACTTATTTTGCGGTGGTTCAAAAAGAGGGCTTATAGTTGGTTGCAGTGGTAGCGGTAAAACCAACGTTATGCTTACACTGCTCGAGCATCCTAATGTAATTAGGTTTGAAAATGTCTATGTTTATTCAAAGTCATTAGATCAACCAAAATATGAATATTTAAGAAAGTTGTTAAAACCTATGAAAGAAATTGGATACTTTGAATATGATAGCGATGAGAACATTATTTCACCTCATGAGATAAAGCCAAATTCCGTTATCATTTTTGATGATATTCCTTGTCATAATCAATCTATTATTAGGGACTATTTCACGCATGGAAGGCATAGAAACACCGATTGTTTTTTTATTTTTCAAGGATATTCCTCAATCCTTAAACGTCTAATTCGAGAAAATGCAAACTTATTAATTTTATTTAAACAGGACTGTTTGAGTTTAAAACATATATATAATGACCACTGTATATTGGATATGACATTTGATCAGTTTAAAAATATTTGTGCTAACTGTTGGATGGATCCATATGGCTTTCTTGTAATTGACAAAGATTGTGAAGTAAATCACGGCAGATATAGGAGTAAATTCGATTCCTTTATATATTTATAAAAGTAAAAAATTTGCAGTTTTATTTCATTTAAATCTTGTACAGCATGGATAAACGTTTAGCTCGAGAATTAATAAGATCGAGACAAGCCGTGAAGCAGAAATATCAAAGCTTGAAATTAGCTACTTCTACTGCTCAGTCCGAATTAGAACAAACTTATAGGCCAATAACACAACCACTTAAACAGCTAATTTCAAGTATTGGTAAATCCGAACCATTCGATTTAAAAGAAGAAAGAGTTTCAAAGTATGAAGATTTCAAAACACCTACAAAGCTTTATAAAACATCAACTCCGACGAAAAATATTCAGAAAACAGGAAAAACTCCGTCACTCCCTACAGAACTACCAACATTTTTAAATGACAGTAGTATCACTTCTTGCTCTCCTGTAGTACAACCATTGTCATCAACTGTTATAGCAGAAACTTCAGATCCTTCTAGTGACACAACAACAAATTTAAACTTGTCAGACATATTGGAACAAACTAGAAAAACAATTCAAACCTATGTTGGTACACCATCATATAAAGATTACTTAGCAGATTTTCATGAATTACCCAGATCATATATTGATGAGGGTGTGAAAGATACACAACATAAATTTGACCATTATTATGGAATAGTTCATGACCTCGAAACGGATAAGTTTTCTTTTGGTTTAACACAGATACCGGTAGAAATTATTGGAAAAGACATTAAAGTGGGAGGAATAACGTACACAGGCACGCCAGGTTTATACGAATTGCTTTTCAAAAAAGAACCGAAAGGTTATAAGAAGGAAGATTTAGATAATTACATGAACATTCTAGCTGAAACAAATGTATATCGTAGGAATTTTGAATCAAATGAACAAGTTCAAGGAAATACATCAAACAAATATGTTACAATAATAGAACCATATTTACAAAGAAAGGGGATTACAAAGACAAAAACCTTGCCAAGATTAGTTACAGCATTTAACAAACCAAAACCTCCGTTTAGAACAACTAGAGCCAAATCTACAGGAAAGGGATTAATTTTGAAAACAAACAGATCAAATACAGACTATGTATACTGGAATAATGTAAACGAAATTGTTGATAGGCTACGTTTATTAATTTCATCAAGTGATGCGGGAAATAATGCTCATAGTAACGAGATTATCTCTATTATTGAAGAATTAAGAGAAGATAAAGTAATACTATAAATAACAGCTATCAAATATAATCATATTTATTGTTTAATGAAAGCTCAACATGACAGTTGATAAATTTGGACGCCATATTTCAAAACAAAATCAAGAGAGAATAAGTGACATTAATAATTTAAAAAGGAGATTAGGTGAAAATGGAACAAATAATGAAATCTTTGCTAAAAAGCTTAAGGTTTTTGATGAAAATTTTTTAAAGTATGAAAACCAGATTAAAGGATGTTATACCTCAATTGAAAACGTTAATAAACAGTTGCTAACGCTAAATCAAATAAGTAAAGATTTGCAATTTTTAAATGAACATGTTAAAAAGGAAGACAAAAAATTAAGTGATGATATCAACAAAATTAATAAAATAATGGAAACAAAGAGAAGTAATAATTGAAAAACACAAGGAAAAAATTAAACAATTAAGAACTTTTATAAAAAGGTTAGATGATGAAAAAAAAAGAAATCAAAATAGCATTCTTAACAGTAGAACAATTGACCAACTCACTTTGGAAGAAAATCAACAATATATTTCCTTGGAAAATATAATGTCCAGTGTAATTAAGAAATTAGAACAAGAATTAAATAAAACAGAGGAGGAATTCAAAAATAGTGATAGTAGATCAACTACTTTCTTAACTGGAGAGATAAAAAAATCCTTTAATGCGTTAGAAAAGGAGATTACTAAAATTAGTAAAATTTTAAATGAAAAAAGTTATACAATACAAATTGATAAGTTGAATGAATGGGAAAAAACATATAAAAGTTATATTTCGAATTATTACAAAACATAGAAAGTGAACTTCCTTAAAATTGAATAAACAAGTTTGTTGTCATGACAACCGTTAAACAACAAGTCGTTAATGAATTACATAAACCTGCTAGAAAAAACTACAAACGCAGAAGGGTGGTAGTGAAAGGGTTAAATGATCTTTTTCAAGCTGATTTGGTTGAAATGTTACCCTATGCCAAATTTAATAAGGGATTTAAATATATCTTGATTACCATAAATGTATTTTCTAAGTATGTTTGGGCCGAACCGTTAAAATCTAAATCTGGAAAAGACGTAACAGCGGCAATGAAAAAAATATTAATCAGTGCAAAAACTCCACCAAAAAACTTGCAAACGGACAGAGGGAGAGAGTTTTTCAATGTAAATTTTCAAATTTGATGCAACAATTTCGAATTAACCATTATAGCACGTTTTCCAATTTGAAAGCGAGTATAGTAGAAAGAGTGAACAGGACTTTAAAGAATAATATGTGGAAAATATTTAGCATTCAAGGAAATTACAAATGGTTTAATATATTAGCGGATATTGTAAAAGATTATAACAATACAAAACATTCTTCAATAGGAATGAAGCCAAAACAAGTAAATAAAACAAATGAAAATAGAATCTTGAAATCTGCATTTACTCATGCTAAAACGTTAGATATAAAATCTTCAAAGTTTAAAGTGGGTGATCACGTAGGAATAAGCAAGCATCGAGAGGCATTTTCAAAAGGTTACACACCAAATTGGTCAAATGAGATATTCCACATTAAAGAAGTTAAGATGACAAACCCTTGGACATATTTAATTCAAGACGAAGATAATCAGGACATTCTGGGTGGTTTTTATGAGCAAGAATTACTAAAAGTAAAGCATACCGATGTGTATCTTATTGAGAAGATTTTGAGAAGGAAAGGAAACAAAGTTTATGTGAAATGGTTAGGACTTGATAAAAAATATAATACATGGATTGATAAAAAAAATATTGTTTAATTAAATTGAAATTAAATTTTAGTTAAATTTGTTTTATTTCTGTTCCTCACTTTATGCTTTAGCTGATACAAATTACAAAGTCTTAATGTGCTAATTAATTTCAAATAAAATTCACATTTACTAAACTAAAATTTTATTAAGTAAAACATCAAATACAATTTTTATTAAAACGTGTCAAATATATTTTATTTCTATGTTCCTCAGATAATATCGAATCTAGAATAAGTTTACAATCATTTATTCTTTTTTCAAAACGGAGTCTATCTAAGTACCACATCTGAAAGTTACTCCTACGGGCTTGTCTGTAAGCAAAGCTCCACTTCACTAACACATGCACCTTATTGTTCTCTTCCAGAAAAGATATTGTTTTCTTCGTAATATTTTCTTTTTGATCCATTTTCATTGTTTTCTTCGTGATATTTTCGTTTTGTTCCATTTTGCTTCAATTTGTTTTCCATTTGTTCAGGATATAAAGCAAGTAATTCCATCACAGTTGAAACATTTTCACTGTTAGGATTTTGTGTTGGACTTATTATATTATAAACATGCGTACACAAATCGCCACTTGAATTCTTGCCTTTTAAGTATAGATAATCTATAATCAATAATTTCCTTTAATCGCCACAAATTGTCCAAAGACTCTTGTCCTAAGTATATGAAGTGTGGGCCTTTTGTAATTTGTAGAACAGGGGTATCATTTATTTTCTGAACCTGCAGATGAATGTTGTTTATATTCACACTGGTTTGATCAACTTGAGGAAAGTAGAAATTGTTTACAATAATTCCTTGATGAACACAAATGTCTTTCCAATTTTCTTCGGTTAGTGCGATTGAAAATCCAGTTTTTCCACCAATTACAATTTTTGGAGAAAAATCATTTAAACTAATGCCAACAAGAACAAATTTTGACAAAGAATTATTTAAAAAATAAATTTTTGAATTAAGAAGCGTTTCCAAAGGTTTATGAACCACGGCGTTGTTCATAATGACTAAACGAGACTGAAACATATTGTGTTATTCTTGTACTTAAATATTCTCATCCCCACTTTCTTTAAAGTTTCGATTAAAATGGATTAATGAAAAAATAGATTTCCAGTTTGAAATTTGTAATAAAGATAAATAATTAAAATGGTAATGTATAAAAATAATGCAAAGTTTAATGTAACACTAATGATGGAAAAGTAATAATTTTTGAATCCGTCATAATAATTGGTACAGTTGGGGGTTAAAATTTGTAACTGATTATTTTTAAACTCTAACCTTTCTATCCAATTTGTATCAAAAATAGATCGATTTGGATAATGATACAAAATTTTAAAAAATTTACTTGCATTTTCATTTCCATTTATTCGTTCCATCCAACTACTTGTACTATTGTTAATTAATCCAATTTTCATAAATTTACAATATTTACTTAGAGTGACGTCTGTTTTATTAGAAAAACATATTTCACACTGTGTTACGCCAGGGAGATGATGAACATAAAAAACATTTTGGAAAATAAAATAAAGAAGAATAAATTGAGATCTACTGATAGTCATTAAAACAAATTAATAATTATATTCCAAATTTATTAACATTAAGCAGATACTTTCACCACGAAAGCAAAAGCAGTTGTAAAAAAATAACAATAAAATACTTAATTTAAATATATAAAAGTTCATAAATAAGGATATTAATAATACTATATAAAATGTGTAGCTTGAAGACTTATTTTGAATGGTTACAATTATTCGATTCCTATTTTTCCATAAACAGTTATTTAAATCACAATTCCTAGCAAATTTCTTATGCTCTACAATAGGATCATCATAACTTAACCAATCAAAAATTTCAATACCACAATAAAAACATTTACAAATATCATTGATTGAAGTATAGTAAAAGCCAGCTCCAGCTAACACTTCTGGTCTCAATTTTCCTTTCCATTTTTTAAAAGTGGAAAGTCGTTTTTCATATGTTTTAAAATAACTGTTATCAATTTCTTTGTCAAAAGTTTCTAAGCACATTTTGTGAAAGACTTATGAAGACTAACTTTGGTTTCAAAAACAACAAATTTAAATACCTTATAATATCTACATAAATATATCTAAATCTCCATGTTCTGCATTCCATTGATACAAAGCAATATCTTGGTGTCCCCAAGCTAATGTATTAAAACTATAGGGAATTTTATACCGCTTATCATCTTCGGAACTCAAAGCCAATTTATTAATTAACTCTGTAAAAATTGTATGTTGTCTAGATCGAAAAACATACATTGAACAAAAGGTTTTAGAATGATTTTCAACATCTTTATAATGAATAAAATCCAACTGCTTTTTAATTGCACTTTTTTTAACACCTTTTGCTTTTTTTGTTAAACAATTTTCCGTTTTAATACAATATGCTTTTGCTCCAGTACCAAAGAAAGCAGTAATGGGTTCACCAGCATATTCATCTTTGAATTTTCCTATAACTGACTTTGTAATAGGCATTTCATGAATATTATTAAATTCATAATTAGATGTGTCAAATTTGTGAATATTTTTTATCATGTCAGAATAAATATTTGGAGTTGTGACTTCTAAAATGAACGAATCGTTATCGGTGTATAAAAGTGAAATATTTTCCTGATAAAGAGGTTTTAAAAAATTATAAAAGAAATCATACATGACAGTTTTAGATATATCTAATATTGAGAAGCCTACATATATTGGTTTATTGTAAGTAACTTCAATCTTTTGCATTTGAATAGCTACCAAGTTTTCAGAAAATATTGTTAAGTCCTTGAAATATGATTTTGCAATTAAATTCTCAGCACCATCTTTTCTTCTATTTTTTTCCCACTCTGTAACAAGTCTTACGTCGATTCTCCTATCAACATTTTCCATAGTCTTGCCATAAATACTATTATTTGCCAACTTGTAAGTATTACGATCAAATTCATTCTTTGAATCATTTCTTAATCTTGAATTCAAGTCTATATATTTTTTCAACCAATCAGATTGAGAAAACTGTAAAACTCTATGAACTTTAGTTAACTTGAGTCCATGTTCCAAACATTGTTTTAATAATTGATAGTGAATAACATATTTTGATTTATCATTTAAATTGGGTATTAATTTTATGCATTTAGAATTTGGCGGTTTAAAGTTTTCTGGACAAAACGGAAAATCGTTATGATAGGAATGTAGACTTGTAGGATATTCTAAATCAACTTCTAAAACATATCCCTTATTAGATTTTTTAGAAATATTCATAATATTTAAATCATTGATTTCTTTATCTGTTAATCAAACAAAATCTCCCGTAGCAATGTGAAGTGACATTGCATAACCATACAAATAAGAGTCATCATAATAAATTATGTATTTAGTTGGCTTTAAAGGATCAAAATTTAAAAGAAATGGGTTATTAGCTTCAGATTTTCTACAAATGCAAGAGCTCACACCACCGCGAACGCTTTTTTTGAAAAAGTGTATCATATCTGGATCAGTTAACAATTCTAACTCTATTCCAGTATATCGCAATCACGCCTCCCAGTATAAACCTGGAAAAGTGTAAAAATGAGCTGGATCGAGCTTATATGTGGATAAACAAGTGCATCTAAAATTTTCAAAAAAAACTTGCTTAAAGTAAAGTATCATAGAGTAAGTAAACGTCGGAGTATTGACCAAGAGATTCACATTTAAACAATTGCCAAACCTTTACAGCTCTTTGGTATTCTGCATCACTGATGTGCTCATCCGTTAAAGTATTATAAAATTGGTCTTTCTGAGGTAAAGTTGTTTCTTCTAATTTTAAATAATCATCAATATAACTGTAAGGAAATACACCTTTTTGCCGAATAAGTTTAAATCTTTCTTCATCATTGAAAATTTTTTTTATTTCCTTACATTGTTCATCTTTTAAGCTTTCAGAGAGTTTTGATAAAGAATGGGATAGAAATTGAAAAGAATCAATAAACCTTAATGATATATTTTTTTTCTTAGCCTTTTGTGTGTTTTTATCAAAATAGTTATCCACATGAATAAGCTTTTCAAATGAAATATATTTTACCTTGTTTTGTGCGATAACTGTTAGTTGTTCTTTGTTTAAGCATAATTTTTTAAGAAATAGATGAGAATCATAATTACGCAAATTATGTAATATAACTGGAATAAAGTTAAGTATTCTGTAATTTATGTTGCAGAGTGAATGAGCTGGACCTCTATAAAGACCGGTTATATGACAATGATCTGCAACCCTGTCATTTAAAAGAGGTTTATTACAAATATGACAAACTTTTTCATAATTATGATAAATTTTGTCCAGTTCGTTCAAAGGGATCATTTTTTTAGGAGCCTTTAAATATTTATTGTTTATGTTATACACATCTCTTTCTAAAGAATTTATAAATAATGTATCACAATTTTGACCTCTATATTTTTCAAATTTAGAATAATTATCGTCGAAGGAACATTTAATGTAATAGGCAAATGAGTGTGGAATATGTTCATATTGTTTTAAGGTGCATGAAGTATTAGGATTTTTATCAACATTGTCATTATTTAAAGGCTTTAAAATGCATTCAAAATCTGCATACACCACGAAAGGAACTTTCATTTGTTTATGATAATTTACAAATTTCAAAATATTATCATATGAATAGTTTCCAAACTTATCTTTTATTAATTCTTTAGAAGGTAGGTTAATTCGTAAATGATCACAATCATAGCTATTGTGTTGTAATAAATTTTCTTCTGTAAGGAAATATTGTAAACAACCATCGCAAATATATTTTTTTCCGTGATGTTTAGAAATTTGTGCAGAAACTAGTTTTGATAAATCTTTAATATAGCAATAATGAAAAGTTTTTTCATCATCATCACTTATTAACAATAAATTGACATGTTGATTTTTTTTATTCGATGAATAATAAAGTGGACCAATTACTTCATACCCCTTTTTAGGATTTATAATTTCTAATCCATATACATTAATAGAAATGTTATTTTTTTCTTCAATCATATCCAAAACAGAAGAGTAGTGTGGGTAGGATGAAGTTTCAAAATCTAATCCGCGTGATTGGTGAAGAGCAGACACAACTGCCCAAGCGAAGCAAAAGTTGTCATCATTCCTAATGTTGATCACAGCTTGACGTCTCTTGATCTCTTGAGGAAGTTCGATAAAAGATGAGGCTCTCAGCGGATTGTGCTTGTTAACATTAATTTCCAAATGAAGTAAATTCATCAAAGCCCATTCTGCAACGTAAAAATTAAAAAATTACTTTTTTTGTTGCTGTTGTAAAATCGAAAATAAATTCTTTACCTGAATCTCTTTCTGCAAATTCGTCAGCTTTCTGGTCAATAATGGTGCAGATTTGCTCTAACAGTTCTTTTTTCTGATATCCCTGGCAAATGACTTGGAACGGCGCATTAAAAGATTTGACATCATAGCTGTCGCTGCTGGGGTTAAAATAGAAACCGAACAGTTCCATATTTAGCTTGATACATTTATGTTTCTGCAGTTCTTGATCTATTAGATGTGCAATTTTGTATTCCAAATGTTGAAAATATTCTTTCACATTTATAAAGTTTTGGTGTGAGGAAATCCTATAAGATATTATTCGTTCCCTGAATGCTGACTTGATAATTTCAACACCTTCCTCCAAGCCTATTTTGGAATTGTTCTTGTGCACACTAGATCGAAGATGTCCACCCCATAGACTTTGGTTTATATTTTTCTTGTATTCTTTACAATATTTTACAATATTTGTAGAATCTATATAAATTAAGAAAAAAATATTTTACAAAATATAACATGAAAAATAAAATGTTCTTACCTTTAACAAGCTTTGGTTTTTTCAACCAACTGTTGAGTTTTGTGGAATTTCCGTTAACATGTTTTTTAATATGTCGCAGTAAATTATCCTTTCTAGTAAAGACTTTATTACATGTTACACACTTATGCATTTCTGAAGTTTTCTGCATAATAATAATAATAAAATTAATATTGTGCAATTCTATTTAGTTATAGTCAAATTTTGAAAAAAGCAATTGCATTTTTGAAGTTCTTTGTATAATAATAAAATTAATATTGTGCATTTTTATTTAGTTATAGTCAAATTTTGAAAAAAGCAATAGAAATTAATTGACTTTATGAATCCATTTCTTCAAATGAGTCAACTAATTTGTCAAAGGCCTGTTTAACATAATTCACCGTACTTGCGTCTCCCTGTTTAATTGTGATCAAATCAGTTAAATTTTGAATAGCGAAACCCAGACACTTAAGGTTTGCTACTTGTTTTTTATTTTTTTTATTAATTTTAAGTTTTTTTTTTGATAATAAATGATGGTTTCGAAATTGAATTTTCACTAAACAAAAAGGGAGAGCAAATTGGTCTCGGAGAATTAATTGGCGATTTTAATGTTATATAATTTGGATTAGATTTTTGAAAACAAACAATATCCTCATAGCTAGAATTTTGAGTTTCGTCAATGTCATTCAGTTCTTTAAGAGTTTGTTTAGTTTTTGTTGTAATTAAGTCCGTTTTGTTGTCAATAATGTCATTAAGATCGTCAAGAGTTTGTTGTTGAGTAGCTGTAAATAAATATTTTTCGTTGTTGTGTTTGTTGGCATTATTCTGAACTTGGCTATTGTAAATAATTTCATTCAAGTCCTGAATAGTTTGTTGTTGACTAGTTGTAAATACTTCTGTTTCATTGTTTTGTTGGTTTGCAAAATTTTGCATTTGAGTACATGTGTATAAGTCAAAGTCATTGTCAATTATTTTGCTACTCGATGCCAAAAAATTGTCCATTATGAAAAAAATCGTAATAACAAATAAAAATGCCACAAACGTACATAAAAATGTCACCATATATATATAAGAATTAAATCTTGCCAAATAAAAATGTTAGAAATAAAAATAAAAATTTACCAAATAGACACAATGTAAACACCAGAAAACTCGCGAGCTCTGCACAGTGTGAATGCAGAAATCAATTGCATTCGTCTCTTCGCTGAGGCGATTTTATATGCAAAAGTTAATCACATGTGTCCTACTTAAAGTTGAACGACAATCTCTAAAAACCACTTTCCCAAGCCGATCAACAACCTTACCCCCCCTTCCTTCCTCCCCCCTTCCTTCCTCCCCCCTTCCCCCTCCCCCCCCCGGACCCCTGAATTTCCGAGAATCAAATCCCGGTTCCCTAATTTCGGGCTACCCTCTTCAGGTTAAGTTAGGTTATGTTAGGTTAGGTTAAGTTAGGTTAGGTTAGGTTAGGTTAGGTTAGATTAAAAAAGAGGAAAAGAAAAAAGGAGAAGGAAAGAAAAAGAAGAAGGAAGGAAATAGGAGAAGGAAGGAAAAAGGAGAAGGAAGGAAAAAGGAGAAACATATAAAAAAGAGAAAGAAGGAAGGGAGAGAAAGAAGATAAGGTGAGGGTGAGGGGGGGTTTAAGGGGGGTCTCCCCCATATGGGGCGTTGGTGGAGCGGGGAGGGGGGCGAAGCCCCCCTCCCGAGGAAACTGACAGGGAAAGGACAGCGGAAAAAAAAAAAAAACTTAAGTATTGCAGGTAGTAAAAGTGGTGGTCGATGGGATATATAATTAAGAACATCCACTCGACGATCATACAGTATCATTCGCTGTAATATCAGTTGTCGATATTATTTATAACCTATAACTAAAATTGTTTTTTATCAAATATATCTATCTAAATCTAAAGCTCCTAACGATGGCAGAAAATATGATTGGAAACGCTGACCAAATTGAAGAAAATAATGTGGAGAACGCCGCTCAAATTGAAGAAAGAGAAGAAATTTTTATTAACTTGGAAGGAGATTCCATCACTTATAAACATTCATTTTTGGACAAATCATCTAGGCTTGTTAGAAGATCATTCGTTTAACATCGACATTAATTATATTGAGGAGGAAGAAGAAGAGATGGAGGAAGATGATCAGGAAATTGACGAAGGAGTGGACATGGATGGACAATCGCTAAATTTAGGAACCGAGGCTGACGTAAAAGTAAGCAAGTTTAGGGCTAGGGAATTATTTAATAATTTTGAAGAAAAAGATGTATGTGTTATACAAAGCTACTCTAAAATTGAAAGTCGAAGACTAGGAACATTTGCTATTTGCCTTCCTTGTAGTGCAATTCACATGAGATATTTACGGAGAGGGGAGTCCGATCATGTGAGCTGCCACTACAAAAGAGCTTATGTTGTTAGTGCTTCTGATTTACATTGTGCTATTTGTAGGATACATCTTTTTCTACTAATTCCTGAACATGCTTGCTTTTACTGCAATAAAAATGAAAAAAAGAGATAGAAGATTATGTTGTTAAATATTAATAATAAACATAGTTTGTAAAGGTGATGTGTAGATTATTTCAACAATATTAATTTTAAATATAGGTTATAAACGTAATGGGTAGATAATGTCAAAAATATTAATTTTAAACATAAATTGTAAAGATAATAAGTAGAATACGTCAACAATATTAATTTTAAAAAATGTCAACTGTTACTATAAGCGGTTATATATTTTCAGTGCTATGTGCAAAATATTTCTTTTTCTTCTAACATCTGACACTGTATTTGTAAATGAAATAGCTAATCATATGTAAAAAAGTGTCGATTATGTCAACTGCCACTAGAAGCACTCATATAACATTTTGTTGACGCTTGTTTCTGTATTCAATTGAGTTTTCTCTTACTTGATGCAAATTATATTAATATTATTAGTATAATTAAAAAGTAGTAGATTAGGCTATGCCGGTCCGATAATCAAAACCGTCATTTTTACATGTAAATTTCCATAAGAAAATTTAAGCTTCCATTTGCAAAAGTGGTGCCATTTTAGGGCGTGGCACTTTTGTGTAAACCCATAACAATTGTTTTGTTATGTAATGTGAAAATTAGTATGTATTAAAAAACTTGTTAGATCATTGTTGTCGTTTCAATATAGGAAAAGGAAAAAATGTGTGTCAATTATTATATATATTTACATTTACTTTTTTTTACAAAATTATTTGTTACCAGAGTTTTCACAAACACAAATTATAAAAAAATATTATCCTCTTTTTAAAATTACAACAAAATGATGTCTAATTACATCTTTGAAGATTTGTACCAAATAGTAATATCTAGTGCGACATACAGGACAATTGTTTACCATTATAGAACAACCATTTTCATCATTCCATCTTAAAATACATTTTAAACAAAAAATGTGGGAACATGTATTTGGTCTACATGAATCATAATATTCGATTATTTCAAAACAAATAGCACAAAACACTTTTTTCTCTTCACTCTCAGTTTTATTCAAATTTTTTAAAACAATCCCATTATTTTCTTCTCGAACTAATGGTATATTTTCTTCTTGAACTCCTGGTATAATTTCTTCGAGGCTAATTGTCTGAAGCGGAATGGATCGATTTCTTTCTCCAACTGATTCCCTCATTTTATTTTAATATTATTATTATTAATAGATTTATTCAACAGATTTTTTTCTTTTAACAGTCACTCGTACCTTAACATACTAAAATGATCTTGATGCACCTATTTATAAGACTTAAGAATGCAAAATCAAATATGGGAGAACAAAGAGAAAAAATTAAAAATATATATATATATATATATAATATATATATATATATATATATATATATATATATATATATATATATATATATATATATATATATATATATATATATATATATATATATATATATATATATATATATATATATATATATATATATATATATATATATATATATATATATATATATATATATATATATATATATATATATATATATATATATATATATATATATATATATATATATATATATATATATATATATATATATATATATATATATATATATATATATATATATATATATATATATATATATATATATATATATATATATATATATATATATATATATATATATATATATATATATATATATATATATATATATATATATATATATATATATATATATATATATATATATATATATATATATATATATATATATATATATATATATATATATATATATATATATATATATATATATATATATATATATATATATATATATATATATATATATATATATATATATATATATATATATATATATATATATATATATATATATATATATATATATATATATATATATATATATATATATATATATATATATATATATATATATATATATATATATATATATATATATATATATATATATATATATATATATATATATATATATATATATATATATATATATATATATATATATATATATATATATATATATATATATATATATATATATATATATATATATATATATATTATATATATATATATATATATATATATATATATATATATATATATATATATATATATATATATATATATATATATATATATATATATATATATATATAATATATATATATATATATATATATATATATATATATATATATATATATATATATATAAAATATATATATATATATATATATATATATATATATATATATATATATATATATATATATATATATATATATAAAAAAATTATTATATAAGTGTCAGTCTTCTTATATGCTGCTAGAATTGTTTTCACATCATCAGACTATATTTCTCTTCATGTGGTTGTAAAACAGTACAACCAAGTGCCCAAAATTATGGAATAACGTTTCTACAGCCAACACCTTACATTTTGCCACCTTGCATTGTTTGCCCTTACAAAACATGTCAAGGCAAACACCACTTGTGCATGCATAATCTTTTTTTTATTGTAATTTTGCCATGGTTTTAAAATCTACTTGAATCAAACCTTTAAAAAATTTTTTCGTAATTCATTTTGGCACATTGTATTAGGAATAGTTTTACTAGTATGTGATACTTTCAAATATTTTACTGAAAGATTTCTTAATTTATAATCACAAAGATATCCTTGGAGACCTCGCTGAAGACTCATCTTAGAACCTTAAACTCTCAACATCATTACCACGCTTCTTTGCAAAACTGGTTGAATATGTATGGCCTTTGTTAATATCATCCCTACAATAAAAGATGCATACATAGTAGTTGAAACTGTTGTAATATTATCTATTATATCCTAACAACATGGTAAACTGACTGGTATACCTATGGCACTTATATGATAATGCCCAGGGGCATACACTTTTGTTTTTGAGGGAACCAAGTGAGGCTCCAAAAATAGAGAGAGCGGTGAAAGAAAAAAAATGTCAGGTGGATTTTAAGACATACATTTGAAGTGAAAAAATTGAAATAATAAGACTAAGATTCCAAAAAATATATTTTAATATAAAAATATATTTATTTTACTTAGGATAACTTTAAACAAATATATAAGTAATATCTATAAAGTAGTAAAAGTAATCAGATCAATAAGACTTATAAAATTTTTGGAACATTAAATTGATTGGTTGATATTTCGGTAATACAAGTTGTGGGATATTTTTTCTTGTTTGCAGTTTTAAGCGCATACTTAAATCATGCGTCTTTAAAGCCTTTCACAAATTTGAATAATTCAGGTTATTATGTCCGAAAAAATATTAAAACATGTTAAGTTATTTATTACATTGCGCTTTTCACTCTACATATTTAAAAATCCTAAGTTCAATTTTTTTTGAAATATGACATTTGAAAAATGACAATTTGAAATTTAGAAAGGCTGTAAAATCAAAATAATTTTACATAGAGCAGAAATTGTATACTCCTACCTCAGTTTTGTATGATCTTTCCTATGGTCCCGTAAAAGGGAAGTATTGTAATCGTGATAAAATCACCCTAAGAGATTTTTACTGATGTTTACATTTTAGGATTCCGGGATCCCAAAAAATGTTTTCCCATTTCGATTGAGATTTAGAAGAGCAGGAATTATGCACTCCTACCTCAGTTTTATATGGTCGTCCGTGTGGTCTCGTAAGAGAATTCTGTATGGAGAAACTTGTTGGTAAAGGTGAATTTATCGATTTTTTTTTATCAGAAAAACTCTTTCTTCTATTTAGACTAAAAGCAGATGATATAAGAAAGACCTTCGAAAAGACCTCAAAAAACTAAGCATGTAATAAAAAAAATGGTATTATATTTAAAGAAAATTACCATCGATGTTAACATCTGAACCTTGTATAGGTATATATAATGTTAAAAAGAAGCAATTAACAATATTACATATTTTAATATTTCTGCTCGTACTTCTGTCTAAAATGATTATTCAATTTTCATTGAATTTGTGTAAAACTTAGGCAGTTGTGTTGTAGGCCAGATTTCTTACCATGTATACTTTTTTTTTCAAAAGATGGATTTAATAATAAACATGTATTTATTCCTGTGATATTTGTTGACTTGCACACTGCCTTAACAAATAAAATACCAGTTCTGGATGGCACAATTTCGTTCAAGTTGATAAGAAATAACACCTGCAGGCGAATTCTAGCCATTATGTTCTTGAGATATTTAGAAACGAATAAAATATTGCATTTTTAAAATTATGCAGTAACTTTTTTAATCCTAAAATTTTTTTAAAGTTATAAACATATTGCCAAAGCATTTTTTTGTCTAACATTTTATGGTGCTGTTATATTTTGAATCTGATGTTTCGTAAATGAGGGGCCATCATCAATTTTTAAATACACACCTGGATTTTTTAATTTGTTTTGTAACAAACCTTTGCATTCCAAAATCCAACGATGTAATGCACTCATACATTAAAAGTATTTAAAATTTGAGGAAATCAAGGTTATCCCTCTCTCTCTAAAACATTGTCTCTTATGGGAAAATCTTAAATATGTGCTGTCCAAATATTAAGTCTGTTATATTATTAGTGTGGGAGGGTCAAATGCTTGTTAAAAAAAATTACATAAATTACCAAGCTTGTAAAAAACGAGAAAAAAAAGACTGTCAATTTTACAAGATATTACTATAAATTATATTTTTCAAATGGGACATCCTGACTATTATATGTCCCTCAAATGGGTCTCTTCTTGCAGATTATAATTATATCTGGTTCGATACCTATTCACTCCACTATGTAATAGTGTTGTCCATCTCTCTCTAACACACTGCCTCATATGGTTTTTCTTAAATTGATCGGGTGTCTTTGAAGATAAAGTTATCAAACCAGATATTATATTTATAATCTGCAAGAAGAGTTCCATTTGAGGGAAATATAGTATAGAGTATGTGCCGAGGTGTGTCCGATTTAAACAATACAACTTATGGTGATATCTTGTAAAATTAATAGTCTTCTGTTTTTCTAATAACAAGAAAAAAGTTTTAAGTAACCCTACAATTGGTTTTTTGTTCACTCCGATAAGTTAAAAAGTAAAAAAGTTATTAACATTTAAAATGCTATCAAGATACACTGATCACACTGTACATACATAAATACAGTAACATACATTAGTACACTAAATTACTTGAGAAATGAAAACTAATATCCCCAATTTTTTCTTACTTTTCCAGCGATTCAGGAATCTGTATGTACATTTTTGGTCAAGATTGAAAATATATAAAAGGTCAATTTTTATTTGTTTGTAGATACAAGACTAAGATATTTAATATGTTACATATGCATAGCCATGCGCAAGAATTATTTTCTCACTAGCAAGCAATGCCTTAGTAAATAAGGTACCGATAAAAAGTTGCTTCCCAATAATTTTCTCTTTGTGATGTGATAACTGTGGGGGTATACGCTGTTAAAGCCTGCTACTGTCTGCAAACAGCAAAACTTTCTAAGTGGAAGTCACATAAAAAGGATCAATATAATACTGATAACTAAAAGCTTTATTCTTACACAGATTGTCATGGATCCGGTGAGTTAAATTGCATCAGCCAGCAATATGGGACTACCACTATGAAAGTATTAGTGTTGCATAAAAAGTGTCTAATTTTATGAGCTTTTAATTTCTACCACAATTATATGACCAACAGGAAATAAGTTTTTATAACTACCGAATTACTATACCCCTGAAGGTTTTAATTTAATCAAATTAATATTACAAAACATATTTAAATTTTACAAATATAAAAACCGTAGGTATTTATGTGAATTTCAGAGAGGATTCACCTCATGTATAAAAATATGAATATGAAATAAAAATGAACCAGAGAATTCGTGTTGCCTAGGTACCTATAAAAATACATTTATTAGTTTTATTTATTTTCATCATTGTTTGAAAACAAAATAAAATAGTCTTCCTCTTTCAAAGTTGGGCTATTTTAAGTTTCAAACAAAAGATATGTACTTCAGAAATACATCCACCATGTACATACCTTCTAAAAAATTACTATAGCATGGACATACAGATAAAAGTTTATATAAGTAGACCCAAACGTAAAAAATATGTTGATATTTTTAATATGATGTACTGTAATCAGTAATTGTCCATTTCAAATTCTTCAAATTCATGAAGGGTCTCAAAATCGAGCACCTATAGTTATATTATTTGAACTTACCTTATTCTGCATTTTCCCAGGATTCTCACTGCAAAATTTTTTGCAGTTCGGCGCCGAGGTCTTGCTGCTCTCGTATTTTTACGCCCTTTACACTCATTACACATATCCTAATTACACAGGTAACACAGGAATTCATAAACAAATATCTAGAAAGCTTAGACACAGTCACAAGAGTGAGAAGTTCTAAACTAAACGTTGACGTTTTAAAAATACAAGTACTAGTTATTTTAAAACACACCTATAATAAACAAACAATAAATTCTCAACCCAAGACTCAAGCTATCATAAAAATATAAGGAAACCAATATTCCGGGTATTTAGATATTAAAAAAACTGGTTTTTATCGGCAAACATCGAAAGGTACCGAAAGTCGAAAGGCCTTGCAATTATTACTTCGGCTAGCTGATAAAAAAACAGTCAATAGGGGAGATCATATTTATTATAGTTAGCGGTGGGCAATCTGGCTCTTTTAAAAGAGCCGGGTCAATGGATCTGGATCAGTTAAAAGATCCGGGTCAGTGAGCCGGATCCAGGTCAGTTGGATCACTTGGATCCCTGGCTATTTAATAGAAGGGACACTTTTGGCTCAGTTGGCTCAGTCGGGTGGCGAACGAGACCCGGGTGATCCGTCGTTTTCTTTGTAATTGATGCTACAGCGGATGTTTTTAACAAAATCAATTTTAATATTTTACGCAGTGAATTAAATATACAAATAACAATTATTAATTGATGAAAAATATAACTAAATATAAAAATAGATTTTAAGATTGGTAATTATTTTTCAACCATCATTAAAAATTACTGTTTGTTTACTAAGATAGTTCTTTTTTAATTTAATTAGTATGACATCCCTACGTGTTACGTAGCTTTTAGAAAAAGCTTAATTGTTTATAAACATCCTAATTTGCCTATTTAATTGTGGTTTCAGAAGAAAATATGAAAACCAATCATTTATATTTTAATATTTTTTTTCGTAACTGTTCAACAAAAAGTTCTATACATTATATATAAAAGTTTCAAACAATTTTCAGAAAATAGATTGTGCTTTTTTTTTTTTGTATATACTAATTTGATACCATAAAAATCCAAACTGACATCTATTTTGACGTGGATGTACGGTAGTGTTTCCACGATCCGCAAAAATTGGAAATTCGCGAAATACTTTTTTAAAAGTGTTATTTTTTAGACATCTCGTTAACTATTTACGCCCGGTAAATTTATTCACCGCATTCAACCGCGCTCAGTATCAACAAATAATTATGAAGCGTTTTGGAAATAAAAATAAAACTTTCATACAAAAATTTCGAAAAACTTTCGCATAATAAATTTTGCTTAAACTTTGTTTATATGCTAATTTGATACCATAAAAATCGAAACTGACGTCCATCCTGAGTAAAAGATGTACGATTCGCCGAAAATCGTAAATTTTCAAAAATGTATTTTATATGCATATGTAGTGATATTAAGTTATTCCAATATGTTATTTTTACACACCAAATAAATATTGGTTTTTACATAGGTACCTATTTAAAAATTATGGGATCGGACCTAGTCAAGACATCATAACACATGTTTTTTTCTTTTTAGCTCTGAATAATACTGAATATATGTATTTAAAAAAAATTAATTTTTAAAAACATATATAAAACACCCTGTATCTTAAAAATTAGGTTGTTTCAGACATGTGTTTATTTATATGAACTTTATGTCTTAGAATTAACTAAGAAATAACCTTTAAAATATTTTACCTTACTTGGTAAACACCCTGTATATAGACTACTACCATCTACATAAATTTTAATTTTTTTAGGCCTTATTAATTAATTTAAATATAAAACTTCAAACTTTTGTGATATAGTATTTTTTATAAATATATAATGAATAAACTTTCCTATTTAGAATTTCATGTTTTCAAGTGCACCGTAACGCAACCGATTCCTGACACAAAACAAACAAACATCGAGAATGAATAGAAATTGGAAAAGGCCCGGCGGCGCGGCGTTTCAAGAAGGCAACACGTGTGTGCAATTAGTGAACGAATCAACAACGACTAAACACGTTCAGCCGCTCCGATCAGGGACCTGCGAAACAGACGAGATCTGATATTTCTGGGATCCGGAGCCGGCTCACTATATTTGAACGATCCGGCTCTTACGGATCACTTTGAAGATCCGGATCACTAAGCCGGGTCGGTCGTGAACGACCCACCTCTAATTATAGTCTGTAAAAGAGGTATTCTTTAACAGCACTCTGTCGTTTTATTTCATTTCGCAACAAAGATAGATATATCAACGAGGCAAGAAATACATGCCATGTGCAATATTTTGAATTTTCTATCAAAGGAATGTAAAACTCCTAAAGTTATTTGCTTGGGATGGAGGGGATACCACAACGTTGCGTCACTGTTAAGCGTTTTCTGAAATATTTGAATTTTTCCGTGAAACTACTTATTTGCATAGTATTTGATAGATTTTATGTAATGTTTGTACATAAATATGTTATAAAATTAAATATTGAACGTGTTAATTTATTTATATGGCCTATTTTGGAAAAAATTAAAAAATAATCGGATTCCGACATTGATGCGTCATCTACAGAGTGGCGCTTGAGGTTTGAGTTCGAAAAATGAACACCAGAAATTTTATAGCGTGGATTTGCACTCTTAAATTCTTATTTACTCTGTAATATTAAGAAATAAATTAGAAGTTATTTGGGTTTTCGTTTTTTAAATACTTATAATTTTTAATTGATGAATAATATTGTATGGATATAGGCATCGCCACCCATATAACAAATTTCGAACTTGCAGCAAACCCTTTCTTTAGAACGGGGTGGTGAACTACTTTAGTTAAACAATACTGATAGTTGTTGATAATAGGTGGCGCTATACATACCGATTAATCACTATAATATAATCTGGTATAACAAATGAAATCTTCGCTTAAGATATAGGTAATCTAACTAAACTATAAAACCAATATATAACTTAAATAAAGCGCACATATCAATTATTAAAAATTAACACTGAAATAGTACATTATACATGTTAAACTATATAACAAAATTAGAGTGTTACAATACATAAACACAATATTACCGTGAAGTTAAAAAAGCACAATCAGAATACACCACACAATAACTTTTAATGATGAAATCACTTATGACCGCAGTTATCCAGTACCTCTATTCAAATTTGAAGGTTATTTCTGGTTTTAGTATAAACACATCAAATGGTACTACAAACAATGCTGAAGTGAATATGATGAGGTACAGGTTTAAATCTATATTTATTATGATCACTTTTAAGGTTAAAATACGTCACACAAAGATGGTTGGCACTCAAGGTCACATTCAAAGTCAAACAATATAGCACACCTGCGCTCTCAAGGTCATGGGACAAAAAATTGGGGGCGCACTCCAGGTCATATGACGTTACACACCCTCAAGGCCAAACCATATAGCACACGTGCGTTCTCAAGGTCAGCGGGCGGGGCTTAATTCAAGGACAAATGGAGTGGGTGTAGTGCAAACCGTATAATTTTACTACTCAAATGTATTCCCAGATGATTGCCGTTTGAATTTTAAACCAATGAATGACCGTTTTGCTTGTCTGGTCATCCCCATTTTTAATCATTTCGAGTTTCTCTTGACAATATTAATATTACCTGGGACAATCTATTCAATAATGGTTCGTCACACGAGCTGGGAAAATTGATCCCAGGAGCGGACTGATTTTGTCTTCACTTTTCTTATCACCTGCAACAACAACAGGGCTTCAGCGCGAACTGAGGAAACAAAATCCAAGTTGTTCCCAAGAATCCGTTAGTGGGATTTTTTCTCAGCTTCACATCAATTTCTTTGGCATTATGTTAGTTTCGTGATCTTTATTGTTACGGCCAAGAAATTTTTCCGAGAGAAGGTTTTTGCTACTGAAGTTCCTGCCTTCCGTGCAACGCTGTAAAATTTTCCCATCTGTAGTGAAATAAACTCTATTGTATAGGTAATTTAGATTGTTTTAATATCATTTATTTTAAATAGTGTATATTATTTTTACATGCTTTTGATTGTATATTAAAGCAACCACGCAAAAGTGAACAAATCCACTTTTGCTGAAAAATGAGTTAGGCATTGAATCGGGTAGAAATCGGTCTTCTCTCTAAGATACCAACCGCAAATTCAGCCAAGAATAAACAAATCCTTGTAAAAAGATATGCTAAAATCTCACATTTCAACCAAAACGCAACAAATCCATGATTTAATAATCCTCGTTAATTTCAGTGTTAAGTTTGACAAAAGGCAACAAATCCTTCTAGTAGATATGAAGGCATTGTCAAAAATCATGCAAAAGTGAACAAATCCTGTAACACTTCAGAACCAGAAATAAAAATTCATATCTTGTACATGGGCTGCCATCTCGTCTGGGATATAATAACTAAGCATTAATAAATAGATCCTGAACCGATTTTAGTCATGAAAACTGTAATGCGATTTTAGCTAAGACTTCTAACCATCAATACATGTTGTTAATATCGATCGTTGCTTTGCGAGAGCTGGTGTTAATTGGAGATTGGAGGGCATTTAAATTCCATATTACGTTTTTATATTGAAACTTATAGTTATTGTGTTTTTTGTTTATTTTGTGTGATGGAAGAAACTATCGCAGTTGCTGATGGTAATAGCGTCTCGAAAAAGGCCTCGAAAACCTAGTAAAAGGGATCTTGAACGAATTGGAAGGTAATGTTTAAAGAAAAATATGTTCATTATTTAATGCGAAGTTCCGACTTGTTGCCAAGTTGTTTTGTTTGTTGTTGTGGATTGTTTTTGGGTAAAATCAGTTTAGGGGAAGGGGTAAACGTGGGTTTAATTGGTGAAAAATTGCAATTTTTCCCAAATATAATAATGTAATACGTCGTTTTGTATGTTTCGGGTATTCTAATTTTAATTATGACATTTGTTTGGTATTTTAATAGAAAATAAGGGATGAGGGTGGAAAATAAAGGGATAAGGGTGGAAAATAAAGGGATGAAAAGTTAGATTTCAATAAAAATTGATCATTATTATGTCGTTTCAGTTCTGTAATTCTATAAAGCGTTTGACAATTTATAAAAATGTTAATGTTGGGGATGAAAAAGAGTGGGACGGGGGTGAGTTTAATAAAAACTTGAGTAACGGGTCGTTATGTGGGTTTTCGGGGGTGTAGATTTCACTTTTAAGACTCATTTTGTATTTACTCGAAAAAATTAAGTTGTGGGCTAGATTTCTGAATATACTATATACATAAATTTAACCGTACCGAACAATTGGGTTTTAGGATCTTTTTAATTGCAGGCACGAAAGGCCCCTATTTAAGCCTTTCAACCAAATTAAAAAATGTAATCACAAAGGAAAACGCACCAAGTATGAATGTTCAAAAGTAACTGTTGCTGAAATAGAACATTGTAGAAACAGAATTTATGCCAAACCGAATAAAGTCGCGCAAGACATTCAAATATGTCACCATATTATTCCGGCAGTACCAAAAAGGAAACGACCCAAAAAGCTAAAGCCCACCAGAAAACACTCGATTTCGGTGGAATATATTGTAAGTTATTTAATGTCATGCTTTTTTTTATTTTTGATAAGTATATTTTTTTAGATTCCAAACCCGTTCGGCCACGCATTCAAAAAAGTATGCCAAGGTTTTTTCTTGTCAGTTACACAATTAAGCAAAAGTAGGGTTATAAAAGTCGCACAAACTTTAAAACGGGGTGACGTTCCCAAGGAAACACGTGGAGGTGATCAGGTATCACATAAGTTGGAACGCAGCAAACAAGAAGTTCGTAATTTTTTGAAAAGCTTAAGAGGTCATGAAAGCCATTACGGGCGTGCCAAATCCAAACGAATATACTTAAATAGCAACCTATCGGTAATAAAACTATACAAAATGTACAAAAGGGACCCTCAAAATGTGGAACCTATAGTGTCATTGTCAACATTTCACAGAATATTCTCTACTGAATTTAACATTGGTTTTAAATCACCTGCAGCGGATGTGTGTGGTATGTGTGAGCGACTGAAAAATAGCATTCAGAGGGAAAGCAACACCAGTAAAAAAAATAAATTGATTTTAGAAAGTAGGATTCACAAGTTAAGAGCCAAAGCATTTTACGAATTAATGAAAGAGGCTCCACCATTTTCTAAAACATATTGTTTTGATATGCAGCAAGTACAAATATTGCCCAAAAGTGCTGCGGCCAAAATAAAAATGCTCATATACTGCATACATTATTATTTTGGCTACAGCAAACTACAACAAACGTACAATCAATTACTCTGATATTTCCGGTTAGAGGTCATAGTTTTTTACCCGTTGACAGAGTATTTGGTAGAGTTGAGAAAATATTGCGGAAGGAGTCTTTTATTAAAAATAATGAACAATACCACGAATTCTATAGACAAATAGGAAAAGTAAAGGCACTTGGTGTTGATTGGCTGCTGTATAATATTAAAGGACTCGAAAAAATTTATCGGAAATTTCCGGGCATTAGTGCAGTAAAAAGAATTCAAATAAAGTTAACAAATGAAAAGAATAATATTGTTGTTAAGTGCCGCGGTCTAGTTAATTACAGATTCGAATCGGATTTAGAGACTTTCCAAAGTTTAGGCAAGCGAGGGTGCTCTTCAAAAAATTTTAGGTTAGAAGAGTTACCATTAGAACGCCGATTACCCCCTCAAAAAGTTTCTAATGTCGAAAGTTTGCTAAAGGCGGCATTCGGTGACGATTGGCGGGCGGATCCCGAATTGGCATATTATAAAAATATTGTTGATAATGATGTAAAAAATACATTGACATTGAAGATGACGATGCTGAAAACGCAGGAGAAGAAGAAACAAGGAACTGTGACTGTTTAAGTGAAGAAGATCCTGCACTGCACCTCTAATTATATTAGAGTATTTAACCAAAAATTAATAATATTTTTTCAAGGAGTTTCTCTAAATTTATTTTTTTTTAAATATCTGTGACTTTTACTTTTTTTTAAGAAATAGTGTTTTAAGTTGATTTCTGTTTAGTTCGATAAATTTAAAAGATGTTTTTGCTTAAAGTAGGTCGTTTAATATTTTCCAGTCAAAACAGAACAAATCCAAAAGATGCGTCAAACAAAAGTGTACAAATCCACATCATTAAAGCAAAAACGAACAAATCCATACTAAATACCGCAAAAACTCTTGTAATATTTTAGCAAAAATTTTCAAATTTTGAGGGTAACATCTTACATTTTTTTCAGTTTTTTTAAAAGAAAAAGGTTTTAAGTTGTATTTAGATTTAGGGCTATAGCAAAAAATATCGTTTTATACAAAATTATTAAAAGTGGATTTGTTCACTTTTGCGTGGTTGCTCCTCATATATTGTAATTTTTTTATGGAAAGTGGGGATAATTTTCATAATAAATTTCCTTTTGAGTAACCAGGGGACAGTTAACATATCACTGCATTAAGCGACATAATTGGTGACCTTTTGTTTACTTTATTACAGTATAGTTACAGATACAGTACAGATTTTTTTGTAATAAAAATCTCATGCCGAAACTAACCTATTTGTTAATAGACTTTATCGTTTTTGACTTTCTTTTTTTATTTAGCTTACAAAATTTCTTCTTTTTCTTTTTCAGGTTGTTATATTCATTAAAAAAAATTTATATTTTAAAACAATTTTCTTTATTATAAATTCCATTTTATTAATTTAATTTAAAATTTATAGAAAGGTATCAAGAATAAGCAAGTTTTAAAAATATCCAGGAGCTTTCCAATTTATACCGCCATAAAAATGAATTGACCTACTTTAATTTCTTTTACACACCCACTCTCCGGGTTAAAAGAACTTAGGACATCAATATTGCACCCTCTGTTGACCGCTAGCTTGTATCTTGGTACTTTAGCTTTTTCCCTAATTTACTTGCTGCTCATTTGTATTTAAAATAAAATAAAATGATTTTTATTTTAATATAAAAAATATAAGAGCGTAGCAATCTTGTATCCAACGGTTATTACCCAAAGCTAGGTTTGCGTATGAACCAATATCAGGGTTTTTTCAAACAAACACACAAAGTATAATAAGTCTCAAGGAACCCAGCCAAATTTTAATGATATTCAGGCATCAATTACCGTAAAATCTAAAGATATCTATAGGGCAGAAAATTTGCACTATATCAACGATGTCTATCTCAACCAGATAAGCTATAAACCAAAAATTATTTCAGTTAGGCAATTTTGTGGCATAAAGGCCCTAGCATATAAACCCAAATATAAGACAATATGCATTATATTTTTCTCTTCAGTATCGTATTGGCATGAATGTATCATAACAACTCCACAAAAAAAAAACATCAACACTTATGAATGTCGACTTAACACAAAAACTACTAGTAAACGAGCCGAATAATGTTTCAAAGTAAGGAAGTCACAACCAGATAAAAGTTATGTACCTTTTTGTTTATATAAAGTGATATATGGCAAATTGTATACTTTTATGTGTTGACTGCATAACATTGTTTATTAGAAAATAGGGAAATATTTGTTGTAATACTAAAAAAATATTTCTGGATTTATTTTAAAAGAAATAAATTCCACGTGTTTAAATTTTGTTCATTTCTTATATATATATATATATATATATATATATATATATATATATATATTTATTTATATCTGGGGGTCAATTTGAAAAATCTTTTCATCTCTTTTAAGTCTCACACTCTTGGGAATCCTCCATTCTCATCCTTAAGTTCGTAAGGCCAAGGAGAAATCCGACTCTAAACTATAAATGGTCCTACATTTCGCAGTGCAAGTTTTCTGGAGTAATGTTTAAAAGCGTCAGAAATAACATAGTTTTTTCTCCATACTTTTTGACGAACAGTGTATTCAGAATCTCATTTTCTCAGGCTATACCTCAAGACATCTTTGTCACACGCATCCTCTAAGCGAATCCGGAAATACCTTCATAAATGCTCCAATCCTCGAAGACATTTGCTTCTGGTCATCATCATCATCATCTGAGGTTAATATACCTCTGCTATAGTCTTTGCCCGATAAGCACATACTTTTTTCAAAATTTACAAAGTATGGTGAAACTTTAGTAACTTCTAACCTTGTGAATGTTCAAGTCCCAAGCTCGGTAATTTTCTCTAACATACATAGCTAACATTGTCTTGAGCGTTTTATTCTGTCACCCTGTTAGATTGGCTTTTGTATGGTAGTTTGCATTAAACTTTATCCTTCAATCGTATCTTTTCGCAAATCGCCTAAAATCAGCAGTCGGGTACTGTGGACCATTGTCACACATAAGGGCTCTAGGAACGCCAAATAATAAAAACACATTTGTTTCCATTACGTGTAACTATAACAGCAATTGTTGCTTTACGGAGATGAAATATTAATAAAAACTTGCTAAGATAATCCGTGACGAGTATAAACGAGTTTTTCCTTGTTGACCTTGGTAATGATCCCATTATATCCATTAAAATGATCTCCCACGGCCGTGATGGTTTAGGGTTGATATAATATGATCATTATTACCTCGAGGATCCAATTTATGCACCCTCTAACGTAATTCGCAATATTGTTGCGCATCTTCAGCCAGACATACTTTTCGGCTATTATAGCTTTTGTACACACCCATTAAAACATTTGCAAATTTACGCTTAATTATTTAGTTTATAGTAGCACTGAGGCTATTACAAAATTTGCCTAGTTATATAGTTACTGATTTTCACAAACTGTTACCGTCACCATCCTGTCGAATAATTTTTCGAGCTGGATTTTTCTAAATGGCATCATGCACTTCAATAGTCCATCCCACTCACATGAATTATGATAAATATCTCTTCTTAGTTGTAAAAAATCAATTTAACACTTTAAGAACATTTGAACTTGTAGAAAGTTTCAGCTTACATAGCTTTTCGTTTATCATTTATCAAAGCTACTTTCCTTAATATGAAGCGTTAAATGGACATTTTACTGATGATTTTTCATTATTTTAAGTCCATTAGTAAACTGAAACGAAAATGATCATTATGACAATGTAATAAAATATAACCTTTAAAATATCAAGACTTATGTAGATTGCATTTTACATCTCTCAAATGTTTTGTGATTGCAAAGGAATTACATCTTTTGGTTATCTTGATTGTGCGAATGTTGGATCTCCGCAGAATTCTTGCAATTTTATCTGTGGTACCCTGAATAAAAGGTAGAACTCCACTACTTAATGGTTGAGTAGCCAATACTGGTTTAGGTCTGGGATCATTATAATACCTAATCGAACGCCTAATATCTTCAGTGCAATATTCGTTTGATTTTAAAGAAGAATATAAAGATATTAGGCGTTCGATTAGGCAATATAGTAACTCCAGACCTAAAACAGTATTAGATACTCAACCATTAAGTAGTGCAGGTTTACCTTTTATTAAGGGTACTACAGATTAAATTGCAAGAATTAATAAATAATAATAATATAAATCTTTAATACACACAAAAAGATTGGGCAATGCTTAAGGACACGAAAATATGTAATTCCTTTGCAATCAGAATGAGTTTATATGATTCCTTCTTCCTGTGGTAAAGTGTACATAGATGAAACTGGAAGGTATGTGACTACGAGACTTAAGGAACATGAAATATGTATAAATAAGAAATATGTTGTTCAATCCGCTATCGCTGAACACCAGCATGCGACTGGACACATGATTAACGTAAAACATACCAAGGTTCTTCCATCACTCTCGGGTTATTATAAATAAAAAATTAGAGGATCTATTGAAATCAAGCATCCTAAAGATTTTATGAGAAGCGAGCTACGTTCTACATCACGCGTGGAAAACAATCATCACAATTAGTCACGCACCGATGAACACAGGTCGGGTATAAATACCTGATCTCTACTCATCGGAGCTCATTCAGTAATCTTGTGCAGTGAAAGTCCCTGAAGATGCCTCGTGCAATCGCAGGCGAAATGTCGGAAAGTAATTCCGATTTGACACGGTCTAAATCCAAGAACCATGATTTCTTAATTATTGACTCCGGACGTGAAGGCTTTCTTACCCACTGTAATTCCTTTATTGTATGGCGTTAGGCTGGCATAAGTTCCTTCTGAAGTGAGGAAGAATGGTAGAAGGGGACTGTCAAACTTCTAGGAATTTTTGGAAAGTGATTTGCTGCTTCTTTTTCTTGGCTCTTCTTAGAGGCGCAACATGTGTCCGGCTATGAATTAAAGTAGCATATTAGGTGATTTTTTAATTTTTTTTTGAACTAGCAATAGATCTATTAAGTTTTTGAAGTGCAGTGCCATTAAAGACCTACCTATGGAGCCATACTTTTTGGCATTCCATTTCTGTCTATTTTCAACACTTGATCAACTACGTAACATAATGGCTTCCTGAACTTTTTTTGCTGTCCATGCCATCTTCGATGCCCGTAGTTTCTTTTTGGTGGTGATCGATTATCACAGATGGAGCCGTCTAGATATGCTAGAGGATTTCATTTAAAACTTAAGCTGTAAAAAGTGAATCTTACGATTTATATATTTTTTTAAACAATTTGTTTAGTATTTAAATTTTAATATACCTTTCCTCCCAATTGAGTCACAATCAATTAGATGACGCACCTTTTAATTTCTAATGGTGTACCCAAGGACCTGCAACCAACCTAGCTCTCAGGAAAAAGACTGGCTGCCGTTCCCTTGTATTGGTAAATTCATAGGGGCATTACGCCATAATATGTGATCTGAGTAGGCACATCATGATCTAACCTTATTCTTTCCTGTAGTTCGGCCCTGGGTACCACAATCTTCCAAGGGTCATACTTTGACAAAAGTTCAGGATAATCTTGCTTGACATATTTGTACGAAATACCATCTTGTAAAGTCGCCAATACGAGATCTTTAATAGACTATTAAGTACATCTCTCACTCTGTTATACCACTTGTCTCAGATAATTTTCTCTTTGATTGGGCTGCTTTTTAGGTGTCAATTAGAGGGACAGTTCTAGACAGCACAACCTGAAGAACTAATTATTTACCTTTCTGTGTTGAACCTTAAAATTATATATCTGGAGTTTAACTGACAAGTGTCCAAGATGTTGAGTTAAGTCTTTTAAATTTTAAACTAAAATGATCAGTTATCTGTAAACGGGACTCCTTCGAAATATGCACGAAGTTTCTGAATAGCCCAAATCATCGCTAATAATACTGCACCTATGCCATATCCAGAAGTAACAGCCTGGATAATAAATTCTTATGTATAATCTGGACAGCTCAGGATAGACGCGCCTACCAACAATACCTTAATTTTTCTAAAAGTCTTCCAACATTCGGGCGTCCAATTAAGTATTCCATTTCTTCTTTGTAAGAGCAGTAATATGAGAGGCAATGGCGGAAAACTCCTGAAAAAAACACCTGTAACAAGAGAAACTTCCAATTATCCAATTACCCTTCGAACTTCAATAAAAACTTTGGGCGTAGGTAAATCCAACATAACTCTTAATTTATCAAGATCAACATTAAGGCCACGTTTATCTACAACATGACCAAAGTATTTTATTTTAGACTTATAAAAATAACATTGATCTCAACTTGTGATTCCAGGCAATCCTGAATAACATGCTCTATCAATTTCTGCCAAGTCTCTGGCACATTATGTAAACCAAAAGACATTCTAAGGAACTGGAAGAAGCCTCGATGACAGATGAAAGCCGTTAGTGTTTTCGACGCATCATCTATAGGAAATTGGCAGTAAACACTTTTTGTGTGAATACTTAACAAATATTTTGTCTATTGTTACGGATAGCAAGGGGAGGTGATAACTGTCCCTCGCTGTTACACCATAAGTTAACGGTAGTCTGCAGAATCGTATTTTGTCTGAATTTGTCTTCTTTACTACAACTACCTCTGGGATGGTTCAATAACTCCTAACTTCATGCTGAAGTCAAATTGATGACAAGAGGTTATAAATTAATCTCTGTATCACAGGTGAGACTCTATAACTTCTTTGCCTAATATATTCTGATTTTGCTACTATTTATGTTTAATAAGAGTCGTACAGCCAATTTGAGTTCTAATCAATCCCTTGTACCTTTGAACCCGATCATCCAATTAACGTTTTCAGCATCCGTCAAAACTGTTTTCAGTTACTCATTCCTAACGCAGCAAATTGACTAGTCCAAATCAGAGTCCAAGAACTGACCTCTTTTGGGCGTTGAAACACACTTACGATACTGTGCTCTGTTCAATTTGTTTACACAGTGTCTTCAACTTAAACAAGCTAGTTATGTTTTTTTCTAGTTTCACTCCAAAATGCTGATTGATATTCCTCTTTAAACTTGCTCACTAATTCATCCGAAGTTTGGATTACGATCTTGGTAAAACTCATAAGCTCTTCCCTCAAACAGATGGATAACAAACTCCAACAATAACTCTTTTGTTACATTTCTAGCACGCCGCAAACCTTCTACTCTTTTAAAGAATGCTGTGACCGACATTCAATATGTGCTTAATACCAGATGAAGTAGCACTGCACATAAAATATGACTGAGGTTTAATAAATGATGAATTAAATAGAGGTAATCCTACAGGCTGCTGAGGCATTGGAGGATTTTCCTTTCAGCCAATCAAGCCTTGTTGTTTAATTGGTTAAACAGACTAAAGGCTTCAGCTACTAAAACAGCACGAATCTTTGCCTTTTCGGTTTACCAATATCTTCATGGAAGCTTTTGAGGAAGAAGCCTTAGAGAAGTCTCCATTAAAGCCAAAATTGTCGCTCAGATAAGTTAACAGGACTCTTCTATATGGTTCATGGTCCAGAAAGTTTGCTTCTTGATCATCTTAATCAGCAATACCATAATATAAAATTTACAAGGGAAATTGAATCAGAAGGCGCGATTGCCTTGCTAGATCCCAGCTAGCACAAAAGTAGCTACAACTGTTTTCACTACTACTATTCTTTAAGAGTTTTTACGTATTTATTACTAATAATCCTATTATATATCAACAAACACTTTGGGTTACACGTTTTTAAGTATTATATATTTATTTTTTACTGCAAAAAATACTTTATAGTAATTTTTCATGTAATGTAATTATATTATAACTACAAGAAATTGATTCCAAGGTCGTCATGTCTTTTCCGTGATATAATAGTAATTATTCAAAGTTACTGTTTCTAATCTGTTTACTAAATTACAACTTTTAAGTATCAGTACCGTTTTGAAGTTTGCAGAGACTACTTTATTACGTTCAAATTTACTCCTATAAAGTATAAAGTAAAACGAGCCGTTGCAGAGTAGAAAAAGTTATCGCCTACTGCTACTTTAAACTGGCTATTGCCAGTCGTTATTCTTCTGTTGCAACTTAGAAGTAAGAATTACAGTAATTTTTTACTACAAGTAAACTATTACCTCTTGTACTTAAGGTTTCGGAGATACGGGGCGCTGGTACAAGATTCGGTCGGTGATTTTATAAGGACAGTGGCAACGATAGAGTAACCAATTTTTGATTCGTTCGGCCATATTGCTGCTAAAATTGCTTTGTTTACTTTTTGGCTACGTGGGTTTCTTATGAAGGTTTGTTGTTTTAGTGTCTCATTTTATTAGTTTTTGTGATTATTAAAATGAATATTGATTCAAACAAGAAGTTCTCGGCCATTGGTCATATAGACAAATGTATTTAAGCCTGGTTCACCTATTTTTTGCTTGTAATTATAAAGTGTTTGTGATGAATGTGTAAAAGACCGTAAATGTCTTAAGTTTACTTCAAGAAAAGTTAATTAAATATTTCACCTTATTATTATATTTTGGTTTTATTTTGCTGTAAAAGACAATATTGTTTCATGTCTTAGTGCATTAGAAGCTCTCTAAGATTAGCATAAAAGAAACTTTATTTTGTAGGCCTTCTTCAGTACATATTACATTACTAAATTCACTTGGCAGACAACTCTCATTAATCGCTTGTACAGACATTGTTATTTGTTAAAAATTTAAATGAAAAAGTAGGTTTGTACTAGATAGTTCGAACAGATTATTAAAGTAAAACATTAACATAATCCTACATTTACAACTGACAGAGGTTGTCGATATAAAAGTAGATTACTTTAGTAATATTTTGCGAAAAACTAACGATAATATGGGTGCCTCCATTTAAACCTTTAGAAATTTTGCATCAATTTGGCCGGTAGGCTTCTATTGTCGTCACTGTCCCTTATTAAGTGATTATAATTCCAAAACTATAAAAGCTTATGGGAGCAGTCGTAGACACTTGATGTTAAATAATTTAACTAGTAATTACAAACAACAAACAAACAAACAAAAGTATGCTTTATTGCCGCAGAAAAATTTTACAATTTTATGGACAAAGCAAAATATACCTAAAATAAGACATATCAAAACATTAATCGAAAAGAATTTCGATAGGTCAATGCTTTTTAAAAATGTAAATTATCAATTTACCAAATCGTAAAACACACGTTAGAATATAACATAACATTGCCGCAAAACAGTTAATGAATCCTAATAACCTTATAAAAGTAAACAAACACACATGTACGAGGTGAATAATTTTGATGACATTGAAATCAAAATTGCAACTATGCGACCTTAAACTCTATGTTATTATAGTTATACAAATAATTGTGATGTTAAACAGAAGGTATAATGAACTAGTGTAGAATGTAGTATACAAAAAAGAATTAAATTTTGTTTTTAATCCAATACCTAACAAAAATAATTAAGTTTTAAGTGAATGTTCGACAGTTCTTTTCTCTATATGATGATTTTCAAAATTCTATGCTACGAGTTAGGACATGACTCACAAAAGATTTAAGTAAACAAGCGAATTTAGTGACAATTTAAAGAGACTTACTCGCTGTAAAAATCATTAACGCTGTAAAATGGTCTCTCAATGAGGTATGCTTTGGTGTTTTTTCAAAATTGTGCAAGCATAGGGATAGATTTTAAATGTACTGGCAGATTGTTGTAAAGTTTTATGGCGTTGTAAATAATTGATTTTTTTATTAATTCTGAGGAAGGAATGGGAAGATATATATCATGCCTAGAGTTTCTGGTAGGGTATACATGTTGTGGCCTTTCTGGGAGGGTGTTTATATGTTTTCTCAGCAAACATACCGTTTCCAAAATAAATAATGCATAAGTGTTAATATTTCATGTTTTTTGAAATAGTATTGGCAGTGAGCTCTATTATTTAGACCAAACAAATAACGAATGGCTCTCTTTTGAAGCATAAAAATACTACGAAATTGCTCGGTGGTACAGCAGCCTCAAAAGGGAAGGCCATAGCGGAGGTGGGATTCAAATAAAGAGAAATAAGTAAGTCTGGCAGAAGGAACGTCTAGTTCTTTTGAAACTGATCGAATGGCGAAGAAGCGGTAGAAAGTTTTTTAGTTAAGGTGTTAATATGATTAGACCATTTTAGGTTGTTATTTATATTTAAACCCAGGAATTTAACCGACTCTACGTATTCAATATTGCTGTTATGTACCTGAAGTGGTTGTAAAGTTCCCTTATAAGATAACGCCACCGTTTTATCGACATTAAAACAAAGCATATTGGAATCGGACCAAGCCTTAATTATAACCAAGCCTTTGGAGATCTAGAGTGTAAAGACGTTGTATCAAAATCACTCCAAGTTATGCTTGTGTCGTCAGCAAAAAGGGAAATTCTTCCATTAATTTTAAGGTTCGTGATATCATTAATGTATAACAAAAAAAGAATAGGTCCCAATTAATAGAACGTCATTGTTTATTTTTTCACCTCTATACATATTTAGTTATGATGCTTGTTTTTGTGAGTATAACGATTAAAAACGCATACAAATTATACATTACGTTACAAAAAGAATCACTCTTTATAATGAGATATTTAATGATAATTACTATTTAAACCAACGTCCAAAATTACATTTTTGAGATTTAAATTGGGCAATATATTTGACCAAAATGTATTGAAAATTAAAGGCGTGTAATTTTTTTACGACTATCATCAGCATATTCATCAGAGAAATTGCCTGAGTTTTAATTTTAGGTCTTTAGCATAGCCAGAAAAATAAGTGAAACGCATGTATCCTACCTCAAATACCAATAACGTATTCTTTACGCTCTACACCATATTCCCAATTTGAGTGTTTGTAGACGCCATAACTGTTTTGCTTGTATTAAAACGAAACATACATATTTTAACTAACTAACTACACAATTCCTTACTATCAACGTAACAGTCAAACTCACAGTTACATGTTATTCACGAAATAGTTACCCTAACATTGTTCCCCATTTTGGTAATGACTACGTAGTCTCAGCTTAAACAAAACGAGGCGACACCAAGTTCCGGTTACTTCAGTGAAAATACTTGCGATAACAATGACCTATTCATGACTTAAAGTGTTACTTGGGATGTTCTTGTATAAAGAAAAGAGAATAACTCCTAAGGACACTCTGTAAATAGAAAACCAATACATACAAAAAGCTACCTGAATACAAATTCACATCATCATCCGGCATAGAAGCGGTCAGTTAATAATTATTTGGTTTTGCGGAGTTCTCGCGATTTGAAAGCAAAATGCTTTACAAACGGAAACAGAGAAACTGACCCAAGCTTTAAGAGGGAATAGATATTGCACTGAGGATATTAGATGATTAATTAGAACATATAATAATCCTACTGCACACCAGGAAGCTAATAAGGAGTTACCAATAGGAAGTTGCGGTTTTTCCATTTATACTGGGAACCATTGACAAGATTGCTAGGTTATTTCGCCGGACCAACATATGTACAATAATCAAGACAGACACAAGAAAACACTGGACAATGCCTGCGATGGCTAAAGGAAATTATTCTTTTTCAAAGGAAAGAATCTTATGCAATTTCTTATACTGTTGTGATGCGTATATTGGAGACGATCCGTATCTACTAAGCTTTTAAAACGATGTATTAGAAAGAAACGAATTGTACACTCTGCTGTATCTGACCACCAAAATTCCACTAGGTATATAACACATGTAAAAAAAGCCAAAGTTCTTGCGCCGGTCTCGGGATTCAATAAACGGAAAATTAGAGAATCTATTGAAATTTATAAGTATCCTAATAAGGATTCATCTCTAATTTTGGTCAAATCCCCTGGCCTACACGCTCATTAATTAATTTCATAATAAAAATATATATAGTTTTTATGTCAACCCTTCTGACAAATGTTACCACTTAATGCAGCAAATTCTTTAAGAAATCAACCGAATTTCAGTTGATATGTAATATATATGATATTCAATGGCTAGTTTTAAGACAGCTAATGTCAGAGACGCTACCAGGGAATATATCTCGACAATAAAATATTAAAAAAAATAAACCGCAAATGTTTAATTTAAGATTATTTTTGTAAAAATATGAAACAATTGTAAATAATTTATTTATTTATATTTAAAAAATTAAAAATATTTTGAATGACCTTTAACTTAATTAAATTTCCTATAGATACATATTTATATATTTTTTTTAAATTTTAGGATACTCCACCATTATCTGCGAAGCAGAAAGAAAACCTAGAATCAAAATTAGATATATACATATCCGATATTAATCATATGCTTCCAACTAATATAGATTCAAGATCGTTGCTGTATTGCCTCTCAGTTCTCAAAAATAAAATCAGATTTCTTGAGAATAAATTACTACAAGATGAGGATTTGCGTAATTTGAACCAAGGTTTTGTCGCTTTATTTTTATTAAAAATAGGCACTTATTGAGAATTTTGTTGTAGATGGTCTAAGTCGTAAGATATTAGGTCCACAAACTAAAAAGGAAAATATTCAGCAAATACATAATCATTGTACGGAAGACACGTATGAGGTTCAGTACTATTTGCAACTCTTAACTCGTGCATATGAAAGAGTCAAACTTCTAGCTACAATTGTTGATGAGTGCCATCAAAACATTAGTAATATAAGAGGAATGTTGGATGCAGCGCATGTCTCAAAAGCTAAAACTAGCCAGAAAAGGTTTGCATTGTGTAAGTGGTAAAAAGCATATTTTTATTTGTTTATACTCCAGGGCAAAGTAGGAAAATAATATCTAAAAGCACAGCCTTCCTTACATAACACATACACATACTTTTAGACTTAGATGCACACTGTGGTTCGGAAACATAGCACAAAAACGAAATATTACCGCCTGGTAAAAATTTTACACTTCAAATTAAAAGCTCCGAAGACTGCCTTACAAAAGTTTCATTACTCCATCTACAGAACATGTATTGCATTCTAAGACAGTTTTCTTTTGCTTGCTATTATGTTCAAAGGTTTCGGATCAAAAATTAAAAATGCTTCTACGAATACGATTAAATTTGAGCAACTCCCTTTTTAGTAAAACTAAAATTAGATTCAACCAACATGTCGTCTTTTATGCACCTTAAATCATGATTTGAGGACAATTTCTAAATTTAAGGTATTGTAGCCAATTTGAATGCTATTCAGTTATGATAGTTGAGATTACGCTTATTCGCGCTAGTCCAACGTCATTACAGAAATACAAGTCCTGTCTGGAGCATGTCCTGGAATGGCGCCGACGGAATAATTAATTTTTGCCAATCAAGCCATTATAAACCAGCAAGCTTAGTGTATATAAAATCCCCAATTTATTAAAGAAACAAAATCCAGTAAAAAGCGTTCTAACCTCTCGAGGAAATAAAATAAAAATATCCAAATTATGCTAATTCATTTTTTTAATGACTATTCTACTCTATGGTTTTATAATGGCAAAATGACATAGCAACGGCCTGTTTTCTACTGCCAAAACTCATACCTGGACAAAATTCTCCCTACCTGAACAAAGTCAACATGATGGTTTTTCAGCGACAACATTTTGTAAAAAATAAAAGTAAAAAATTGATGAACCTAGGTCAATTATCCTTGGTTACTAATTTAATTACCCTATTTATTACAATACAAAAAAATAAAAGGACGCGCTTTTGACAGTGTGCAAATTAAATTCTTCAAAATGAGCTCGGACGCAGGTTCATCCAGATTCGGAAAATAATCGTTAAAAAATATAGAAAATATAGTTGCAAACAATATACCGATCAATACCGTAAAAACTAAAAAAATTCGTCTGGGAACAGTTTTTCCAGTTTTGTTCGGAGAAGCATTACAAATTAAAACACGATACACCTCACACGATACACCTCCCGAAGAAGTAGCAAATATTCTGGAGGATTACGGCTTCAATACGAGAAAACCAAACGGTGAAGATTGCAAATAACCAAGCATAAAATCAATATGGAACACTACCGCTCAAACAAAAATCTTTTTTGGCTTTTTCGCAACTGAATAAAAATGTTTAACTTTAAATTAATTGAAGCAAATATTTAATATAATTACATACCTCAACATGTAGACTAATCTGTCTACGGAATGTTTCGATACATAATATAAACAATATTATTTAAGCAAGCATAAGAAATTATAACATTTACCTTAAGTTTTTATAGACAAAAAAAAACAAGGAGGTGCAAAAGCCCTAGTAAACAGTAAGTGGTTGATAAAAGATAACGTCAATGAAAATGTATATTTTGTAAGATTGTTTTTTAAACTAATGGATAAAAGAGGATCTACCATAACCACAGAGAGACTATTTTTAACGGTACACCCGAATTGGCAAAAAGGCCATTGGTACAAAAATATGCCTTTGGGCGTAAACACCTTGGCAAAATGGACAAAACTTTGTGCACAAAGAATTGGTCTGGAAACCAAGAAGTTTAGGGTAACCAATCATTCACATCGATCTGCCGAAATATCTGCACTAGCAAAAAAGGTATTGGTGAATATCAAATAATAAAAATGACGGGTCGTTCTAATGTTCATTCAATCAAACCTACAATTCTTCAATAACATTTCTCACAACACCACAAGGACTTAGTACAAAATTTAAGTCAAAATGACGTGAAACAGCCATTTTGGGCGTGGCACCTAAAAAAATTCTCGTCTGCAGCGCTGTTTTCGACTGCGGCGCTATGCACTTAGCTACGCTGCGCTTCACCCGTTCTTAAAACCACGAGCCGCCACTGTAGGGCGGAATGAACCGAACGAAAAAAAATTGACTTTCGTAATGGAACGGTTACAGGCATTTTGTAAAAATTATTAAAATTTTTATTTTAAAATAATATTGGAATATTGATAATAAAGCATAATACACGCTAAAATAGAACTGGTAGGCAGGCTTACATTGTTGTGGTTGTCATATTTATATAAATATTCAAGTTATCCTGAACAGACTATTTAGGCATTAGATACAAATATAATTAGTAATGGGTAGACCATCCTCTATTTGCTACACATTTATGATACGCCCTCTGTTCAGGCACGGATGAAAAGTAAATACATGCACACCTGAACTTTTCTGCGGACGCCTAGCTTTTCTATTTAGTATTTTCTTCCTCAGCTCACACCCGACTAAACTATATGTTTCCTTAAAATGACGTTTGCTGTAGTGAACTAAGGATTACACCGAACCATGTTCCGTGTTCTTTTATGATAAAGTTTGATATTATTTATTTAAATTTTAGTTCTATAAAGTCGGTGGTACTCAAAATATAATATATTGCCTGTTATATATAGAAACAAAAATTACGTATGTTGAGTAATGTTTGTAGGTTGACCTAATAATTAAATACAGATTTTTGTTTTCCAGGTAGAAAACTTAGGAATCAGCAAGAAATTTGTAGAAAAAGTCTAAGCGAAATAAAGCAATTAAGGGGTGAAACGTTCCACTTAGAGGCAGAATTGGCAAAAGCAGTGGCCAGAAGCAAGCAGGATTCGAATGATCACAATGAAGGAAACAATTATTACTTCCAAAGTAGGTCAAGACAAATTTTAAAAAATGACTGTGGTGATCACTATAAGAACTATCAAAAAAGCAGGCAAAAAGAGAAAGGCATGTGCCAAGCTCACCAAATAAAAAATTTAAATCATAATCGTGACCAGAAATTTGAAAATAAATCTATTCGCAAAGACATTTATTTAAGTGAAAGTGACGATATATGTGACATACCTCTTCAACTGTCTATATTGAGTAATTCTTCTGAAAAATACTTACCTGGAGACCAGGAATATATATGTTGTGAATGTAACTACCAAGCGCGTGGAGTTAGCAGTTGTTTTTGTACCCAAGAAATCGAGATGCTGTCGAAAAATTCTAATGCATTAGAACCGGATTTCAGAAGTGATCAGGAATCTCACGATTTAATATATGCTGCGGAAGATAATTGCAACCAGTTTGAACCAACGAACAACAGGCAAAACTATTTTGGAAAAACATTGTTGCCCCCTTTAATGCATAACACAACAGACCCGGCAATAGAATATTTGTCAAAATGCAAGATGCACAATTCCAATAGTTTAACAAATCCTGATCCAGAAGACTATAGCTCTGCCTATTATCATATAAAAAAGAATAAGGCATCATATTCTAAATATCTAAATATGAATGAAATATGTTGTAAAAACTGTTCTCAATCATGTAAACAAAAGCATAATGTGCCAAGTGTTTTATATCAGTGTGAATGTAACTATCTCCACGCATCGGGAGATAATATGCAGTCCCCCATAAATTGTTTTATATGTTCGTTAAAGGCAAAAACAACATTTGATCTATCACACAACGAGATTACTCAAATTTCCAGATGTAATAGCTCTAATAAAAAAAATAAAAATCAATTTAAATCAAGAGAAGTTTCGGAATTACAAATTATTCCAGATACCAGACTTCCTACATCTAATTCCCAAATGAACCTCATGACGAATAATATTAGTTTCTGTATGAATTGTGATATTAAATTCCCTTCGCCAAATAATCAAGAAGAATACTATAATTTGCCCAGTGATTCTGAGCAATCTGTAGCACCTGATTCACCAATGTGTCAGAATAATGATGATGCTTTTGATACTGAAAATTTCAAAACTGGTTGTAGTGCATCGCGAAAAACTGAAAATGACATATTTCTTGATAGCGATAGCAAAGACTTTAAAACATTTATTGGATCTATACCGTTAACCGGCGATAAAGAAGTTGATATAGAAATATGTAGTTTTTATAGAAATAAACTATGCTGATAAGAAATATTATAATATTGTATTTATACTGTTGCATTGCTAATATTCAGAGCTAGGTATGCATAATGCGAAAATGAAATAACGGATCCGAATTTCCAGAATTCCATTACTTAGCAAATTCAGTTATTAAATAGCTTCCAAGAGGAATATTGTCACAATTCATGTAGTCTGGAGATCCAAATTTTAAAAAAATTGACTTAAGTTTGAAAATGGCTTCATTAACTGATTTATCTTTAAGAAGAACAATTTCTAATCCATTTAAAAATATCACACCCTATACGCTGCCATGGCCTTTCAGCTTCTTTGATATCTTTTCTCGCATGTTTTTCACAAACTTTGCCTTCTTTAGTAAACGACTCAATACGTTTACTTAAGTGGCCAGCAAAAAAATTATCTACCCTTTAATTGTTGTTAATGGCATCCTTAAGAGAGATAAAAGTTTTATTGAGAGAATCTACTCTTGATCAGGTTAAGTTTTAAACACCTCTCTAAGCACACAATGGGCATCTGCCTTACATTATTTATAATAATAAAAGAAATTTTAGCTTTATTATTGTTAACATTACATTCCAAAATTGCCTTGACTGATGGCTTAATTTTAAATTTATTAATATCAAGCGCCTTTAAAGTTACGTTGGTTTCCTGTATATTAAATTGGTTTCTACACACATAAGGGGCGGCCTGCATAGTTCTGCGCCTGTGTCTAGCTTAAACTCAAGTTTTTGTTCTTCGACATTAACTTTTTTCAATCACACTTTCATTACTGTCCACTGAACCAATAGACGGAAAAAATGTTTTCACGTCACTAATGAGAAAATTCTTCTTCGCTTTCTTTCTTCCTTACTACAATCCATGTCTTCTCCTACAACCCCATGTACAGTTTTCTTCATGTTTTGCCAAACGCTTGAAAATGTCTTGTCCCACAATATATACATTTTGGTGATTTATCCGTTTAGGTAAAGTCAAGACTGATTCACGCAATAACTTTTTCTAGGTATTTTTGTCATAAATGCCCAGAACAATCCTGCCTCATATCATCTCATCATGATCACTGTATCCTGAACTCTAAACTACTTTTACTTTCCTCGTAAAAGGGTACTATTGTAATCGTGAAAAATCACCCTCCGAGATTTTTAAACATCTTTACGTTTCAGCTAAAAAACTACTTACGCGATCATATGGGGATGACCTGGTAACATTTTAGTAAAAATCCAATATGTCAAAACAACATGGCGGCTTAGTGAAATGTTAAAAAAATTATTACTAAAAAACTACTTATACAATGTATCTACAAATTCTCCACAAAAATCATGTATTATGTAGGAATCACTTGGTAAAATTTTGGTACGAATTCAAATTGCGGCTTAATAAACATTCAGCCTGAAAAAAGTACTTAATGGACTGATTTCAAATTGTGTGTTATAACTAATGGTGGTACAGAGAAGAACTGGTAAAACTGTGGTACTAATTTAAGATGACGGGACAAAATTGCGGCCAAATAAAATATTAATAATCGTGAAAAAATCAGCCTCTCAGGTTTTGAATAGTTTCAGGTTTTAGCGTCCCTAGATGCCAAATAATAATTTGATCAATCCCGACGGTCCGTCTGTCTGTCTGTCAGTTCGGTACATAGCTTAAAAGCTACTCATCAGAGTGACTTCAAATTTTAGTAAAAAATTAAGAGTCATATGGGGATATATAATATTTTGGTAAAAATCCAATATGCCGGAACAAGATGGCGGCCTAGTAACATGTTAAAAGAATTATTACTAAAAAAACTAATTTTCAATTTTTTTCATATTTTGGAAAAAATACAAGCGTTACATAGGAATGAACTGGTAACATTTTAGTATGAATATAAATAGCAAAACAAAATGGAGGCATAATAAAATATTTTAAATATCGGGGTCTACTCATTAGACTAATTTCAAAATGTATGCAAGCATTAAGTGTGTTATAGAGGTAAACTGACAAAGTTTTGGTACGAATTCAAGAGGACAGCCAAACATTTTTTTTAAATCAACGTAAAAAATCTTGTTCATTTGACTTTACATTTTGCAGAAAAATTAAATTTTATATAGGGATAAACTAGTACGATTCGACATAACGTGTGTGTGTCAATATAAAAAATACTTATAGAATTTGTATTAAATTATGCCTAAAAATCAAGTGTGGCTTAGGTAGAAACTGGTAAAATATTGATAGGAATCCAATATTAATGAACAAAATGGCGCCCAATTGATATATATATATATATATATATATATGTATATATATATATATATATATATATATATATAAAATATCCTACCCTAAATATTTTTATTTTCATTTTATTACAACTTTTCAAAATTTTCATAATACCAGCTTCTCAAATCATTCGTAATTGTTATTTGTTATTAGCACGTTTTAAATTTAACAATGTTAGACAAGATTCCAATTCCAATTAATGCCTGCGCACGCTGTTCGATGCTTCTGAGCTCCTGTAGTGGACGGAAAGTTACTTAACATCCTTTTTATCAGAACTTTTCCTTTTCTTGCAGGGGAATAATTACAAAAATTATAGATTGTCGTCATCCTTTATTTAATTAAGGATAGGTAATTACATTTTTTTCCAAGTTTTATTTATACTGAATTAAAACTTGGTGATACTCAACTTATCTATTACACCTATATTACTTGACATTGGTATCTTGGAAAGATAGGCGGATTATTCGGCTAAGCGTGGAGAAAGAAACATTTGAACCTACCCGACTAGAGCTAGTCATCATTAGTGAAAAATAGTTGATCGTTATCAGGCGAGATAATTTGAGTCTTTTGACTAAAAAAATCTCGCGATGACCAATAAAAGGAAAAAGTTTACAGTTTGTGTTCAGTGTAGGCGAAATATAACTAAACTGCATTACAAAATTCAATGTGCTGGGAACTGTGGGTAGTGGTTCTATAAAGACTGTTCAGGACTCGATAGTGAAGAGTTCTCTGCATATGAGCATTGCAAAACGGCTCAGAAAGGAAAAACGAAATATTAACCCTGACCTGTCAAAGCATACTCATGATCTTTTTCTCAAGGCTAAAGAATTGAAACTGTGCGGTTTCAAATATGTATGGTGCAAAAACGAGAATATCTTGGTTAGAAAAAATGATGGGGTCCCCCTTATCAGAATCATCACTCCAGCACAAGTTGAAAGTATAAAAACTGAATAGGTACTGAACATATTTCACGGACGATGTTTGCCGTTTTTTGTTTTTTGTTGTTGTCTTGCATTTATATTTATATATTAAACATTTAGGTCAATAAACCGAAGAAATAAACAAACCAATAAAAATGTAAATATAGGTCATATTAATATTAGTTCTATTGTTCCTAAGATAAATTGTATTCGCGATTGTATTTTTTCTAACAAATTTGATATTTTTGCTATTTCAGAGACTTGGCTAACACATTTAACGAATCAGTTCGGAGGAGTTCTTTTATATGTTCATAATTCAATTAAATTTACGGTCTTACATGATATTAAAACAGATCTCAGTGAACAGATGTGGATAGAGTTTAAAATTGATGGTATTAACAATATATTGAGTGTTATTTATAGGCCACCAGGTTTTACAACTATTAACGAGTTTTTAGACGAATTTGAACAAAACATTTCTACACTTTAATATTGAGGTATTTAAACTTGATTTTTCGCATAGTCAAAAATTTCTCCAAGTGTTAGATACGTATAATTTAAGTCAAGTTATTAATGAACCAACTCGACGTAGTAATATGAGTGGGTCGCTTATAAATCTTATACTATGTTCGAACTCTGATCTTCTGATAAGCGGCGCAGTTGATCCTTCACTTGACTTGTCTGATCATTTTCACATTAAGCGTGAATTACGAATTGAGCTGCTCAAACCTATGCCATATTTTGTAACCTACAGGAATTATCGAAGCTTCGACCAAGCCGCTTTTCACAGAGACCTTCTTGAAGTACCTTTTCATAATATTCTGTACATGCGAAACATTAATGAGAAGCTTGACACATTTAGTAAATATATACTACGCTTGTATGACAGACATGCACCGTTTAAAAATGCGCGTATAACTAAAAAGCGGGCTCCCTGGATTACCCAAAATATAAAATACTTTATGTGTCTTCGTGATAAGGCCGTCTCTAGGTATAAAAAGCGTAATAATGATGTAAACTGGCAAAATTACAGACAACTCAGAAATTATGTAACAACAGCCATTAAACAGGAGAAAAAATTTTACTTAGATAACCATTTTCGCTTAAACAACACTAAGAATAACTGGAAACTTTTAAGAGAACTTAACGTTTATTCTAAAACACATAAATTCTTACCTTAACATCTTGGGAACGCAGACAGTATTAACCCATTCTTTGTTGATGCAGTACAATCTACTCCGCCAGATATCCCATCATTAAACTTCTATTTACAAAACAAAAAACAGGACTAGCTAGCTACGACTGAGGAAATTTGCACAGCTTTTCTTTCGATCAATTCTGGGGCAATTGACACAGATAGGATCGGACTGTCTATGATTTCAAGATGCTGGCCTCATAATGTCCCGTCAAGATCTGTTTCTTAATTCCAATTTCAAAAGTGCCCTCCCCTAGCGAACTGAAAGACCTTAGACCTATCAGTATCTTGCCCACCCTGTCAAAACTCCTGGAGAGAATTATGGAGAGTCAGATTCGTGAGCATGTCGTGACTTATAAGCTGCTACCATCTGTTAAGTCTGGTTTTCGTAAAAATAACAACTGTGCTACAGCGCTTTTAAATGTTACTGATGACATTATACAGGCTGCTGATCGAGGCGAGCTCACTGCTCTCATCCTTCTGGACTACTCGAAAGCCTTTGATAAGCTAGATCATCAACTACTTTTGGCTATTTTGAATTATTTACGCTTTGGGGAGGATGCGCGGCAGCTCATTCACAGCTATCTCACCGGTAGAACACAATCTGTTAAAGTTCATGTGAACAAATCGGAGCCTTTGAATGCCACATGTGGCGTTCCACAAGGATCAATCCTTGGTCCGTTGTTTTTTACTTTATATACATCCCAGCTAACCTCTCACCTAAAACATTCTTCGGAGCACCTATATGCGGACGACACCCAAGTCTATATGTCATTTCGACCAGAAAATATCCTGGAGGCCAATAATAGACTAAATAGTGACCTTGAGCTTCTGGCCAGGGCGTCTGCGAACCATTGCCTTGAACTGAATCCCAAGAAGTGCTAGGCGCTACTCTTCGGGCGAATTCAGTGTCGAGATAAGTATCACCATCTACTACGAGTTAGTATAAATGGTGACGTACTTTCTGGTTCAACCGTTGCCAGAAATCTGGGACTTTCTTGAATGAAAACCTTAAAAAAGTATTATGTGATTGTTTGGTATTATCTCAATTTACATTTTGTGATACAATTTATGGCCCCTACTTGATAGAGAGGGATGTTAGACGAATACAGTATATACAGAATTGTTGTGTGCGTCTAATAGGTGGTATCAGAAAGTATGAAACAGGAGTAAGTGCTAAATTAAGAGAAATTCGATGGTTCAATATGCATGAAAGAAGAATGATTCATAGTCGAGTATTATTTCATAAAATAATCTATAATAAATATTCAGAATATTTATACCAAAAAATTAAATTTAGATACGATGCTCCTGCACTGGATTTAAGACACAAAAATTTTCTCACGCCCCCTGTTCACAGAACTTCACTTTTTGAACGATCATTTAGTTATCAAATAACAAACTACAACAAATTATCTGCTGAATTAATATGTACCACCTCAGAAATTTAAACATTTCGATACGAAATTTCATTGGAATTTTCACTTAACGCGTCTTTGATGCTTGCCAGGTCGTCGTCTCGTCTATGCTTTTTTATGATGGTCAATATAGGATATAGTGTTAATACTATTGTTTTCAATATTATAAAACCTAGAACAAACTTAAATATTGCTATTAGATTTAGTACTGTTTATTTCTATGTTAGTTTATAAATTAATTTAGTTGCAATTTACAATTTATATGTATTGTTAGGTTAAGTGAAGAAGCATAGCTTCAACTTCGCCTTTTCTGATAATTTTTATCTCATACAAAGTCATTATTTATTTATTTATTTAAATTTGCCGGGGTATGCGCTAATGACCTGCTTGTTCCGAATCTTATGAAGTACTATATGAAAATACAGATTCTTGACGGAACGGAGAATGAAATTTAAACGATCGAATTGTATGTAACAAAATATAGTCCAACCGAGCGACCGACGCACACTGATTTCATTTTGCAAAAACACGAAAAAAATTATTTTATGTACTATTATTAAAAAAATTAAAAATGTTTATTTATGACTTAATAATATTCGTATATTCTAATTATATGGTCATTACATGTACAGGGTGTCCAAAATAAGAAGGACCATTCCCTTATCTAGAAAACCATAAGAGATGGAGAGGAAAGTTGAATACGAAAGTTGCTTGAAATTAATTAAACTTTTAAAATATTATATTTGTATATGTACCGGGTGTGTCACAAAAGTGCTCCAACTGTCAACTTTGTTATTTTAAATATAATACCCTATTTTTTTATAATTTTCGGATTCTACGTAAAATTCTAAGCATATTTGATGTAGCATACCCTTTACCGAACTTCAACTGTTTTTCAACTACAAACAATTGAAAATCATCAGTTTTAGCACTTTGACTTATTTTGGTGGCAAAACGGTTGAAGGTAGAGGAAAATAAATATCACATTCTCCTATGGTTTACTAGATTAGAGGGTGGTCCTTCTTATCTCGGACACCCTGTAAAATTATTACATTCTGGTCACTACAAAAAATATATTTTATTCTTTAAAAATATTTAATCTTTTATGTATTATATCAAATCCTGTTCTATTCCATTGGAAAAGCAACTTATTACAGTAGAATTAAATAATTAAATATTTACATTTTAATATTCTGCTAAAATAACGCTAGACATAGGCTCTTATAAATTACCCACATAAGAAAAACAGTTATATTTATTGTGTAAGAGGGCTGTACTTATTATACTAGAAAAACATAATTAAATATTGAAATTTTGTTATAGTTACTATGTTACCTATAGGCTCTTACCCACATAAGAAAAACCAATACTAAAACCTAACTAATTATATTAGAATAACAAAACTAAATATAGTCAAAATCACAAAAGATGACGATTTCGTCACAATGACACCAGTGGTAAATTCCATAAGAAAGCGCTTGGTGTCACCGTAATCGTGATCTCTTGTGATTTTGCATATATTTACATTTTAAAAGCTGTCAAAATTATCCTATAAAATTAGAATTCCTTAACTAATAGGTTTTGAATTACCCACACAAGAAACCAAATACTAGACTAGCTACTTGAGAATTTTTGTACCTTTAAATGTATGACGATCGCATTTGAGAAACCAACAAATATAATAGGTACGTGCCCTAACAACGATATATTTGACTGATTCGAAATTTATGTGTAAATAATGTTCACCATAGCTATGATTTAAAAAATCAAAGAATCGTTGATCATTTATAAAAATATAAAAACCATGTACAGGGTCATCCAACGAGGACTAGACAGGCCGACTTTTTGACTTTACCTGTACATTTTTAAAAAATCCAAAATAGCCATTTTATGTATTTGCCTTCGTAGAACCAGAAAATGACATAATTTTTTTTTTAAAAACATAAACAAAGACTTACGGCATAGATGAAGTCTTTTTAAATAGAACACCCTGTATATTACTAGATATTTTAAAAAAACTTTTTATCCTGAATATAAATATATGGTTTGTATATCTATCTTGAAAAATAGACGAATAAATGAGCAAAAACCATTCCACAAGAAATGTGTAAGAGAGAGAATTGATTTTACGTGGATACCTTTGATACGGGAATTAATAAAATATTCTCTTTCTAACACACTGCTTCCTATGGAAAGGTTTTTGCTCATTTATTCGGCTGTTTTTCAAGATAGATGTGCAAACCTTAGTATATCACGATGAAAAGATCTTATCAAATATATAATAATATACAGGGTGTTCCATTACAAAAAAACTTAATCCAAAAACAAAAGACTTACGTCTTTTTTTTTGGTTCAAAAAAATTTACGGGGCCATTTTTGGATTCTACGGAGGCAAATACATAAAATGGCTATTTTCGATTTTTTTATGCGTACAGGTAAAGTCAAAAAATCGGTCTGTCTAGTCCTCGTTGGATAACCCTGTACCTATGTTATGTTGACATTACTAACTTTAATCATCGATGGAAATTTTCATTTCTGTCTCGAATTAAAGTTTATCTCGACACTAACGCGTCTCGAAAAACTTTATCTCTTGGCAGAAATGACACATTTCCCATGCCGAAGTCGAATATACTATTACTTGTATTCCAAAATGGTCAATGTAGTTGTTAGGGCTCGTAGAAATATAAGATTTAGAAAGAATGGTTTTATAAATAAAAAAATAAATAAATACGATTTTATTAAAAATTTATTCTGAATCTGAACTGTCAGATATATCTTCCTTATTAATTTTAGGTGAAGTAAATAATTCCACAGCTTCAGCAGAAAAAATTTTGTTACCTTTGCAGGGCAATTTTCGCAAACTAGAAATATAAGGATCTGAAGAAGCAAGGAGACGATTAAAGATGTCATTTAAACTATCTTTCCTTGAAGTTTTTCTTGAAAATTGTTGTCGGAACTTCTTTATATCCTTGTTTCTTGCCTCCTGTGCTTCTTCAGATAGTTGACCTATAGGAACTAGGAAATGCTGGATTATTTTTGACCCATGAATTAGTACCTTATGCAAGATGGTAGGCATTGGGTACCATGGATACAAGCGTACAAATAGGTGGGCAGTTTCAAGACAATAGCTGTTAAATTTTTCAGCATGTACGTCATAACCTGATGATAAGACTTGTAATATAACATGAAATTTTTTTAATAAACCTAAGTCAACTTTAGTAATTTTCGAAACAATTTCCGAGTTTTCAAAAAACCTTCGCGCAGTGTTGCCATCATTTGAACTGCCAAAGCCTGGCTTAGGCTTATCAACAATGAGACCTAAATTTAAATGCAATGATTCCTGGATTCCTTTTTTTGCATCAGCCACTAGTTGCTTGTCTTCTGGACTTCTTGCCTGCCACTTTTGAATACTAATTTTGTAAGCTACATGCAATAGACACTCAAAGAACCGAATCCAGGCATGTAAAGTATATAGCCCATATGCTAAATGACTGACAACAAGAGGTCTAGTAATAACTTGACTTATATTATTAAAATTTTTGGAAGATGCCCCGCGAAGATAACATGTTTGAGAAGATTTATTTGCTGTTAAAGAATTTGCTACTTTTAGATCGATCATGGTAAAATGCATTTCAAAATTTACTATATAAGTTTTATTGTTTAAATGATAGTGAAATGGAGAAAGAGTTTGAATTTGTAAATCAATGTAATTTTTTTCTTGTATCGTTAATTCAGTGGTTTCTTTTTTAAATAGCAATTTTATTGGGCGACAAAATCGAGGTGATGATGTTCTTAAATTTTGCCAAATTATAATTTCTTTTTGGTTATATTTTGTGAAAAGCCTTATAGGAACTAAAGAAATTAGAAACACACTAGCATCTGAAAAGTTTGCAGATTCAAATTTTTGCTTGTATTCCGATTGTCCGGATGAACCATCACACCCCCACTTACACACTAAATATAACTGTATTTCGACGCTCTTAATATCTAACGAACGAAGAACTTCTTGTTGGAGAGTTAATAACCGTTTACTGGTGTGATCTAATAATGCCTGCAATGACACTTCTGCCTCGATATCCGATTTCACAACAACTTCTGCTGGGTAGCATTCTTGTTTGGCTTGAAGAACCCTTTTATAAGAGGGATATATATCACAATTTTTTTCTTTTGCTTGTTCTCTAATTAAATGATATTGCTTTTTGCTTAATTTAGCTTCTATTATAAGCGAAACAGCTTCATCGCTACTTAATTTCAACGCTGATTTTTTTGAGTTCTCTAGTGCTTTTCTATATTCTTTTGCTTTTGTGTCAATATTTGTGATCTCTTTAATTATTTTTGAAGCGTCTACATTTCCCTCTTCTCTAAATTTCATTTGAGTGGCGTATGCCAGTTCCTCTACGGTTTTACTACACCGCAAATCGGAAGTTTTTAGTCTCTTTGACCTCTCACCACTGCTATTAAAGTTAGATTTCGGTCGTCCAACACACTGTTTTTTTGCCTGTTTTTTTGTAAATGTTAAGGTTTGATTGAGCCAAATGGAATATTTTTTGAGAAATACCGTTTTATTTCGACTAACTTGAAGCCATTTACATTTTAAACTGTAGGCGAACCGAGACAAGTTTTTCATTTCACTTACAGGAAATATGTCAGATCCTTTTTCTATTAAAATGTGTGACTGTAACTTTTTTAGTTTTGCGTCCAAATTTTTTTCTGGAAAGCTTTGGAATATTTGAAATAACTCACCGTACGAAAAACGAATGCGGTTTTCTTGCAAATCTAGAAATAAAATCCCTGTCTTTAAAACATATGCCTTACTATGAAGTATAAAGCAAAAGCCTAACAATTAGGTTTTTTTAGTTTAATCTCAATTTCTTTACATGATTTTTTTTTATAAAATTATTTAAAAAAAAAGAGAGTATAACTATTTTAGCATTTCTTTTATCTGTTATCATAACATTTATGAACTATCTAACTACAGATTATTATGATTCATGCTAAAATAAAAAGCATTTAAGAATTATTGAAAATATAATTTGAAAATATATTCTAATTTTAAAAAATAATACTTACATTTATATTTAATCAATATTAAACTTTAAGTTTTTTAAAAATATTATTTTTTAATTATTTTTTAAAAATATAAATAAAATGCATCCTTAGATTCTTTTCATTTTTCTATACCTAAAATTATTTCTTTAGTTAGATCGGCGTATTGTTCTGAGATACAATACATTAAATATTAAAGTATTCGTTTAAAATAATAACTTAAAACCTCTCAAGAAATTTCAGTAAATGAAACTAAAACCTAAACTCAGTTCATGTTAAATAATTAATTTTTAATTATTTTGCATTACACAAAGATCCGCGTCGAAAAATACACCTTATTCAAAAATACGCAAAAAAAATCTATATACATTTACGTCTTTTTATAGCCCTAATTATACCAAAGATCAGTAACATAAAGATGGGAAACAGGCGGAACATAAACAAAAACATATTTAAACTTTGATAAAAAAATAATAAGTGGCACAAAAATGCAGCCAGTTTTTATTTGCGGTCAAAAATATAAAAGGAAAACAGAGTAATGATTTTTTCCTATGCTAAGTGAAGATACATACCTTCATTATGTGTTTCCATAACTGAGAATTATAGGTTCTCGCACAAGATTCTCAAATAAATAATAATAATTTTTATAAAAATTCAGTTGATTAAAAAAGCTAGGAAATAACACGCAACGAACTGTCTGTTTGACGTATTGCTGTGACAACAACAATTGAAAAATGTGAATATGTCCATGGCCAACTTATCAACCATGATGTTTACTTTAAAAATTTCCATGTCATCCCTTTAAATTCGCTGATCTATTTTTTCGAATATTTTCCAAGTTTTTATCAAAAGAAACCAGTGTGCGACGCACGGTGGCACTATAAAAAGGGTTCAGTGGCGACTCGCGGAGCCCACAAGCCTAGCCGGCCTCAATTTGGAGTAAATAAAATATTAGTCATTCTATATGAGAATGAGGACCCTTTTTTTGTTTAGCCAACAAGATAAATTACGAGCTCGGACCCCGTAACAAAACTGAAAATGAAGACCTTTTCTTTTGGTCAACGCATTTTTTCACGGGCTTTTTATAAAAGACCGTCCCGGGCGTCACATACTTACTCTTAGAACCGCCGTTGCAGTGGTCGTAATATACGCACACGAAAGTTGCTTTTTAGGTACACAAACAAAATGATTTTACATGAATTTGTATCGCATATTTCAGTGATAAATTGAAACATAAATGTTCAAAATCGAGCTGCGCAATGCAAAAGCAGTTTAAGGTTATAGTAACTGAGATAATTTTTACTAAAAGATATAAATTATACAACTCTAACATGAATTTAAAAGTCGAGTTGGGGCTAATATCTAGTCTCACAGGAATTGAACATATTTTTAACCGGCTTCAAAAAAGGAGAAGGTTATCGATCCAATCCAATATATTTTTTATGTATGTTCGGTTATAAAAGGATAGTTCGACCAGATTATTTTTTCAGAGTAGTGCTGGAGTGGTCCCATAGCAAGCACATTGGGAAAAAATAAAAATGTTGGAGTGGCGCGGGGAAGTTTGCCACGCGCCTCATAACTGCGTTATCCGGCTTCTGGTAATGCAAATTTAATACATTGAAAATTTTACAGTTACAAAATTACCTTTTATTTCATACTGCATATATTATATGTACTTAAAATGGCGTTACCTGAATATATTATCATATGAAGGCGACAACCAAAAATTGATTTTTTTAAACCCTAAAGCTCTTCTCATACCGGGAGTTTTGTTATATAAGGTATCATTAAAAAAATCATTTGTGTACCTGATGACCCTACTTTAGCTACATAGTATTTTCTTAAATTGGCTCTATCTGCATGACGTTCTGTGTGGCTTATGACCCCTGCTAATATTGTCCCACCTCTCTGGTAAATATCAAATATTCGGAATCGTAACAGGTTACAGCTATTATATTTTATATGTCCATCTAAGAAGCAACGTTTTATACCTATTTCGTCTTTTTTTGTCGTCGTCGTTCCGCCCGTGATTCCGGTAACAGAAGTGTTACTTCTGCATCTTTGAATAATGTAACATTGGGACGTATTGTTTTTTACAGATACAGTTTTTTTATCAATCCAAAAAAAGCCTAACCAGGACTAATCCAAAACACGGTGCGCTATATAAAACACGAATACTGAAATTTATAAGTTAATTTAGTCCAAAATAATTTGATACCTGCAGGATTCCAAATAAAAAAATCGATATAGTTCCTTAACCCGGACCTTCTCTCGTTATGAATCTTTCCTTTTATTACGAATGACGTGTGATCCAATTTAGTTTAGTACATAGTTATTGAGTAACACATAAGTAAATATATAATATCTTCTTGAACATTTCTATTCGGCATCATTTTATCTACCTATTCCACTTGATTTTTTTTAAATAAATTCATAAAGTAGTTTTTACACTGACACACACAGACATTTTGTTACGTCATGTTGAATTGGTACCAGTTTATCACTTTATTACATTTAATTTTTCTGCAAAATCTAAAGTCAATTAAATAAGATTTTTTTATGTTGATTATTTAAAATTATTTTATGTCTATATCACTTTTAATGCTTGCACAAAATTTTAAATTAATCTAAGCAGTTATTTTAGGCTGAATTTTTAAATACTTTATTAAGCCGTCATTTTGTTTTGCTATATTCTATTCATACCAAAATGTTACCAGTTCATTTCTATAAAACACTTGATTTTTGTGCAAACATTGTGGTAAATTGGATAATTAGTTTTTTTAGTAATATTTTTATTAACCGTTTCAGTAGGCCGCCATCTTGTTCCCGCTTTTTACCAAGATATTATCAGGTCATCCCCATATGACCCTTAATTTTTTAATAAAATTTGAAGCCCATCTAAGTAGTTTTTAAGCTATGCCGCGAACTGACAGGCAGACAGACAAGACAGACGAGCCGACAGAATTGATAAAACTTTTTTTTCCATCTAGGGACGCTAAAACTTGAACATATGTAAAACCTTAGAGAAAGATTTTTTCACGATTACATACATTTTGTTTGGCCGCCATCTGTTGAATAAGTAATTTTGTAGTAATATTTTTTTAACTGGATTTTTACCAAAATGTTACCAGAGGATCTCCATATGACCCTTAATTTTTGACCAAAATTTGAAGCCAACAGACAGGCCGACAGACATACCGACGGAACTGAGAAAACATGTTTTTCGACATCTAGATACTTTGAAACGTAAAGGTCTGAAAAAATCTCGGAGAGTGATTTTTCTTACGATTACACTACTTCTCTTTTACGAGGGAAGTAATAAAAGAAGATAGAGAAATACCAACTGTCCATCCTACTTAAAGAAATTACTCTTACATAGAACGGAAGCTTCCACGACTTTGATCAGTCATGGTCCTTGGGATTAGACTGTGTCAAAATGGAATCACTTTACGGCCTTTCTATCTTCAGGGATCTCTGCTTTACGAAATAGGAATACTGAACGAGCTCAGAGAAATTCAGGCCGGCTATTTATACGCGACCTATGTTAACCGAACTGTGAACACCGGGTCACGATCGGTTCCCACGTATAAAGTAGACTGGAGACCGTATCTTTTATTAAATAATAAAATGATTACGATCCGTTTATAAGAGCCCGAAACCGACGCAAGATTTCTGGCTTCCCTTACATTTATGACATGTCCAATGGAATGTTGGGGTTCATAAACAACAGATTATAAAATGTCTTTCTTTCTAATACATCGTTTAGATTTCTTATGCCTAGTGGATATGGATCGTCATAGGAACCATTACAGGAACAAGGATTTGCATATACGCCTTCCGTTTGAAAGGGAAAAACGTCATTTGGCGATTTCAAAATATTGTATAATTTTCTTGTGTATGTTGAAGATTGTATGTATGGTGGACCGGCGAAGTAATCTTGTAATCTTTTTTGTCGGCAACTCCCTATTAGTTTCTGTTATGAAGTAGGATAGTTATTATGTTTTCTAATTGACCGACTAATATCCTCAGTGCAATATCCATTCCCTCTTAAAGCTTGAGTCAGTTTCTATGTTTCCGATTGTAAAGAATTTTGGTCACAAACCGTGAGAATTCTATAAAGTGACTTCGGATTTAGGCAACTATTGATATGTGTTCGTTTTCTATATACAGGGTGTCCTGTATATAGGAACAACCCCCATTCCTTTTTTTCAAAAACATACAGAAAAGGAATCGTGCTCTCTGACTAAATTTCAATTGTAAATTTTAGGGTGTTGCTGATTCAGATGAACAAGAAATACGAGGAAATTTGCTGGACAATGACGCCATATGACAAGAGTGTCATCTACATATCTGAACCAGATTGTAATTAATAGAGACAACTCTAGGGATTCATCCTAAAAACTTTCATGAAGATGTTGGTTACAACAGATGACAGTGTGTATCCCCAGGCTGCTTTTGATATTTGTTTATAAAAAGGTCATTGAAAAGCAAAACAAGTTGATGTGAGACATGCTTTAAATAAATTTAAAAAGTTAGTTGTATTATGGTGAAAAAAGTCTGATTTTGTTGAAATCAAATCATTAATAGACTGTTTCATATATAGCGATTCCACATCGAAACTAAGATATCTTTTGGATCTAATTGGATTTCTTTGAATTTCTCTACACAAAGTATGTAGTTTCTTATGAATGTGATTTTTCTGTAAAATTATTAAGAATATTTGAAAGATATTTTGTAAGTGGGCGATCCTATTGCGCTGACGATAGGTCGAAGAGGTACATTAGACTTTTGTATTTTAGGTAGTCCGTAGAATTGCGGGATCCTAGAGCTGCTTGTTTTTAAAATCTCCTTCTTCTCTGCTGGCAGGTTGGATCTTCATTAGAGTCTTTGAGAAAGAACCCTTAGGGATATCTTCATTAGGGCCAAAATCGTGGTTTAGATATGTAGACGACAGTTTTATTATATGGCCTTATGGTCCAGAAAATATCACCGTGTTTCTTGATTATCAGAATCAGCAACACCCTAACATAAAATTTACAATGGAAACTGAATCAAAAGACGCGATTCCCTTTCTAGGTATTTTTGTACAAAGGAAAGGCGGTGGTTCGTGATTGCTAGGTTACTAGTCCGGTCTAACATACGTACAATCTTCAATTCATACAAGAAAATTGGACAATATTTGCGATCGCCAAAGGACGTTATTCCCTTCCAAATGGAAGGAGTATTTGCAATTCTTTCTTCCTGCGGTGATATTTATATTGGAAAACTGGACGATCTATATCCAGTATTGAAATCTATTAGCATCCTAACAATTTTAATAGATACGATCGTAACAACTGGTCACAGTTCGGTAAACACAGATTCCGATCCCATGAAATAAAGATCCCTGAGAATGCCTTGTACAATCTAAGGCGAAACATCGAAAATTGAGTCTATTATAGCACAGTCTAATCATAACTATTCCCATCTTAATTTTGATATAATAAATATTAGATTACCAGAACTAGGTAGGAGCTAATTGCTTCTTAATTTCAATAGAGGAATCATATTATTTTAAAATATCCGGAAACGAGATTCGAATCTTTTTAGAAATATGATCCACATTTGTTAAAAAACTTTAAAAGGACCAGAGTCAGTTCCCCATAATCAGGATTCGATTTCTCCTTTAAGGATTCGATTCCCTACTTTCTGATCCGATTCTAAAAAAAAACTCGGTATTAAAATGTAAATATATGTTGTGTTGCCTGTCCTGAATAATATAACCCTAAGATATTATGCTGCTTAACCTGAAAAATAGTTTTTTGATTTTTGACAGCATATCACTGGTGCATGGCGCGAAAACATAGCATTGATTTATTTTGCGTAATTGTAGTGTTTAAAATATGTGCAAACGTACAATAAGATATTTAACATCAAGTCGCATTTATTAAACCAAACAATAAATAATACATATTGTCAGGTCGACTGGCTGTTGGATTACACACTTTCTAAATAGCAGTTTACTAATAAAAGTTGTAAATTGTCGGCATCTTATTGCGTCCACGGCAGGCTGGCAGTTTAAGTTTTCACTTTTCTTAGAAAAGTTGTGGAAAACAAATAGGTAAAATGGAGTCCACGTTTAGACTGCCCATGGCCAAAAACGGGGTAGCGGGGTTGCCAATTAATCTTCTTTAATGTTATATTTAATTGATGACTCTTTTTAATTTGTGAAAGTTTTCGGGTTTATTTCAATCCTTCCTCAGTCACACTACCAAATGGTTTGTTAATATAAAGTAAGCTAATAAGCTATTGAAACATTTGACTTACTGTAAGCGAGATTACAAACAGAAACAGCTATCCAATAATAACATCTCCGTGTACAATTTAAATAAAATTCTTTACTGTTTACAAAACACTTAACTACAGTTTAAGATTACAAAAAAAACACAATAGAACAACAACAAAAAACATCAATTAACCACACTCGAAACTGCAGAGTGAAAATGTGTTCACACGGTATTCGACTGGAGCCGATATTTAACTAAATATATATATATATATATATATATATATATATATATATATATATATATATATATATATATATATATATATATATATATATATATATATATATATATATATATATATATATATATATATATATATATATATATATATATATATATATATATATATATATATATATATATATATATATATATATATATATATATATTGCAGAACTAAATACCAAGTAACAATTTGAAGTTTTTATATTATTTAAGAAAAAAGTATTCAAATTATTAAAACATAGATTTACCATTTTGTCCAGAATAAATTCTTAACAATATCTTTTGCTGACGTTTCGCCAAAATCACATTTGGCATTTTCGAAGCTTTCTTTCTCGCGTCCGAATAGAGACTGAAGTGTTGGTGATTGCGACGCTTCCTTTTATACCCCCACTCGGGACCGAACGTTATATCTGCGCAGGCGTTGGTCGTTATTTATGTTTTCCGGGTGGTGCTGTTGTTGCGCTAATTGCGCTTGAGTTTTTGCGATGTTAGATTTGTCGATTATTGTCTTTCATACTGTTGGTAGTTTTAATGATTCGTCCCTTTTGTTCAAATCACCTTGTTTTTCAATTTCTGTGGCTTCTCGGATTATTCTGGTCTTATAATGTTCTATATTGGCAATCTCCCTACACCCATCGAAATTTATTTTATTGCCGGTTTCCTGATGATGTAGGAATAAAGCTGAGGTTGTTTGTTTATTTCTGATGCTGAGTTTATGCTCTTCCACTCTTGCTGATATTCGCCTGTTAGTTTGCCACACGTACAACTTTTCACAGTCCTGGCACGGAATACTGTATACTCCGTGGTTTTCCAGTTTGATTTTATCTTTTGGGTTTCCAAGTATAATACCTTTCTGAAATTATGCAACCAACTGTAGAAAAAGCTGATTCATTTGTAAGAAACTTGGAGCATTTCACTCGAATTATACGAGATATCGTCCTTGAAAAAAACGATATCATAGCAAGCCTAGATGTCAAATCGTTATATCCCAGTATTCCCATCGACGAAGCATTGGACAAGATTGCTATGAACGAGGATTTCCAGGCACATATAATGCAACTTTCGGAGCATTGCTCAAAAATACTTATTTTTCATTCAACGGGCAAATGTATAAACAAATGGATGGTGCTCCAATGAGGTCCTCGCTATCACCAGTAGTCGCGAATTTATTTATGATATACTTCGAGAAAGAAGCTCTTGAGAAAGCAAGTTTAAAGCCCAAATTATGGATTCGTTATGTGGATGACATATTTATTATATGGCAACATGGTCATGCAGAGCTCGAAAAATTTCTGACTCACGTCAATTCAATCCACCCCAGAATACAATTCACTCTAGAGTTATAGGAAAACAACAAACTACCATTTTTAGATGTTTTGGTCACAAAACTGCATAACGGACATTTCGAATACACCGTGTATAGAAAACCAACACATACAGACGGATATTTAAATGCAAAATCACATCATCACCCAGCACAAATTCAAGCTGTGACAAATACCCTAATATCCAGATCCGTGCGATTACCTGAAACACAGACGAGACAAAACGAACTTAAGGAAATATCCAATGCTTTAAAGAAAAATGACTACACAAATCGCACCATAGAGAAAGCTATTAATGCACAGGTTTCCTCAACAACGAACAACAAAAATTATGAACCGGGAAAGCAACGAGTAGTCTTACCATATGTAAAAGGCACAACAGACAGAATCGGAAGAATTCTTAGGAAACACAACATACAAACAATAAACAAACAACAAACAACTATAGGTAAACTACTTGGAATTTAAAGATAATTTTTTGCTATTTTTTAATTTAAACCTTAGAGTAGAATCAGACATTCACAATGATATACTACATTTTAAAAATAACGGCTTAGACGAAGTTAAAACCATACTAAAATATCAAATTGCGGTATATTTGACTTAAATTTTTTAAGTCTTGTTTGTCATTTACTAAATGTTTTTCTTTTTTTTATGTGAATCATTTCTTTGATAATTAATTTCTGATACAGGTTATCTTCATCAATGATTTTGTTTTCAGAAAAATTAAATTCGTGTTTTGTGCGTTTTTCATGTTTGTGTAATGCAGTGGATGCATTCTTTGTATACTTATGCCCTTTTATCCTATTTTCTAAAAGTTGGGCTGTCATACCAACATAGTATATAGGCAGTTTAAACAAGGAATTTCATATACGAGATTGGATTTTGTATTTTTAGGAAAATTCCTATTTTTTCTATACATATATATGCCTATATATATATATATATATATATATATATATATATATATATATATATATATATATATATATATATATATATATATATATATATATATATATATATATATATATATATATATATATATATATATATATATATATATATATATATATATATATATATATATATATATATATATATATATATATATATATATATATATATATATATATATATATATATATATATATATATATATATATATATATATATATATATATATATATATATATATATATAATATATATATAATCTATATATATATATATATATATATATATATATATATATATATATATATATATATATATATATATATATATATATATATATATATATATATATATATATATATATATATATATATATATATTTATTTATTTATTTATAATATATTTTTTACTTGTTTTATATTTTAATAGGTTGCATTTTGACTTTGTAATTTGTTAAGTCTAAAAATGTTAATGGCTATTTTCTGTTCATATATTTTTATTTATTTCAAAAAAAGCCAACATTGTTTCTTGCAAAAACAGAAAAAAATTCACAAACAAAAAGGAAGTGTTATGATAAATAAAATAATTTAAATTTTCCTCTACACTCTACAAGGTTTTCTATGAGAGATGCATAAGAATTTATTTATGGCACAAATATAATTGAAATTTTAATGTAACTTAAATACTCTATTGACAAAGCTGATTTAGATATTGAATTAAATTTGCTTATATAAGTAAAAATATTGAGCTCAATTAAGATGTTAAATGAATGGGAAGAGCAATGGTGTGTGATCGTTTTGTATGACCAGTTTGGATGAAATAGGGAATATTCAAGATGTTACTGGAGTGGTCCCATAGCAAGCATATTAAATATATCGGAATGATGCCATATTTAACATGTTTTACATGTAAACACGATATATCGCGAAAAAAGTATGCATGTTAATATGGTGATTCTGGCAAAATTTCATATGCAATGTACTAAGGGAGTCCAACATTTTAACCCAAGTTTGGCTTTATAACTTGAAACTTTGTTTAAAGAAAACTAACAAGGATGAATTAAAAAAATTATAAAAAAATAAGACTAAAAAAAAGCCTTAAAAAGTAAACAATAATATTTTATTCCCATATATGTAGGTACTCATTATATAAATGTCTGTTTATGATTATGTTATTAAAAATTAGTTTGAGGATGACTTCATAAAGTAAAATTTTCAGTGTGGAATAAAATATTATTAGTTTAGTGTTTTTTTTTTGAAGTCGGATCTATTTTTTATAAAAAATTCTGTTTGGAGAATAACGCTTTCTGAAGAAGATATTGTGAAGAAACTCCCCAGAAGCAAATCCCAAACTTTGTGTCTGTGAAGTCAAAACCAAACTTATTCTTAATTACCTAATCACAAAAATATATTTATATAATGAGTGTTTTGTTTTACTATCTCTATTCGTTTGGTGATTAAAATTTTCCACTTGGAATATAATATTATTTTCCAATTTTAGGTGCATTTTTGAAGTAGGTTATTTTTTTATACATTTTTTTATTTCATTCTTTTTAGTTCTATTTATATGAGTTTTATTTTAAAAGTTATATTTAACAAATAACCATATATAATATCAATGTAAATTCCTGATAAAATGGTGAACGCTTTTGTTACGACGAATAAATATTTAATATAGTGTCATACTTTTTTACAATATGCTAGCTGGGGGACCACTCGATCAATATCCCGAATATTCCCTGAAAATTTCATCCAAATGTTGAAACCATCGCAGAGTAATCGTTGTACATACTTAAAAAAATGCATAAGGTCAAATTGATAACCTCCTTTTTTGAAGTCTTTTAAAAATTGCATTAATATTTGTGACATGGCCAGCTAAACAAAATAAAGGAAATGCCTATAAATCCACCATTTTGTGTCTAATTGTAAATATTTAAAAACTGACATTCATAGAATAGAATATAATAGGATATATTACCAGAAAATCATACATTTCGTACATAGGATCGTCAAGAAATTTACAATAAAATAAATTATAGTCCTCATATAAACAAATAAATAAATAAATAGACATAAATAAAACAAAAAACAATAAACAATAAACATTCTACCAAGCCTGACAATCATCAGGGACAATCACCAAAAGACAACAAAAATCTTAATAAAACAAATATAAATTTGCCAAATACTCCTTGTAATTTATAAACTCCGCTGTAGAATAAAAAGCCTTGTTTAGGAGAAATTCTTTTACAACATTTTTAAAAATTTTACCTTGATACCGTTTGAATCTCTGTGACTGTTTATTGTATAAATACACGCAGTTGTATAAAGGGAATCCTCTGAAAAATTTTCTTTTATGTTTAGGCATCTTAAGTATCTCAGTATTTCCAGTAAAATGCGAATTAGCTTCGCCTAGCCTTTCATATTCAGAAGCATTACCTTGAACACACAACAGATATCTCAGTATATATAGACACGGGACAGTCAATATTTTATTTTCTCTGAACAGTGTTCTACAGCTCTTCAGCGGTTTAAGATTAAATATTAATCTTAATATCCTCTTTTGAGACACGAATATGCGATCACAACCCATGTGACCCCAGCATACTATATTATTAGATATATGGCTGAAAACCATTGCGTAATATGCTGTTAACATACCCGCTTCGTCAAGTGATTTTTTAAGATTTATGATAGCGAAATATGCCGAATTTAATTAGGAGCCGATATGGTCAATGTGTTTTTCAAAAGATAAGGTTGAGTCAATATATGTTCCTAAAAACTTTGTACCTTCAGAGAATTTTATTTTCGCGTCTTTTTGAAATATTAAGGAGAGAGGATTCCGAATAAATATATTAACAAATATGGTCTTGTCTGGGTTTACGATTAACTGATTCTTCCGACACCAAGCCTCCGTATTAACACATATTCGCCTTACTTTATGAGCGAGGATCTCCGGGTCATAGTAACGTGATCAGCACCAAGAGCATCCGGAAGATCATTAACGTAAAATAGGAATAACAACGGACCCAATACCGAACCCTGTGGTATTCCAAGTTTTATTTCCTTAGGTATCGACAAGGTATTACCACACTTTACTTTCATATCCCTATCCGATAGGTACGATTCAATCCATAGCAACAGATTACCACGAATGCCCATATTGAAAAGTTTTGATATAAGCATAGTTTTGTTAATTGTATCGAAAGCTATGGACAAATCAAAGAATATAGCTACAACATATTCGTGCTGATCCAGTTTCGAATATATAAAATTTAAGAAACTCCTAGATGCAGACTCAGTTGATTTGCGGGACAAAAATCCATGTTGACATCTGCTAACAATGTTGTATTTCGATAAAAGAAAGAATTTAAAGTTTTATCGAAATGTAAAAATGCATAAATGGCAAAACTTCTGATATATTTATAACATGCCTAAGATAAAGCTAGAATATACTTCCACAAATAAGCATTTCGTATTATCAATTTTTTTGAAATTATATCAGGGGCGTGCGGTGAAATTTTAAGAAAGGGAAGCAATTTTTAGAAACTTACCTATATGTAATGTAGTTCGATTCTTCGACCATTTTTTGCAAATTCGTCATCATAAAAACGTCGATGCTCCGACATATTTTGGAGAAGTTTATTTTCAATGGACAATAGCGATGTATGCGAAAGTCTCACCTGCCCCGTTGAGTTTCTCACGAATTTTTTTATACGTTTAAGTGTTGAAAAATTGCGTTCTACTGATAAACTTGTGGCAGGTATTGTCAATACTAATTCACACAATTTCGACACTTCGGTGTAGGCATCTTCCAGCTCCTTGTCTTTTAAACATTGCATTAGTTCTTTAGCGTTATTTTTTGCGCTAATGTCATCAGTTTCGTAAATCACTTTTAGTTCAGATCGAAGAAGAGATTTAAACGCATCTTCTGGAAAAGTTTTGCCTTTAATTGCATCAAAATTGCAGAGCTCGAGGAATTTAAAATCATTTAAACCGTTAAATCTATAGTTTATTTATTGCTGAATTTGATCGATTATTTCATAAAAGCAGCGTCTGTATAATGTTTGAACATCTCCCACCTTGTCTGTTCTAAGACGCTTGGCTTCTGGCTCTACATTTAACGTCATCGTTTTCTCCCAAAATAAGTCAAAGTTATCTCTTTTTTGGCTTAACATGGACTTAAAATCATCCACTTTTTTTAGGCAAAAAGCAATATCATTTGTTTTAGTTTGTAATATATTAAAAACATTGTCCGAGAATAGAAATATTTCTTTTCTTCTCCTTTCAAACAGTCCAAAAACCCCCTCGAACTATTTATTGCATTGAGTCCCACGTTTTATTATTATCTATTATATTCTCAAATAGTTCAATCAGTGATTCACGATTTTCAGATACTATTAACACAAGTCTTCCATTATAGTTCTACCTAGTAGGAGCTACTTTGGGCAATTGTTTGTGGACAATGGAGTCCAAAGCTTGTGTACGTTTTGTTGACTTGGAAGAAAAACCAGCCACGCTACTTAAAGTAACGAAAAATACTTTACACTCTTTAATGTGATTGATGGACTGGGATAAAACTAAATTTAAATTATTAATAATTGGGAAAGTTTCTCTAACTTTAGCTTGCAGACCTCCTAATTTTCCTGCGATCACTGCAGCTCCATCATTGCTTTGAGCAACTTATTTTTTCTCTCCATTAATTTCTTTAGTAACGTTATAAACTACGGTATATAATGCATCTGTTGTACGATTTTCGCACACATTCTTAAAACCTAAAAATCGCTCTTGAATACTTCCGTCTGTTTTAACGTAGCGTATTACTATAGATAATTGGCTAAAATTAGTGATATCAGTTGTTTTGTCCAGAACAATAGCAATGAATGAATGGTTGCAACAGCGGAAATTAAATCATTCTGGATTCGATTCGACGTCCCGCGAAAAACGCTAGACTGCTCTAAATGATTTTTTAAGCAATCATCATATTTAGCCATTAAACTAAGTAAATCTTGAAAATTTCCTCTATTTGAAGAAACCCTTGTTTCGTCATGACCTCTAAATCCCCATTCGTGCTGTCCGAGAAAATAAACAACATCGATAAGTCTTCTTAATGTTTGCCTATTTTTATCAACTATTTCATTGTGTTTGCGGTGACTAATTTCCAACTGTTTATTAAGGGCGTGTTCAATTCTGGTTTTGCCAAAGACTTTTTCTTTTATGACGGCCTGTAAATGCGCTTTGGACATAATGTGCCTTTTTACAGCTTTATGGAAATTGTTTAAATCGGAAAAACCAGTTTTATTCCTGAGACCTTTTTCATTTTCAAAAAGTAAACATGGCCAACAAAATAATTTACTTATATTTTCACACCCTGTTAGCCATTTAAATTGTTCGTGTTGTTTTTCCGGATAAAAATGTCTAATACAATTTTTCATTTTTGTGCTTAAATTTTTCATAGGCGGTTTTGCCCTTCCTTTGGAAATTATTTGAAGCTTATCAGCGAAGTTTAATGTTGAAAATCTCTTTATTATTAAGACACACACCACACATTCACACACACTCTTCTTACTAAATTCTCCAACATTTTCAACGTTATTACCGACAGCCGAAGTTGACGGTATTTGCATATCCACGTCCGTATTATTGTTTTCCATATCGCACCATGCACGACGCGACGTACGTATCACACAACACACGGATAGCCGTTCAAACAAAGAACCTACTCCAACGATAGCCTCCGCCACCACTTAAAGCACGCGACTGAAATGCAAAAATTTCAAACAGCCGGTGGAAAGTTCAATAACCTCTGGCTCGATTCACAGGAAATCAAGCATACAGGACTTGGCTGCAGAGAAGCTAGCGGCCCGTATAGGTTCTATTCGATATTCTATTGTAGCTGGGTCGGAGTCAAGGCCGCATTTATTACGGTCTTGATAATTAAGATAATATTTTAGCATTTTTAATAAAAACTAAATTAATGGTTTCCTATTTCAAAAATTACATTTTAGAAGATGTTTTGTAATTTATTTTGGGGAAGCACTGCTTCCCTTGCTTCCATGGACTGCACGCCCCTGATTATTATATGGGCTCATTATTTAAATATAATATGTAGTTTTATTTTTTCGTTTTTTTTTAATTCAAATAGCATAATTTCCCCAGTACTTGGTTATTTTTCTAAGTAGTGCCATATCTATTACATTCGTTTCTTTTTTTTTTTAATGAGATTATTATTGTTTTTGAAGGTAATTAGGAATTTTCTTTATTTTTAATATGCCCAGGGACGACCATTATGTAATAAGATCACCAACAAGATGTAAGCTCTAGAAAGTAAGAAAATGATATCATCTTGGACTGTGTCATTGATTAAATTCTATTTTTCTTACCAACTACACCGATTCAGTTATTGCCAGGGGCGAGGCAAGAGAAAACAACCCCTTTGTGAGTTGAGCAATCTGATTACATCATAAGATAATAATATTTAGCGTAATGTGTTTTAAATAAAGTTTATGTTTAATATAATCTTAGGTTTAGATTTATTCTGAAAATAAGCTATATAAGGACTCATTCACCATTTTGTCAAGTAGGTTTTATTTATGCCATTACAATGTGTCTGACTTATTTATGAATAGACTTTTACTTCTTAAAACTTTTTATTTCTTTAAACTTTTTATTATTTTGTATTGCTTTATTTCCTAGCTGTAACAGTACACTCAAATAATCTATGCCAATTTAATTAAAATTTGGATGATTAATTGATGTAATTGAAGAAATTAGTTTCCTTTACATTAAGAGTTAGTTTAAAATTATCCAAAAACCATTTAACCTTATTCGTGTTCTTAATTTATAAATCCTACACTTCTTTCCATGTATTACTGGGAAAAATCAAATCAAAATGGAGTCAGCAGCATAGGCAAACACTTTACGACCTTGTGCCAAGATTACAAAGAGTGTTGATATACATATTAAAAAGCATAGGACCCAGCACTGTACCACAGATTAATACAGATAACGCACTTTCGTCCGTCGCGCAAATCATCACATAACCTCAATTTGGGCGGATAATCTATCAACTCAGTAGCGTTGGGTCGGTCGGAGACTTTTAGGTAATGTTTTCAGACGTAGTCGTGTGCAGTGGCGGAGTTTTTTGTTCTTCTAAGCGCCGGCCACCGGAGTAAAGTATAAATTAATTTAAAGAGTCTATTAGATATTATTATAAAAAATAATATCAAAATATGAACACTTCTAGAGAAGTCAGTGTTATATAGTTTCCGACATATAATAATAATTTGGAAAAACTTAAGACATATGCTAAAATTATTATATTAGAATTATTTTTTCATTCAATATCTTAATTGATTTGTCTAAAAATATTCAAATTTGTTATGTGGGGCTCATATTACGTACTTAGAATGTAAAAAACTTCTAATAATGTTTTTACTTCCCACGTAAAAGGGAAATATTGTAATAGTGAAAAAATCACCTTCCGAGATTTTTTCAGATCTTTACGTTTCAACTTTTAAAATTTTGATACGAATGCAAGATCGTGGAAAAATTATTAAAAAATTCAGCCTGAAAAACTATTTAATAGACTAATTTCAAATTGTGTACAATAACTAACTGTGGTATAGAGATGAACTAGTAAAACTGTGGCACTAATTCAAAATGGCGGCTATAAATATTTGTAATCGTAAAAAAATTACCCTCTCAGGTTTTACATATCTCCACGTTTTACGTAGTACGAATTTTAGACGGCGGAACAAAATGGCGGCCAAATAATTTTTTTTTAAAATCTACGTTGATCTTCATAATATAGGATAAACTGGTACGAGTTCAAAATGGAGGTATGTGTCAATGTAAAAACTGATAAAATATTGATAGTAATCCAATATGATGGAACAAAATGGCACCGAAAAAGGTGTTTGAGAAGACAGTATAAAAGTGCTAAATGACTATGTACTGAACTAAATACTGAAATAATTTGCTAGCATCGGGCCGATCGATAATTCCAAATGGTACCGATCGATTTTACCCTACTTCTAAATGGTGTGAAGATTTGAAAATTTTCAAGCATACATAATTCGGTTGATAATGTTTGTCATGTTAGCATTAAAACTATTATGTTTTATCTAATCTTAGAGCAAGAACTGGGCCTTGGCTTGCAACAGAGAAGATCTTTTAGATAAAATAAACGATCTGCATAAAAGTCAGAGGTTATGCAGCTTACACTTGAATCATACCCTTACTTATATATGGATATTACAAAAAATATAAATGCACAGAAAAATTGAATTTGCTGACCACAAAAACTGTGAAAATCAGTAAAATAATATTCCATTTTTGTCATGTGAGAGAGTATAATGGAATAGTATATTTACGTTTTTCACACGCACGCCAATGGCATAAGTGAAATGAATATAACATGCGCTAAAACCCTTTCTACATGATACTAAAACACAATATTTTCAAGTTCAGCGATATAACTGATCTTACAATAATATTAAATTTTAACCTTGCCCTTATTCTTTCATAAATCTATAAAAACTCAAACCACTATATGTGTACACTAATTTTCCAATATAAATATATTGGTTAAACATTACTTACAAAATATTTTAATAAGGTCCTTCTCAGAATAAATAAACATATTTCGATTACATCTCTGAGTTCTCCGCCCAGTTAATGGGGTTCGAGTAAACACGTTAAGAATGCAAATTCTAGGAGTGCGGTATCTGATGGGTTGTTAATCTGTGACTGTAACTTATGGTACTCCAATTTTGATTTCTTTAGGCTGACTCAAAGCTTCTCCTACTTTAACATAATTAGATACATTTTGAAAACATTTAACACGGATCCTCGACATTATATAGCTATCCACAATGTCCAGTAGCATAGTCTGAGGGATTGTGTCAAATGCCTCACAATAATTAGAAACTTACACAGATGTATAACTTTTACAAATATTTGTGATTAAATACACAAAATGATTTAAAGTATATCATTTTTTTAAATTATTATTAAATACAGGGTTAGGCTAACTTCAGACTGGACTCAGAAAAAAATCATACAAACTCTCTACATAAACTTAATTAAAGTTATAGTTATAGCAAAAATACAGTTGTCTGTATTTTAAAAACAAGACAATCTATCTTGTTAATCTTTTCAGAATTTGAAAGCTTGCTTCTTAAGCTTTAAGGAGCCAGTTATTTTGATTACTTCTTAAATTCGTTAAAAATAGTTCGTTCACACCTTAAATCTAGCCTCAAAAACCATCTATCATATTTAGGCAAAAAGAGGGGTAGCAGTAATTAATTTCATATGAAATTATTTGTAGTCAGACTTAAATTATTCATATTGTAAAAAAGTGACATGATTTGTAGAATTTTAATCAAAACCGATGCAAACTAAGCTTCAAAAATGATCATTGGAAATTAAATATCAGTATTTTTTTACTGTAAGGTTAAAAAACTCACAAAATTATATGTAGCTTCATTACGCAATGCAAAAAAAATTGAAGAAATGATCACTAAAACATCTGTTTTTGTATAATTAATAATTATGGTCTGTTGCATTTGGAAAAATTGAAAAAGCAAAACATAAGTATAGGCTCTGTTTAGTGTTTACTATATGCGAGTTGGGCCCTGAATAATGTTGTCATACCAACCAAGTGATTTGTTTGAAATTGTTTTTGAATAATTTTAATAAGGAAAGTGGATTTTATTGTATTTAATAAATCAGTGGCTCACCTGTTCAGACACCTTGACTTATTACGGGCCTCAATATTTAACTCTTCCTCCTGTGTACTGAAGGGTAAAGCATTTTATCACCTTAACAAAAATATCCAACCTTATATCTTAGTTTTTGTTATTTGAATTAATCTGTGCAGGTAATTTTTACCCGACTTCCAAAAAGGAGGTTATCAATTCGTATTATTTTTTTTATGTATGTACATCGACTACTCCTTATTTGACCAATTTGGATGAAAATTTCAGGGAATATTCAGAATATTGTTAAAGTGGTCGCATAGCAAGCATATTAAAAATTAATACGAGCGCTGAAGACAATATATGTTACGTTCACCATATTATCAGGAAAAAAATGTGCCTGTTATTATTATGATTTTAGAGTTCTAAATGTCACAAAGTCAATTTTACTGATCATTTTAAATTTTGACAGTGCATATAGCTAGTTTTCGAGAAATATGGAAAGATGGCACATTTTATATAATTTTAATACGGTGATTGTGGTTAGCTACTTATTCATTTTCTTAGGGATGTCCATAGGTTTTACCAAGTTTATGGTATATGTATAAATATAATTAAATAAAGACCGGGTAGTATATATATATATATATATATATATATATATATATATATATATATATATATATATATATATATATATATATATATATATATATATATATATATATATATATATATATATATATATATATATATATATATATATATATATATATATATATATATATATATATATATATATATATATATATATATATATATATATATATGTGTGTGTGTGTGTGAATGTGTCTGTGATTAAGTAATTAAGAAACAATTTGATGCCGACTTCATAAAGTCAAATTTTAATGTGGATTAAAATGTTTTTTACTTTTTAGTGTTTTTTTTTTCTAATTTGTTTTTTAGGATTAAGATCAAAACTTTGGTGATTGTGATGGAAGTAACAGTTTTCCATCTCAAACAGACCTTACCATCAAAATGTTTAGCTAACGTTTGAGAGTTAAGCTTTGCTGTGGAAGGAAGTATAACATTGGAGTGAAAAATGAAAAATGTATTCTCTTGATGTCACAGAATCTGAGTGGACATTTGTTACTTTAAAGTTTTTATTGAAATTTACCAAGTTCTTTTTCATTATATTTTCTTATGGGAAATTATATAAATAATTTTTCTAAATGAACTTTCGAACTAAAAAATCTACCTTCTGTTGTTGATTCTGGTGTTATTTATTGAAAGCTTTTTACTGTACTTAAATTTGTAATAGTTAATGTTATTGTATGATTTTTATGCATTTGGGCACAAACAAATAAATCAGTAAAATTATGTCTTTTATTTAAAAAATTACAAAACTTATTCCTAGTTATTATATATTATATTTATTTTAGCACTTCATTTTTTCTTTTGGAGTTAAACTTATATTTTATTTCTAGTTTTTGAACCTGAGTTTTATTACCTAACTGTATTAGATATTTTAAGTTTTATTACTTAACTATTTTTCTATGTTTTGTTCTGTTTGTGGGTATTAAGTGTATTTTCTTTTGTAAAATTATGTTTTTTGTTTATGTAATAATATATTAAATAAATAAATACAAACATTGTGAATTTGTAAACTAACAAAATGCTAAATAAAGGATAATAATATAATATACTCAATATACCATGGTCTATATCTGTATGTGCATCATTTTAAAATTATTATATTAAAACCGTGACAATTATAATTGTATCAGAAATACTTTTACCAACAATAAAATATAATAACAATGGCAGGCAAACAAATAGTATTTTTATCATCTAAAATGATCAATTATCATCTAATATTGTACAGGAATATTGTTTATAAATTGAATATTATAATAACCCATGTTATTATATGTCCATTAAATAGGCATCTTTTTGCTAATCATAAATATGTTAGGTTTGATACCTTTACCTTTAAAGAGAATTAAGAAAAACCATGTCATAAGAGGCAAGTTATTCATATCGGTGTTATGTTTTCTCTAAGATCTCTTATAATAGATATATTGTCAATTTCTTCATTTGTGTTTCACGATAAATGTGTCAAACCTAATATAATTATAATGAGCAAGAAGAGACCCATTTGATGGACATATACAGGGTGTACCATCAAAACAAAAAAAAATCTGTCATGCTTTTCCGAAAAACACGCAGTATACATAGAAAATAATAGATTAGAAATCCACAACTTCTGCATTTACCAATTTTTTCTACCTCTTTCAATAAAAAAGTTAAATGGAAGTTTAATTTATAATCAATCAAAATTCGTATGCAATCATAAAACGCTTACTTCATTTTCAAGTATTCAAGATTTTTGTATATTTATATAATATGCCTTGTTCTTAAATTCCAATGGGATTTGGTTATATATCCTAGGCACAATTTATTATGAGTTTATTTTGACAAATAATGACATTATGTGAAAGTTAGTTAAATAAGATTGAAGAAAGAATTGTTTAAACTAGATTTTTCTCAACCAAAAAATATTTTACTTAGTAGGATATTAAACAAAGCAACCACAGGTATTATAAGGGGTAATGCTTTCAGTCAATGTCTATCCCTCTTGAAACACTGTCTCAACCTTAAGTATTATTAGCCTTATAATATGATACCTTAATGTACAGCTGATAATTGTGATATGCCGGAATCTATATATAAAGCTATTGTAGGATACCTTTTTACTGCTTTGGATCTATTTATTTACTTTTCGACTGCTAAATGTTTTAGGATTAATTGAAGAAATTTTACTTTATCAGTGTTTTTATAATTGACAAAACGGCAATTTTAACAAACCAGTTTGTATCGAACTGATATTGTTTTTTTTTCTTTCTCGTTTTAGTTAAAATAAATGCTCTTGAAAATGCTTTTAATCAAAAGCGAAACGTCGAGCGAAATATAACCACTATTGTTTCAATGCATAAACCTAGACCCAAGAAATATTTTCGAAGTAATTATAAATAAAAGGTTTAAGAAACAAATTATATACGTATATATATATGTATATATATATATATATATATATATATATATATATATATATATATATATATATATATATATATATATATATATATATATATATATATATATATATATATATATATATATATATATATATATATATATATATATATATATATATATATATATATATATATATATATATATATATAAATACATTGACCAGGCAAAGTAAGCGACATTTTTAACGAAATTGAGTTATTGGATTCGTCTCAGAAAGAACCATTCATTAAATATAATCGAAAGTACCAAAAAAATTATTTAAAGATTAATACACGAAAAATGATTTGCATCTTATGCGACAATTCTCTAAAGAACATTTTTCATAGCCTCCTATTTGGCGGGTATGGCGAAATATCGTAAACTCCTTATAATTTGCACAACATATCGTATATGCGTGGCTTAGGATATTTTCACATCTTACTTACAATGTAATACTGATACTAAATTAAAATAATTAGTGATATAACGTGAACAATATATCTCGTGGATCAAAGTGTTTGCAGTTGTGCTCCATTGAGCCAAAATGGATCGAAAATTTAGAAAACTCCTAAAACACTTCTAAATTAAATTGAGGATGTTGAATTTTTCATTTTGGCCTTTAAAAGTTAAAAAAATCAGTTTTCTAGTAATTTTTCGAAAACAATAGCGGTACTAACCTTGAGATTTTCTAGGCTCCGAAAAATTTCCTGAAATTCCAAAATATTCAAATTTCATTAATTTTGTATTTTAAGTGAGAAAATAGATGTTTCCTTGAACTATGTGGGATATTAGGGAAGTGGAGTGTATGTTTATGTCATATTTTAGTTAGTTACTTCGGGTAACAAATTGTAATTTTATCTTTTTCTTTAGTTAATAAGAATTCACGCCTTTACTGGTTGTTTTTTTTTCTTTTAATATAAAGAAGTCAATCAAATTATTATTCTTGGTGGCAAAAAATTATGCCTAATACTAAATTTTGCTAAGGATTTCTTATTTCAAAATTGTTATATTCTAAAAAATGGCAATATATAGATTTATTTGACCCTACGCAAAGAAAACGAATTGACGTTTTATATATATTATATAGGTATTTAGTAAGGTATACCTAACTGGAGATTTAATTTCAAAATAAACAAGTTTTTAAAATTGCCTGCATGCCTTTAAACGCCCTTAAATGTAGTTTAACATTTTTATATCGGGTATGCAAAATAGTCATTGTATAAAAAACCAAAGATGCCTTGAGAGGGCGAAAACCCTTCTTCCCTCAAACTGTTAAGAATATAGGAACAGTTGTATAGAATTTAAAAGTAACGTAGGTACCTAAATGTACTATAATTCTGTCATAGCACAAAACATGAATAAGTGCGATAGTTATACTTTTCTTTTATTCAGACTCACTTAGCTATTTTATTTTTCTGAAAACTGAATGAATTGATAGTAGGTATAGCTACATGTATAGAAAAAACCCTTGGAAATAAAATATTAGCTAAGAATTTGGAAAGCATAGCATGTTATTCCAATTATTATAATTGTTTCTACTCCTTTTTGCAAAATTGCAAATAGTTTTTTATGAACAATGACAAATGATTTTAGTATAAATTAAGCAGGTATATCTGGGTAGAACAGTGTTTTTTTCTTTATTTTGATTTCAACTTCTACAATTTGTTATAAAGGTCAGTAAAAAATAACTTCAAATACAAAATTTTTAAAAATATCCCCTAGATTCTAAACATATTTACACTCGTTTGAAAATTATAAATCTTAGAATTGAAGATGTCAGCAAAATGAAAATGGTTCTACTAATGGTTTAACTTCTAATCTAAGCAGATGAAAAAATTGTTCTGCTTTTACATATATATATATATATATATATATATATATATATATATATATATATATATATATATATATATATAATTGATGTTAATTTTTGTGATGTAAGTTTCTTACAAATATACTATAATGTAACAAATAAAATTGAAAATGATACCAGTATAGGTAAACAAACAAATTATTAATGTAAAGACATGGCTGATACAAGCATCGGACAAATGGGCCTTATGAAACGTACACTCCAGAATACTACCACATAGTACGAATTGGCGCAAAAAGCATCAAATAAGTAGTTACAATTGAAACAATGCATTAATACTGAACCACTTGCAGTGTATGAAACACAACAAACATGACTCCATTCATCTTTATCTCTATTTCTAAGTAGAAAGTGTTTGCATTAAATATGATTCGAATATATCTGTACATAAAAAGATCTTACTACTAAATTCATAGTAAAACGATATTTATATACATTGTATACAACTCTGCACACAACGAACAGGCCTACTCATACTCATAAGATGCATTCACTCGTCATGGTGGATTACTACAACTACTAACAATTACAAACTTCTAAATCTATGAACTAAAATATATTTATCTCTTCTGCTTTCTTCATCGATGGTGAGATTCACAATTACACGGTCTGTTGTACAATTCGTAGCAATAAACAGATAAAAAGTATTTCTTGCCACAATACTTCATCCCTAGTGATTGCCTCCACATGCAAAGGCTCCGAGTCATTGATATATATATATATATATATATATATATATACACATATATTAATGAAAAAACATATGTCTTTTCTTGTGATATGGAGTTTTCTTTCTATCTAGAGAAAAAATAGCTAGAATTAGTTTTTTTCTTACTTTTGTGAAAATACGGTATTTACTCTTCAAATAACCTTAATACATACCTAACATAATAAAAAAAATGCAATTCAAAATTAAATATGTTTTATCAGTACTACACAAGAGAGGTCTAAGTAAAATAGGTGTAAGTTTATTTTTAATTGTAAAAGCTTTGGAAGTTTTAATTTAATAATAGGTAGTAAGCAAAAAAGCTAATTTTTAAGAAGGGCTTGTTGCATTTTACTTTCCTACATATTAGTAATAGGCAAAATATGTTACATATATTTTTTGGCCTAATATTAACAGTAATAATACGGAACATATTTTGTTTAATGCTAATTAGTAGGAAAAAAGAAGCAAAAACTAGCTTCATTAGCGAGAAGGGCTGGATGTAATAATAAAGCCACAATAATTAAATATTATTTATATAAGCTGAGAAGAATGAAAATAATTTTATTTATAATTTCAACTTAGCAGGTGTTTTCCATTAGATTCAGGCAAGGCCCAAGCAAATAAAGAAAAACAAGGGAAAAGTGCATATAAAAGAACAACTGTTGTCGTACATATAAAAGTAACTTATAAACTGTAACTACTATTAGGACAAGCTACAGAAATCTCAAAATAGAATAGAAACAATTTAGCAAGTTTTTTGAAAGAAAACATAATTGAGGTACCACCCTTAGACCTAAAATTCTTACTTATTGAGTTTTAAACAAAAATCGACATTTTGTGTATTTTAAATAGGTACAAAGAAAAAAATGATAAGAGTAATATTTTATTTTAATTATTATTAATTGATAATAATAAATGTGATTTCTTTTTATACAATATTTAATGTTTAGTCAAGTTCTTAATATGTAAAAAGCCTAAATAAACAAATAAAATTTAGGAAATTTAATGGTTATAATGAAAAGTGTTTCGAATAGAAATATTTTATCAGTTTATTTATTTTTAAACTGTGAAATATATTTTTAGAAATATTTATAACAAACAGCTAATAGCGATGTCAGATTTAACGACCAGTCAGAACGCCGCGCTATAAGGTTAGAATAGTTGGCAGGATCAACAATGGTTATGATACTGGTGGGTTTGAATATGTACAAGTTCTAATGAATTGCTTATCAGTGGTACGATAGCGCAATTGGTTAGACCAATGGACAAGTGATCCAGATGTGCGGGTTCGATCCCTGCCCGTACAATAACTTTTACTGTTTGTTATAAATATTTCTGAAAATTGTTTTACCATCAGGTGTAGCAGCTAAGTGGTTAAATTCCTCATGAATAAAAATGGCAGGTTCGTTGATTTTTGCGTTTGACTGTGCAAATTTCTACCTTGCAACACTCTCCTTTTGCTTTCCATAAAGTGTGCAATCGCTTTCTAAATGCCTTGGATTTATAATGGAATTACAATATACTGTGCCAAATACTGAAGCTGTTAATCTGTATTTTCTAATTTCTCTATAAAATGCATTATCCCACTGCCCAACTGTATTGTAACTACATGATATTTCATCTCTCAACTAACTAAGCAACATACCAAATTTCGTGACAGCATCAGTTCACTTGAGGGGCTAACTGTTTTTATAAGGTAAGTTGAAAAAATAAAGTTGTTTTAATTAGCTTAGTTTATTAACCTATAATAATTTAACTAAGAAAGTAACATGTTGCACTCTTAACAGTATCAGAAATAAATGTTTTGTTTATTTTAATGTTAAGAAAACATTAACAAAAAAATGATAGATACAAAATGACAAGAAAATATTGTCATTAAAAATATTTAATAAGAAAAGTTTCCGTGTTGGGAATTAGATCGTTTAGAGTCGTTTGCAGGCCTATTCAGGTCTTCTGTAGTTGCTGTTACATTATTTTGTCCAGCATTCGTTTCACTAGCAAGTCTTGAATAAAAATAAGCTGAAGGGCCCTCTAATGAGTGCAAGGGTCCGTTATGGAAAAATGAAGAAAAGGACGGTTGGTTATGGACAGAAGTTTGGGTTTGCATTGACGGTTGTATGTCAATTGGTGACCGATCTTGCAATGCTGACTGCCTTGGTACATTATGCATGAGTTCAATGTGTGGTTGTTGTTGAGGGTGTGTATAATTTTCTGATGGTGGAGCCGGTGAGGTGGAAGAGGCTTCTAAACGCGACATTTCGTAAGAGTTTACCAATTCAAAGACATTATTTTTAACTTTAACCTGTCATAATGGAGGAAACGTGGCGGTAGTTTTTGCCATGTTGGTAAAAAATTCTAAAAGTGCGCTATTTTTTCATCTGTTGGTGTCGCAGCTGCCAACACTTGTTTTTCTGAACGGGAACGTTCCTTGTCTTGTACATATTCTTTCAGTATGTCTGGCAAGGTATCAGTTCTCTTGGCTTCAGTTTTCTTGGCTGCAGTATTTACTATCTTTGAAACCGTGTTACTTTTTGTACTTGCAGCACGAGATACTGGTCTTGAAGAACTTGAAGAACGAGATTGTGGGGTATTAAACAGCGAGAAGGATGGACTTGTTGGGATTTCATAAGATTCATTCACAATTTGTTCTTCTGTTTCTTCTAAATGGCTTGGAGTATTAATTTCCTCATCTTTAAATTCACCTTCGATGTTCTCATCCGCTTCTCCATTACAAATATTTGTTTGCGTATAATGTTTTCTAGTAAGCTTTGCAACTTTTCGATATTTTGTTAACCTCAACAATTAAAAGTATTCTTCATAATCATCATACTCCCTCCCTTCCTTTAATATGCGGCAAAAGAAAGCTCATAGAATCCCAATACTTCCACTTTTTCCCACTTGTTGCAGCCTTCTGGAAAGCATTTCTAAGTGATTTCCACTTATTCTTACAAGTCTCTTCTTAAACAATAAACAAAAAAAGTACACTTAAAACAAAATATATATACAATATATATATATACATATATATATATATATATATATATATATATATATATATATATATATATATATATATATATATATATATATATATATATATATATATATATATATATATATATATATATATATATATATATATATATATTATATACACAGTGCGTCCCAGAGTCGCTTCTCTATATAGGGATCTCGGCTACTATTATACCTACATACCTACGTTAAATTGCGAAAGTTTTATGCAACTTATTGCATTCGATATCTGGTTTCAGATTTACGATCGATCAATAAGTTTGGGAAATATCGGGGAAAAACCGAAAATGGCGAATTTAGTTTTTCTCCAGTATATCCAGAACGGTAAATTTGACAGCTGTCAAAATGTGACATTATTTGGACACATTTTTAAGACAAATAAGATGGCGTATACGACACGTCTTCATTGTTTTTTGTTAACCCGCAACCCGCCTTAACTTTCATTTTTCTTATGGCCGCCATATTGGATTTTTCGATTTTTGGAAAGAGCCTAAAATTTCCAGTCTAGTGATATCTCACAAATGCATTAAAGATTTTAGTGTCAACAAATTATCACACTTCGTAAATTAGGTTTCAATGTTTTTAAAGGAGGCCATGATTTATTTGTTACAAGAATACATTAATAAGTAAGTAATGTATTGAACGCATTGAATTTTCAATACAACATGAACGTAAATAACGACTTAAAAAATCTAAATGAGCTTTAACTACTTTGTAAGTGGGTAACACATTTTTGACAATTGGTGACTGTTTTAGTACAACCCTGGTAAGTGTATTTCGGTTAATATTTCTAAATATGTCCAGAACTCTTTGTCTCAGGATTTCTATGGTCACGGGGGGATCAAATTCTTAGATTTCATTCTTCGTGTGACCCCAGAGGTAGAAATCCAAGGGCGACAGGTCAGGGGATCTAAGAGGCCAAGATATTGGACCATTTAAAGAAATTATTGTTTCGTCAAACTGCTCTCTTAAGAAGTTCCTGACTTGAATGGTATTGTGAGCCGGAAATCCGTCTTGTTGAAACCAAGTTCTTCTTAATTCATCTTTCGTTAGAATAACTTGTAAGGCTGGTACAACCTGGTTTTGCAAAAGCTCTAGGTACCTCTGCCCGTTTAGGTTGTAGTCAAGCAAAAATGGTCAAATAAGTCGATTTCCTGAAATGATTAATAATGTACAAATAGGTGCCCAACAGTCAAGGGCTGCAGGGTCGGCCGGGTGATACTAGAAACTATAAATTATAAAGGGAAAATTATCTTTATTAAAGATAGATATTTTCTTTCCAAAAATAATTATCGAAACATCCCGTAATGAATGAGCTTGTATACAGATTAAACCTATTCAGCTTTATTATGAAAAAGAAAAACATATTTGTTTAGAGGGAAGTAATAGCCGTAATAAATTATTTTGTTGGTATTGGTATACAATATCAAAAAAGTAAGTTGACTGACTAGAGTAGAACGTTTTACTTTTTTTTATTAGATTATACTCTTTTAGTATCATTAAAGAACTAAACGAAAAAAAAGATTATTATTTGACCATCATTTGGTGCCTATTTAAAAAAGATTGGTTAGATTAACTTACCAATGATCCCACACCAAACGTTACTTCCAAATCTGATCTGTAGACGTCACTCTGCGACTTCGTGAGGATTTTGTACAGCCCAATGATGACGGTTGTGCCTATTAAAGACTCCACAATTCGTGAACCTGCTCTCATCGGACCACATTCATGATTTACAAAATCAAGATTTTCATTACATCTCCTAGTATACCACTCACAGAACTGTAGTCGTCTTGGAAAATCAGTTTCCTTAAGTCCTTGTACTATTATGGGTTTGTATGGATGGTACTTATTCTTTTTTAAAACTCTCTGTACTGTTGATTTTGGCACATTAGTTTCCTGTTCTACAGTTCTTACCGATGCACTAGGGTTTTCGTTGATAGCTTGTAAAATGTTTCTGTCTCGATTTTCATTGTTGTTATTGTATCCGCTTCTAGGTTGTTCGGAGGCACCATGGTTAATTAAATTAACTACAATTTTTCTGAATTGGATTTTATGAGGCTGCCGTCGTTCGGGGTACATCTCCAAATACCTTGCTGAGGTAACGTCGGCGTTTCTGTATGATTGAAAGTACAGAACTAACATGTCAACCTTTTCTTCATTTGAATGCCCGCCATTTTCTATAGGTTTTGACAATTTATGTGTCAGATTTACGATTTTATTGGGATAAAAGCGTACCTACTACTTATTAAAACACGGCTTTGATACTTTGAACTATTTAACTTAACGTCAAAGTCAAAATCCAATTTTGTTACAGATAAATCATGGCCTCCTTAGAAAAGCATTGAGAGCTAAGATTACTTTAAATCATAGCCTCCTTAGAAAAAACTGAAACCTAACTTTACGAAGTGTAATATTTCGATGATACTAAAATCTTTATTGCACTCGTGAGACATCACTAGACTGGAAATTTTAGGTTCTTTCCAAAAATCGAAAAATCCAATATGGCGTCCATAAGAAAGACGTGTCGTATACGCCATCTTATTTGGCTAGTCAAAGTTAAAATTAAATCAACGTCCCTAGCGGAATGCAGGTGCACCTCCACTCCAGCGTATGCAGCGATCACCAGCCACTCCGAGTAGTAGTAGAGTTGCTGCCAAGCAAGAAAGCAGATGCGAGCTACGTGTCGGTCCTGCCATTCACGCCGCTTCTCAAATAATCTTTTGTCACGTTTATACAGTTTTAAATGTTATAAGTTGCAAATAAAGTATACAGTCTCATTGTTATCGTTGTGAATTATTAAATCATCGAACATAAGTTAACATTGGTCCTTCGAGCCGGATATACACAAGAAATTTCTATGAAGAATTAGTGCCTGGAAATTCAAAAGAAGTGAGTACTAATCCTTTCATTAAATGCTACTTTCCGATTTAACACAGTGAAATAGTGATTCTTTATTATAAATTAATGCATTAGAACTTAATTTAGTCTTGTTTTATTTACGTAATAGTGTTTATTTGAACGCCATAATTAATATTACAAGATCTTTTGTTAACAAAAAAGGAAATCTGTGCCTTTTAGACTTTTTAGTAGCTTATTATTTAATTTCATAAAATAATGGTTAATACATGAAAGAATGAAGCTAATTTATCTGCTAATACACTTAAAAGAAAGAATTTATTAGAAGAAGTTAGGACGTTTTAAATTATTTTTTGAGAGTTTTGACGTCAATAAAAGGAATCAGTTACCAGGACGGGTCAAAAAGTGTGAAGAGTTGTGGATAAGTTTTCAGGAAGTACAATTAAAAATTGAATCTTTGCTTCAAGAAGGTGATAATTTTGAAGCTGAAATACAGGAAAGATCAAAGTTTGAAAACGAGTTTTTTGAGGTTAGTTCTCTTGGTAATTCGCTTTTAAATACTCATACAGTTCAACCGACGCAAATTAATCCTGTTGTTTTACCTTCTAGCAATAGTATGTCACAAAATGTTGGTCCACCAGTGAAGTCCGTACAGGCAAAATTGCCATTAATTAAAATTCCAAAATTTAATGGTTCTTATGAACAGTGGGTAACATTTTATGATACATTTAATTCTCTCATTCATGATAATCAATCTTTGTCAAACATACAAAAATTCCACTACTTAAAATCTTCCCTTATTGATGATGCGGCCTTGGTAATTCACTCATTACAAATAACAGATCAAAATTATGCCGTTGCATGGAATCTATTAAAAGACAGATTTGAAAATAAAAGACTTATAACAGACACATATCTTAAAGAACTTTTTGATATTTCTCCCATGTTAAAAGAATCACACACAGAATTAAGACAATTTCTAGACAAAAGTAAAAGAATTTTACGTGTTCTTGAGGTATTAAACCATCCAGTGCATGCATGGGATACAATATTAATATTTTTGTTATCAAATAAACTTGACATAGGAACAAAGCGTGAATGGGAACGTTTTTTGCAGGACGGTAATAATCAAGCTTCCCTAGATAATTTCTTTAATATTTTAATGAAAAAATGTACTCTACTTGAAACAAATCAAACAAATAAACAAACTCTACACAAAAATCATTTGTAAAATCAAATCAATCAAAACATGCATTTCCTACAGTCTCAAAGTCAGGAATTATATGTCCCTTTTGTAAAGAGTCACATCGACCATTTTATTGTAGCAAATTTTTAAATTGGCCTATCAAATTGAGATTATCAGAAGCTAAAAAATTAAATCTATGTTTGAATTGTTTAAAATTATATTATTATAAAACTCAGGAATGTTATAGTAGTAATTGTAAAAAATGTGGACAAAAACATAATTCTTTGCTACATCTAGAATTCGAAAATAGAGGTAGTAATTCAAACACAAATCAAACACATAATCAAACACAAACAAATTAACCACAACACAATTTACACAATGCGAATTCATCCACATTTTTAAACAATCCAAACCAACAACATAATTTATTTTCTCAAAATAATTCGTATTATAACAATCAAAACATGCAAAATGCTAATAATAACATTGATAACACAATAACAACAAACACACATAAGCAATCTACAAACACAGCAGATTTACAAAATCAGTCAAATACATTACCACTTGTTAATTCAGAGGCACATGCAAACAGTAGTCAAACAAATTTACATTCAAAAAATTTAACTCAAGGTTCTATTGCGAATTCAGTTTTAAATCAAATACAAAATCAAAATGTATGTCAGCAGATTCAATCTAATCATTTAAACAGCCAAAATCACATATTTTCTGGACAACAATCAGTTTCATCTCAATGTTTAAATACTTATGATAATTCTGAGGTATTATTATGTACGGCTATTATTTATATTATGAATAAATTAGGAAAACCAGTAGAATGTAGGGCGCTTTTAGACTGCGGGTCTCAGTCTAATTTTATGACTAAAAAGCTCTGTGCACGATTAAACCTCAATAAACACAAAATTAATATACCGGTTGTAGGTATTAGTCAAGCAATAACGAGTATTTCAGACATAACACAAACTACAATTTCATCTCGAGTTAACGCATTCACAGCTAAGGCTACATTTTTAATTGTCCAAAACATAACGGAAAATTTACCATCTAGCAAAATAAATAATACTCATTTAAATATCCCTCAAGAGCTCATATTGGCTAATCCAACTTATTATATTCTAATAAAATTGACGTTTTGATTGGGGCTACCCTATTTTGGGAATTGCTTTCGGTCGGACAAATCAAACTAAGTAATGGAGAACCGCTTTTTCAAAAAACATAATTAGGTTGGCTCATTGTGGGTGCAGTGTCATTTCAGTGTTTGACAAAACCAAGTCAGTGTCATTTATCGGTTAAAGACGTTCATAATCAAATGGAACGCTTCTGGAAAATAGAAGAAACACCACATGAGAGTGTTATTTTATCAAATAAAGACAAAATATGTGAAGAAATATTTTAAAATACAACAATAAGAAACAATAAAGGACAATTTTGTGTAAACTTACCTGTAAGGGAAGGTATTCCAAAATTGGGTGAGTCATTTAGTGCAGCGGAAGCGAGACTAAAACAGTTGGAAAAAAGGTTTGAGAAAAACGAAAACTTCAAGCATCTATACATGGATTTCATGGAAGAATACGAAAGGTTAGGACATATGACAAAGATAGAGATAGAAAATGATCTAGAAAATCAAGAAATATATTATCTTCCACACCATGGAATCTTAAAGAAATCGACAACAACTCGTTTGAGAGTGGTGTTTGATGCTAGTGCAGCAACACAAAATGGAATCTCATTAAATGACAAACTACTAATCTAAAATTCAGAATGAGCTGTTTGATATACTTTTGAGGTTTAGAAGGTATAAATATGCGATGATAGTAGACACAGAAAAAATGTTTAGGCAAATATTGGTATCAGAAAAACAAAGACCTTTACAAAGAATTCTTTGGAGAAAGAATTCAACAGAGCCAATTGAAATATTTCAATTAAACACCGTCACATATGGAACAGCCTCAGCTCCCTTTTTGGCAATTAGGTGTCTCAAGCAAATTGGATTAGATATTCAGCAAGAATATCCAGAATGTAGTAAAGTTCTACTTAATGATTTTTATATGGATGATGCCCTCATTGGTTCTAACTCTAAAGCAGATGCCAAAAGGGTAAAAACAAATTTAATAAATGTTTTAACAGAATATGGTTTTAATTTAAGAAAATGGCTTACGAATTGCAACGAAATTTTAGACGATTTAAATTTACACGACTCGACTTATTATATTGAAGAAGATAAAGTTACTAAAACTCTAGGATTAACATGGAATTCTGAAGAAGACACTCTAAAATATTCAGTTAAAGGTGTACAGAAAGATAACGTGACCAAGCGAGGAATACTTTCGACAATTTCCCAGATATTTGACCCGCTTGGATTGGTCGGTCCCTCCATAATAAAGTCTAAAATTCTTCTACAGAAATTGTTTAAACTTAAAATAAATTGGGATGAATCATTGCCCATGGACATTCATTCTTCATGGCTTCAAATTTATCAACAATTACCAACTTTAAATGACCTAAAAATTCCCAGATTATTGTTTGATTTCAACCAGGCTACAAGATTAGAATTACACTGTTTTTGTGATTCTTCTGAGCAGGCTTACGGTTGCTGTATTTATATTCGAGCAATAAATAACTCGAATGATATATCCGTTCAACTAGTATGCGCAAAATCCAGAGTTGCTCCAATTCAGCAAATAACATTGCCAAGACTAGAATTGTGCGGTGCCGTACTTGTAAGTCAGCTTGCTTCTAGGGTGATTAATTCACTACAAATTGATTTTGACTCAGTAGTTTTCTGGACAGACTCTACCATTGTTCTGTCTTGGTTAGCAGTAAAACCATATCAGTGGAAAACTTTTGTTGGAAACCGAGTAGCTGAAATTTAGCGCCTTACATCAGAATATATCTGGCGTCATATTCGAAGCGCAGATAACCCTGCCGATGTTATTTCTCGAGGACTGAATCCTGATCAGTTAAAGAATTGCAATCTTTGGTGGTATGGCTCAACTTGGTTTCGAGCTCCAGAAGATCAGTGGCCGTTTAGTAAACCACCAGAAAATGTAGACATTTCCGAAAGAAATATATATATATATATATATATATGTATATGTATATATATTTTGTTTTAAGTGAACTTTTTTTGTTTATTGTTTAAGGAGAGATTTGTAAGAATAAGTGGAAATTACTTAGAAATGCTTTCCCGAAGGCTGCAACAAGTGGGAAAGAGTGGAAGTATTGAGATGCCATGAGCTTTCTTTTGCCGCATATTAAAGGAAGGGAGTGAGTATGATGATTATGTAGAATTCTTTTAATTGTTGAGGTTAACAAAATATTGAAAAGTTGCAAAGCTTACTAGAAAACATTATACGCAAACAAATTTTTGTGATGGAGAAGCGGGTGAGAACATCGAAGGTGAATTTAAAGATGAGGAAATTAATACTCCAAGCCATTTAGAAGAAACACAAGAACAAACTGTCGAAGATGAATCTTATAAAATCCCAACAAGTCCATCCTTCTCGGTGTCTAATACCCCACAATCTCGTTCCTCAAGTTCTTCACGACCAGTATCTCGTGCTGCAAGTACAAAAAGTAACACGGTTCCAAAGATAGTAAATACTGCAGCCAAGAAAACTGAAGCCAAGAGAACTGATACCTTGCCAGACATACTGAAAGAATATGTACAAGACAAGGAACGTTCCCGTTCAGAAAAACAAGCGTTGGCAGCTGCGACGCCAACAGATGAAAGAATAGCGCAACTTTTACTCTTAATTGTATATATACATACATACATCCCGTAGCAATCAAGAACAAATAAAAGTGGTATTAGAATTATATAGGTGGCTACTCTCAACAAAACAGTCTTCTTATATGTTGCTAGAACTTTTTTTCACATCATCAAACTATATTTCTCTTCATGTGAACCCCTTCCCTACCCCACATATTTTAACGGCCTATACCAAGACAAATTTTTACTTTTTAAATGTGATTGTAAATCAGCACAACTAAATGCCCAAAATTATGGAATAATGTCTCTACAGCCAACACCTTACACTTTGCCACCTTGCATTGTTTGCCTTTACAAAATTTGTCAGGGTGAATACCACTTGTGCAGGTCCTCACTAATCTTTTTTTTGTTGTAATATCCCATTTTGTCAGGAGTTTAGTATCCATTTGAATTCTCTAAACCTTTAAAAATCGTTTTTTCGTAATTCATTTTGGCACGTTGTATTAGAAATACTTTTATAAATATATGATACTTTCAAATATTTTACTGAAATGGTATGTTAGAATTAATGAAAAGATTTCTTAATTTATACTCACAAAGATATCCCTGGAGACCTCGCTGGAGACTCATCTTGGAAGTTTAAACTCTCAACATCCTTATCACGCTTCTCTGGTCTTTTAATATCATTCCTAAAATAAAAAATGCATACATGTAGCTAAAACTATTGTAATATTAGTTCAAATATTAGGGAACTATATTAATATTTTTTCCTTCATAAATATCTTTGGCACGTCCAAAGTGCCATTATATCTTAACAACATGGTAAACTGACTGGTATACCTATGGCACTTATATGGTAATGCCCAGGGGCATACACTTTTGTTTTTGTGGGGAACCAAGTGAGGCTCCAAAAATAGGGAGGGCCGTGAAAGAAAAAAAATGTCAGGTAGATTTAAACATACATTTGAAGTGAAAAAATTGAAATAATAAGAGTAAGGTTCCAAAAAATATATTTTATTATAAAAATATATTTACTTTACTTAGAATAACTTTAAACAAATATATAAAGTAATCAAATCAATAAGACTTTTTTTGGAACATTTAGCTAATTAGTTGATATCTCGGGTGATATATGTAGTGGGATATTTTTTTTTGTTTGCAGTTTCAAGCGCCTGCTTAAATCATGCGTCTTTAAAGTCTTTCGCAAATTCGAGTAATTCAGATAATTATGTCTGAAAAAATATTAAAACATATTGTATTATTACATTGCGCTTTTTAACTCTACATATTTAAAATCCTATGTTTGATATTGAGAAAGGCTGTAAAATCTAAATAATTCTACTTAGAGCAGAAATTGTGTACTCTTACCTCAGTTTTGTATGATTTCTCTTATGGTCTCGTAAGAGTGAAGTATTGTAATCGTGAAAAAATCACCCTAAGAGATTTTTGCAGATCTTTGCATTTTAGGGTCCCGGGATCCCAAAAAAACTATTTTCCTATTTCCATTAAGATTTAGAAAGGCTGCAAAATCTAAATAATTGTATTTAGAGCAGAAATTGTACACTCCTACCTCAGTTTTGTATGGTCGTCTGTATGGTCTCGTAAGAGGGAAGTATTGTAATCGTTTTAGGGTCCCAGGATCTCAAAAAACATGTTTTCTCATTTCTGTCAGTCTATCAGTCTGCCTATCGGTCTGTACATGTCATAGCTCAAAAATTACTTGTCAATGACTTCAAATTTTAGTCAACAATCAATGGGAATCAATGGGGATGAAATAATTACATTTTGGTAAAAATCCAATATGGCGGAAGAATACGGCGGCCTAACAAAATGTAAAAAAATTATTATTAGGAAACTACCCATCAGATGAGCCTTAAAATTTGCACAAAAATAAAGCGTCATGTAGGAATATTAAGGCGGACTAATAAAATATTTAAAAATTCAGTACCGAAAAACTACTTATCCACATGACTTGAAATTTTTCACAAACATCGAATGTGATACAGGGATAGACTGGTAAAATTCTAGTGTTTATGCAATATGGGAAAACAAAATGGCGGCCTTAAAATGTTTAAATATTCTGTAAAATTCCATATCCTGGAAACAAATCTTTTTTATAGAGGTAACTAACATAATTTATTTTCTATAGACTACAAAAATAAAATTATGAAAAATAATAATACCAATAATAAATATATGATACTAAATATATGAATATACAGAGTGTTATATGTAAGTAGTGAAATTCTGTACGAAGGAAGTTGATGTCAGCATCTAAACCTTGTATATATACTTAGTGATAGTGTTAAAAACAAGCAATAAATAATATTACATATTTTAATATTTTTGTCTAAAATGATTATTTAATTTTCATTGTATTTGTGTAAAACTAATTCATATATTTTTTAGGCAGTTGTGTTTTAGGCCAGATTTCTTACCATGTATACTTTTTTTTTCGAAAACTTGATTTAAGAATAAACTTGTATTTATTTATTCCTGTGATATTTGTTGACTTGCACAATGCCTTAACAAATAAAATACCAGTTCTGGATGGCACAATTTTGTTCAAGTTGATAACGAATATGGCAATACAGAAACAATTCTGTATTAAAAAACATGCCAGTTAAAAAAACGAGGAATACACATTTCGATGCTTGATTTTTATTTTAGTTACATTTTAGAAATATTTTTAAATATACATAATGGTTTAAAATGTGGTGGTGGTATCAACTTTGATTTTTTTAATAAACCACCAATTTCTTTTGGGTTTTTGTACCAGATTCTAGCTATTTTTATGTAGCATCTTTACTTGTTTTTTATTGCAAGAGATAGAAAAATGGTTAAATATGGAAAGTTTTAGACAATTTCGTTATAAGCCTAATAGCACCCGCAGGCGAATTCTAGCCGTTACGTTCTTGAGATATTTAGAAACGAATAAAATATTGAATTTTTAAACTTATGCAGTAACTTTTTTAATCCTCAAATTTTTTTAAAGTTGTAAACATATTGCCAAAGCAATTTTTTGTCTAACATTTTATGGTGTTGTCATATTTATTTTGAATCTGATGTTTCGTAAACGAGGGGCCATCATCAAATTTTAAATACACACCTGGATTTTTTAATTTTTTTGTATCAAACCTTTGCATTCCAAAATCCAATGATGTAATGGACTCAAATGATGTAATGGACTCATAGATTAAAAGTAATTAAAATTTGAGAAAATCAAGGTTTTCCCTCTCTCTAAAACATTGTCTTTTATGGGAAAATCTTAAAATATGCTGTCCAAATATTAAGTCTGTTACATTGTTAGTTTGGGAGGTCAAATGCTTGTTAAAAACAATAACATAACAAATTAACATGCTTGAAAAAAACGAAAAATTTTCAATGCGTTCAATTTGTCAATTTTTCAATTTTTTTACAAGATATTACTATAAATTATATTTTCCTGATGGGACATCCTGACTATTATATGTCCCTCAAATGGGTCCCTTCTTGCAGATTATAATTATATCTGGTTTGATCCTTTTTCTTCATCCTTCAACTATCTAATAGAGTGTTTTCCGTCTCTCTCTAACACACTACCTTACATAGGATTTCTTTTATCGGGTGTCTTTGAAGATAAAGTTATCAAACCAGATATATTTATAATCTGCAAAAAGAGTCCCATTTGAGGGAAATATAACATAGAATGTGTTCCGAGGTGTGTCCGATTTAAACAAACAACTTATGGTGATATCTTGTAAAATTACCAGTCTTTCGTTTTTCTAATAACCAGAAAAAAAGTTTTAAATTACCTTACAATTTGGTTTTTTACAAACTTTTAAAATGCTATAAAGATACACTGATCACACTGTACATACATAAATACCATAACCTACATTACTACACTAAATTACTTGAGAACTGAAAACTAATATCTCCAATTTTTTCTTACTTTCCCAGTGATTCGGGAACCTGTACATTTCTGGTCAAGTGCTGCTGCAGGCTACAACAGGCGTTTATTCGCTTGTTATAGAATTAATGTGAATTAGTGCGTTCGGATCATCGGAGGCGGAAGCAGTTTTGCATCGTGTCGTGTATCGTGGGATTTGTGGTACCGACCGTAAAAGTTGTATGATCCAGTCTGCATTTTATTAGAAACACCATTGTCCCGGTGGAAACCTAGGACAAAAAAGACTTTTTAAATACGGGGGCCGAAGGATCTAAGCCTGTCCTTGAAATAGAGAAACATGGGAAGTCAAAAGAGAGAGTTTTCTTTCGTAGGTTGCGAAATCAGTGGTATTCGGATTATACGTGGATGAGTGGAAGTATTTATTTAAACAAACTATTTTGTATGCTCTGTTTAACTGTAGGTGTAAAATCAAGCATATGGAATACAGAGGGATTCAATAATTTTGGGAAGAGTTTGTAATAGGCATGAAGCTTCTTTGAAACATATTCAGTGCGCTATTTCGTTTGCAAATTTAAAGAAAGGCCTCAGTACAACTGAAGTCGCTTTGAGGGAAAATTCAAGGTTGTATATAAAAATGTTTAATGACAATGTTCTTCTAAATAGAAGGTTTATGCAGTTATATGTGTTATTAGGTAAATTTTTTTTTGGGTACACAAGAAATTCTTCTGACAATCGTGGGAATTTCAAAGAACTTTTGGACTCTTATATAGCGATAATCAATATAGACATTCAAGAACACTACAAAAAGATATCTCCTTTTTTTTCTGCAAATTCAAAGACAATTCAAAACGCTCCAAAGCTATGGATAATTAATATCATAGAAAGGTAGAAAAAAAAGCCATTTTGGGCGTGGCACCCTCCAATAAGGTTTTTTCCAGCAGGGGTGACATACGACAATGGCGTCACGACATCGAATTTTCTTTTAAAAAAATGTTAAAATTCAGTTAACTTCCTTATAGTAGCTTGAAATTATCTCAAATTTTAACCACATAATGAATATATATATACACAAATATACAGTTTTTCTGTAGTGGGCAGCGGCGGCACGAGACCGAATTTTCTTCAAACAAATTATTAAAATTGAGTTTATTTTCTTATAGTAGTTTCTAAATGACTGCAATTTTGACCAACTTTTACCTAAATTAGACAAATAAATGGTTTTTTCCAGCAGGGGTGACATACGACATTGGCGTCACGACTTTGAATTTTCTTTTAAAAAAATGTTAAAATTCAGTTAACTTCCTTATAGAAGCTTGAAATTATCTGAAATTTCAACCATTTAATCGATACACATAGACAAATAATATTGTTTGTAGTGGGGGTGTGACATACGTCAGCGGCGGCACGAGATCAAATTTTCTTTAAAAAAAAAATTGCTAAAATTGAGTTTACTTTCTTAAAGGCTCTATTTGTCTAATTGTAGGCAATAGTTGGTCAAAATTGCAGTCATTTAGAAACTACTTTAAGAAAGTAAACTCAATATTCGCAATTTTTTTTAAGAGAATTTCAGTCTCGTGCCGCCGTCCGCTGACGTATGTCATATCCACTACAAAGAAACTGTATATTTGTCTATGTTTATCCATTAAGTGGTAAAAATTTCAAATAATTTCAAGCTACTATAAGGTAGTTAATTGCATTTTAACATTTTTTTAAAAGAAAATTCGATGTCGTGACGCCACTGTCGTATGTCACCCTTGCTGGAAAAAACAAACATTTGTCTAATTGTAAGCAAAAATTGCAGTCATTTAGAAACTAATTTAAGAAAGTAAACTCAATTTTAGCAACTTTTCTTAAGAAAATTCAGTCTTGTGCCGCTGCTGACGTAGGTCACCCCCATTACAAAAAAACTGTATACTTGTCTATGTAGATCCATTAAGTGGATCAATTTTATTAAGGAAGTCAACTCAATTTTAACATTGTTTTAAAAAGAAAAGTCGACGTCGTAACGCCATTGTCGTTTGTCACCCCGGCTGGAAAAAAACCATCCATTTGTCTAATTGCAGGCAATAGTTGGTCAAAATTTCAGTCATTTAGAAAGTACTTTGAGAAAGTAAACTCAATTTTAGTAATTTTTTTGAAGAAAATTTAGTCTCGTGCCACCGCTGACGTATGTCACCCCCAGTAGAAAAAACTGTATATTTGTTTATGTATATCCATTAAGTGGTTAAAATTTGAGATAATTTTAAGCTACTATAAGGAAGTTAACTGCATTTTAACATTTTTCTAAAACAAAATTCGATGTCGTGACTCCACTCTCGTATGTCAACCCTGCTGGAAAAAAAACATGTATTTGTCTAATTGTAGGCAAAAGTTGATCAAAATTGCAGTCATTTAGAAGCCACTTTAAAAAAGTAAACTCATTTTAGCAATATTTTTGAAGAAAATTCAGTCTTGTGCCGCCGCTGACGTATGTCACTCCTACTACAAAAAATCTGTATCTTTGTCTATTTATGTCCACTAAGTGGATAAAATTCCAGACAATTTCAAGCTCATATAAGGAAGTTAACTGCATTTTAACATTTTTTTAAAAGAAAATTCGATGTCGTGACACCACTGTCGTATGTCACCCCTGCTGAAAAAAAACCATCTATTTGTCTAATTGTAGGCAATAGCTGGTCAAAATTGCATTCATTTAGAAACTACTATAAAAAAGTAAACTCTATTTTAGTAATTTTTTTGATTAAAATTTAGTATCGTGCCACCGCTGACGTATGTCACCCCCACTAGAAAAAACTATATATTTGTCTATATATGTCCATTAAGTGATAAAAATTTCAGATAATTTCCAGCTAGTACGAGGAAGTTAAGTGAATTTTAACATTGTTTTAAAATAAAATTCGATGTCGTGACGCCACTGTCGTTTGTCACCCCTGCTGGAAAAAGATAACCTATTTATCTAATTGTAAGTAATAGTTGGTCAAAATTGTCATTTAGAAACTACTATTAAACTCAATTTCAGCAATTTTTTTGAAGAAAATTCAATTACGTACCGCCGATGTCGTTTTGTCACCCCTTCGGAAAAAAAAACTGTATATTTGTATATACAGATCTATGAAGTGGTTAAAATTTCAGATAATTTAAAGCTCCTATAAGGAAGTCAACCCAATTCTAACATTTTTTTAAAAAGAAAAGTCGACGTCGTGACGCCATTGTCGTTTGTCACCCCTGCTGGTAAAAGACCATCTATTTGTCTAATTGTAAGTAATAGTTGATCAAAACTGCAGTCCTTTAGAAACTACTATAAGAAAGTTAACTCAATTTCGGCAATTTTTTTTTTAAGAAAATTCAGTCTCGTGCCGCCGCTTACGTATGTCACCCCCACTACAAAAAACTGTACATTTGTCTATGTATATCCATTAAGTAGTTAAAATTTCAGATAATTTCAACCTACTATAAGGAAGTTAACTGAATTTTAGTCTTTTTTTTAAAGAAAATTCGATGTCGTGATGCCACTGTCGTTTGTCATTCTTGCTAAAAAAACATCCATCTATTTGTCTAATTGTAGGCAATAGTTGGTCAAAGTTGCAATCATTTAGAATTTACTATAAGAAAATAAACTGAATTTTTGCAATTTTTTTGAAGAAAATTCAGTCTCGTTCCGCTGCTGACGAATGGGTGACACTACAAAAAAACTGTATATTTGTCTATATATTCATTAGGTAGTTAAAATTTCAGTTAATTTGAAGCTACTATAAGAAAGTTAACTCAATTTAAATATTTTTTTTTAAGAAAATTCGATGTGTCGTTGCGTCCCTGCTGCAAGAAGACCCTACATTTGACTAATTATAAGCAATAATTGGTCAAAATTTCAGTGATTTTGAAACTACTATAAGAAAATTAATTCAAATTTACCGATTTTTTTGACGAAAATACGTTCTCGTGCCACCGCTGAGCTATGTCACCCCCACTTCAAAAAAAACTGTATATTTCTCTATGTATATCCATTAAGTGGTTAAAATTTCAGCTAATTTCAAGCTACTATAAGGAATTTATAACATTTTTTTAAAAGAAAATTGAATGTCGTGACTCCACTGTCGTTTCTCACCCCCTGATGGCAAAAGATCATCTATTTGTCTAATTGTAAGTAATAGTTGGTCAAAATTGCAGTCATTTAGAAACTACTATAAGTAAACTCAATTTCAGCAACTTTTCTTTACAAAAAAACTTTATATTTGTCTATCTATATTCATTAAGTGTTTAAAATTTCAAATTATTTAAAGCTACTATAAGGAAGTTAACACAATTTTAATATTTTTTTAAAAGAAAATTCGATGTCGTGACGCCACTGACGTTTGTCACCCCTGCTGGAAAAACAATATATTTGTCTTTATATATTTATTAATAAACCTATTATAAGGAAGTTAACTCAATCTTAACATTTTTTTGTAAAGAAAATTCGATGTCATTCAACCACTATATTGTCTGATATTCCTGATGCAAAAAGTCTATCTATTTTCCTAATCGTAAGCAATAATTGATTAAATTCCACTGATTTGGAAAGTATCTATTTATATATCATTAGGCAGTTAAAATTTCACCTAATTAAAGCTACTAAAACTCAATTTTAGCATTTTTTATAAATAAATTTGTACTTGTGCCGCCACTGTCGTTTGTCACCCCTGAGGCAAAAATACTATCTATGTGTAATATTAAGCAATTTCAATCATCTATAGAACAGATAACTCTAGAAGTTACTTTTTTTACAACATAGGAACCTGTGCCGCCGCTGTCTATCTAATAATAGATGTCCAATATCTTGAACAAAATAATTTGTATGCCTACCTACCGTACCTTTTTAAACATAAGTCACAAGCAAAATTAGGAACCTTAATCAACTATAAAAAATAACTTTTCTTAAAATAAAACTTGGTGTTTTTAATTTTAGAGATCCAAACTAAAATTGTCTGCAAAACAGTTTTTCAGTAGATTTTGTACTTTGATAACCATAAAAAAAAGACAAGCAAATTATGAGTCTCAAATAAAGCCGTAAAATCTACCTAGAAATAAGATAATAAATACCAAATAGTTCAATTAAATCTCTGTATTATCTATTAAGAAATTAGGAAATTGCACAAATCCTAATTACATAGGTAAAACAGGAATTCCCAAACAAATATCAAGAAAGCTTAAACACAGTCACAAGAGTGAGAAATTCTAAGCTAAACGTCGACATTTTCAAAATACAAGTACTAGTCGTTTTAAAACACACGTATAATAAAGAAACAGTTAGGAAAATCTCAACCCAAGCAAAGTTTACTGAATAAAAATATAAGTTGCAGCACTGGGCCGTCGCCGTCGGCACTTTGAAAATCGCAGATAAAAGGCGAGCCGTCTAGTTTCAAACCCCATCGACACTGCCTCCTATTACCGAGCTGTTAAAAGTAGTTTGGCTTCGCGCTACGAATTTTTATCTACCACGGCATCTCAAAAGTATAAATAATAACTTTAGGCAAAAATTATTCACTTGAATTTTGCGTCGGACTAGTTTAATATTTTGCAATTACAGTTTTAAATTTTATTTAAATATAGTGAATTTAATATTAAATTGTTCTAGTCTAATTTAAGAATACAAAATTTTTATTATATAAATAAAAACACCGGTAAATTTCCTTTACCCGGAACTTACCTCGCTTTTTTTCCATTTGTTCGGAATAATGAAGTGTGACTCAGTTTGCTTCAGTACATAGTTACGGTATATAAGTGTTACATATACTTTCAATTTTTATTGGCCGCCATTTTGTTTCATGATATTGGATTCCTACCAATATTTTACCATTTTCTTTCTACCTACGCCACACTTAACTTTTGGGCATAATTTAAAATAAATTCAATAAATAGTTTTTACTTTGACACATACCGCCATTTTGTTACGTCATGTTGAATTCGTACCAGTTTATCCCATTTGCACATTTAATTTTCCTGCAAAATTTAAAGTCAGTTGAATAAAATTTTTTTACGATGATTTTTTTAAAAATTTATTTGGCCGCTATTTCGTTTCGCCATCTTAAATTGAAACCCACATTATCAGCAAGGCCCATTAACTCTATAGGTTGCCTCGAGCGATCTTGACCTATCCCAACTCTTTTATACAAGGTGTCCCAGTATTGTGTTCTCGGTTTTGGTGATAATGGTTAGAGATACAGAAAAGTATTAGTATATAAGATGACTTATATACCTACTTAAATAGTTTTTCATATACGAAACACCCTATATTTTATTACATTTTTGAATTGTATCTAAAATTCTACGGCTACTTTATGTATTGTCCATAGGCATAAGTTTGTTTTCCAGACATTAATATTAAAAACTTGGGATTTTCAATTTTGAACAGCTATAGAGTCTAAACGGTTCAACTTAGAACAAAGCTGTTTGCACTTTCCTGATTTAGTTTTTAATAGTATTCCATAAATTTCTTCTCTATTTCTAACCGGTACCAAGATATCAACCGAGAACACACTATGAGGACGCCTTATGTATATTATAAGTATTTTTCATATTTTATTAACTACAGGTATGCTATTTGCAGTAAACACAATTATTTAATTGTTCAAACATCTTTTTTAATAATAAGAAATGAATCAGCACATAATTTATGCTTAAACGGTAACAAATAAAAAATTCAGTTAATAATTTTTCTCATTTTTTATACAGCTTTTCGTGGACTCCACTTCAGAATGGCTTCCTTTTTTACCTTTTTTTTCCTTCGCCAGTTCATTTGAATATTTCATTCTTATAAATAACCTTTGTTTTACGAACAGTCCTGGGGCATCTAGGTTTTTGTTGTTGTGTCTATTTGTAATTATTTTCATTCATACTTTACTCATAATTTACGAAAGTAAAAAGTCTTTTAAAATATTCACACATGTACACAGAAAGACGAAAATGTCTTAAAACTTTCATTTGAGGAAGTAAGAAAATACTCTGAAAAACACAACTGACATCTATTGCAACGAAAAGGTCAAGCTGATGAAGCAATAAACTGTCCGCCTCGTCAGATCGGGTCACAAACCGACGTCACAACCCCCGCCTCACCCTCGCGCCCCCCTCGCCTGATAGCTGCTCAGCGAGGTAACCTCATAAAGTTAATGGGTCTTGTATTATCAGTACTCCGTTGATCCTCAGATATTTCTTAACCCCAAATAAAGACTGATAATGTGGGTTATAGAATTTATATATGTCCTGTGGATGCAACCATAAAATAGCGAAGCGTCGACAGTTTAATAAAAACTGTTGTTTTTTTACTGGATCTCAACCCCAAATGATACACCAGTCTAACGTAACAAGAGGATCGTTAACGAAAACCATTTAGACACTTAATATCTGGGAAATATCTGCAGTCCAACGGAGTAGGGTTTCATGCAGGATATAGAATCTATATGTGTTCTGAAGATGCAACAATAAAGTAGGGAAATATCGACAATTTAAAAAAAGACTTGCTTTTTTTGCTGGATCTTAACCCCAAATAATATACCACTCTAACATTTTTTTTTAACATATTACTAGGTCATCCTCATATGACCCTTAATTTTTGGTCAAAATTTGGAGTCTATCGAGTGAGTAGTATTTAAGCTATGTCGCGTACCAATAGACAGACATACAGACCGACAGACGAAATGACGGAATTGGTAAAACATATTTTTTACAACCATCTACAGAGCAAAATCTGATAGGCATATTGGCTCTTATTGGTCAAAGAAATAAAAAAAATTTGTCTCACTATATAGCACAATAACAAACTGGCGTGATCACGAAGCCTGACCAACTGTGTATGTGCCGCAGACACGACCGATATCCAGAATGTATCAGCCGGGGCGGGATGCGAGGAATAGGTAAATCGAGTCACGTGTTTAAGTGCCGCAACTTATATTTTTATTCAGTGAACTTTGACCCTAGACTCAAGCTATCATAAAATCATGTTCATAAAAATATAAGGAAACCAATATTTCGGGTATTTAGATATTAAAAAACTTCAGTCAATAGGCGAGCTCATAAATATTATAGTCTGTAATAGAGGAATTCTTTTACAGCACTCTCTTTCCGTTAAAAGTTAAAAATGAAACTACTACTTGCACAGTATTGATAGATATTATCTGATATTTGTACATAAATATGTTATAACATTAAATATTGACCGTTTTAATTTATTTATATGGCTTATTTTGGAAAAAATTAAAAAATAATCGGATTCCGATATTGATGCGTCATCTACAGAGTAGCGCTTGAGGTTTGGGTTCGAAAAATGAACACGAGAAATTTTTTGTTTACTAATAAATTATTGCTTCTCTTTCTTGTTTTACCAATAATTCAAGAAATATATTGCTAGTTTCATTTCAGATATTAACAGAAGTAATGCGAAATAATTGGGAAGAGAAAATACCAAACAGTTTACCTTTTCCTTTAGAACAAAATTATATTATGCAGGAAAGAGATACAGTGTATACAAACAGCATAACTTACACAGTTTTAGAGAATACGATACAATATGTTAAGGTATACCTTTTCATTTATTTAATAAATTATAATTCATGCTCAAATTGTTAGATTAATATCATCATTCTACGTTTTGCTTATTATTTGTTTAATTGAAGCCTGCAGACCAGATAGATAGTGTTGATAACGTATTGGATGTGGGGCAAACGAGTTTGAAAACAAGTACTAACCCAGTTCTTTCCATCTGCACCCCAGAAAATAATTTAGAAGGAAATAAACCGATTTTCTAGGAACAACAGAGAGGCGAACATAATATAATTCAAAATACAGACTCAAATTTTAATTATTTATATTCAGTAATTTCCGCGGTAGGTAAGAATGTACCATCTGCTATTGGAACAATTTTTTTTTATAAAAAAAATAGTTTCTATTTTAGACACCAGTTATTTATTATGATGTTGGGGGGGGGCTTCTAAGGGTTGGATTCTAACTCTATTTTAGAGACAGACTTCCTCATGACAGATACCGACTTACAATCTAGAGTAAAAGAGAAGAAAATAATAATATCTTAAAATCGAGAAAAAGTGGCAAAAGATCACCAGAGAAAAAAACGTGAAGTAGTTAAAGGAAATCCTCTTTAAATGTCTAAATACAAACTGTTGTCATCGAAGTCGCATCATAAATGTTAGGTATAGTTACATTGATGATTTGGCCGACCAGCAAGAGTTTGCCCTAAAAGATGATAAAAAAGCATCGAGAAAATGTTTGCTGCCAATATCTACAGCAAAAAAAAAAAAGATTTAGTGAAGTTGTATTTTCAGCTTGTTATCCCTAGGGAATATCACGCAGATTATGAGGCCCTTCCGGATTCCAGTATTGTGACTGATGTACTTCCCGACACAGATGAGGAAGATAAAGTTGACAACTGAAAATTATTTGTTTTGTTAGTTTAACTATCTGCTTTTTTATTTTACTTGACAAAAAAAATTGTACTTGTATTTGTTTTTTAATTCCCCTTGAAGTGTTCCTTGCCGGAATGATCAAAATAAAGGAGCCTCGACAAAAAGTAGTTTTTATTCATGGCGCTTATGATACCAAGCGTGTAATACTTGGTAAAAAAATATTAATTGCTTTATAGTATAGAATATCTTAAGCGGCAATAAAAATATCGTTACCTCCAGAAAGCCGCCAAAAGAATGCTTAAAAATAACGTAAGCCCCATTTTTTAGCTAATCGTAAAGAAACAGGCAACTTGGAACATAGATTTGAAAGACAATGCAGTCGGTAATATAAAACAAAAATCTATATACATATATATATATATATATATATATATATATATATATATATATATATATATATAAGGAAAAAACAGGGTAAGGATCCATCATCTACCATTCGGCTGTATTGGCCAGATGAGCCCCATATAGAGCAAAACGTCGTCAATTATGCCGGTAGTGATGATGGAAAGCGCTTAAAGGTTTGTCAGTATAATGGTCTATGGTTTTTGGACCTTATACTTGAATAAGCTTACCACTGGCAGAATATTTTGTTCAAATGGCCTTTAATTTCTTTCTCATTTATGTATCTACGGACTTCATTTCATTAAAAGCATGTTCTTTCTGTCAAATATGTCAAACATTTTTGACATCTCTACGGATGCATTGACAGATACGGATAAGTATACTGGAAAAAAAGACAGATTGACAGATACGTAGATGTCAACTTATCTATTCACGCATCCGTAAAGATGTAAAAAATATTTGACATTTTTGACAGAAAGAACATGCTTTTAATAAAATAGATACCTACGGATAAGGATACGTTTACGTATGTTGATTTGGCTGTCTATAACATACGTAACGTATCCTTATCCGTACCTATTTCATTAAAAGCATGTTCTTATTGTCAAAAATGTCAATAATTTTTACACCTTTACCGATGCGTTGACAGATACGAATAAGTATACCGCAGAAAGACGCATTGTTACGTAGATGTTAAAGTAAGTATGTCAAAACGTATCGCCATTTTGCATGAGAAAATCGTTACGGATACGGATACGTTGGCAATTTTTACATTGCGATTGGCTTTATTTGTCTACCTTTAAATCTTTACAACTCATTTGGTTAAAAGTGTGTATCTTAAATTAAAGCTTCTTTATAAACAACATTTTTTGTTTTTTCCCCTGGGGCTAAAATAAATATATTGTCTTTATTACTTACTCTTGAGCAAGCAACATAAAATTGACCGTGTGAAAAACATGATTGTCTTAAATCAATTCCAACTACTTTAAAAGTTTGTCCTTGAGCCTTATTAATAGTGATAGCGAAACAAACTTTAATGGGAAATTGAAGTCGTTTAAATTGAAATGGATAGTTTGACGGTATAAGCGGTATCCTTGGAATATAAACAATATTGCCAGTGGAACATCCTGTCAATATTAACGCCTCAATAGTATAGGGTTTTAAAGCACGTATTTGAAACCTGGTTCCATTACATAAATGCGGAGGGTTTAAATTTCTTAATAACATAATCGGTGCTCCTACCTTAAGTTTTAATATATGTGGTGGCCCACCAGTTGGATGAAGCGACTCTAAAAATTCTGTTGGGTAATCAACTGAATCGCCATCATTTAAAGGGGAATCAACAGACTCATATTGCCTTTCTTCTCCAGAAAGTTTTTTTAAAAGAATTTCATTTACGTGGGAAGCGTTATCATTTGTGGGTGTCAGTATGGCACGCTCACAAAACCACTCGGGATTCTGTCTACTTAAATTTTTGGTATCTAAATACAAACTTTCAACTAAATGTTGTAAGGATTCAACAATATTTCCTATTTCACCATTAATTTTTATTTGTCCATCCTGTTCTGGTATGAGTCCATCACTGATTTTTAAAAGATTATTGGCAAAAGAATTCATTGAGACATCGCCTTTCAAGAAAACCCTCATATTTACATGCAATGTCAATATTTTAACATAACCCCAAATATAAGAATTTTTAATAGACGCATATACTTCGTCAGCTCTAGTGCCACGCTGAACTACGGGAAGAATCTGCCTAAAATCTCCAGAAAGCAACATCGTAACATTACCAAAATGGTTACTGTTACTTCTAAGGTCTTGAAGAGTTCGATCCAAAGCTTCAAAAAGTGACTTATTTGCCATGGTGCATTCATCCCACACAATTAACTTACAATCTTTTAAAATTCTGGCTAAAGTTGTCCCTTTTTTTATGTTACAAACAGGTTGTTCAGAATGTAAATCTATGGATAATTTAAAAGTTGAATGAGCTGTTCGACCTCCTTGTAAAAGTGTAGCCGCTATTCCCGAGGATGCGACAGCAATAGCGATTTGACCAGTGGATCTAATTTTTGCAAGTAATAAATTTAGTAAAAAAGTTTTTCCAGTTCCACCAGCGGCCTTAAGAAAAAATATTGTACCAAGTGTATTTTCTATGCTATTTAAAATATTTTGATAAACTATAGCTTGTTCTGTATTCAGCATTGGCTCATGCATTTTAAGCTCAGCTAATTATTATAGCTTGTTTCCTTTAAGTATTCAATTTCATCTAAATTTTTGTGATCGCGATTAAGGACCAAAACAAAAACTTTCCAAGCGCTTTCCTGCCACTGTAAGTAATTTGTCTTCTATAAGGATAAGTGCTTCATTGTACAGATCTTCTCCAAAACAGACATCTTGATTGTCTAGTAAAGATTGTCTTTGATTTAAAAGATCTTCCGTATGATTATTCCACAATACTGGAGGCTCGGATACCTGACAAAATGCCAATATAATCACAAATAAATCCCTTAGAATTGTTGGAGATTTTGATAATGCGGCTTCTTTCAGTGTTTCGTTCCAATGATTATCATCTTCAAGCAATCCAAGAGATTTGCATGCTAATTGAAATGTTGGAAAATCTTGTCCATTAACATTCTTAAGAAATTTAAAAGACGTGGGTCCAGGTATTTTATGCAATAATAACCGAAGAAAAAAGCATTCTGTATTGCTAGGGTGGACCGTATATACACGTCCTATAGCGGAGCTTTTATATATACCAGGGTGGCCAGAAACTGGGCTACCTTGTTTACGTCTTTTAAATTCTTTACCGCTCCATGTGTAAAAAGAAGGGACATCACAGTATAGCAAGGTTCTGGCAAACGGATCAGTAAGGCATAACTTAAAAAACGCTGTTAATGTGGTTTCTGGTGGATTTGCAGCCATACTATTCGCGTTTTCCTTTGTAAAATAAACCCTTTGGCCATTTTCCAGATGTACCGCTAAATGTATAACTGTCGGATATCTTTCATGAATTGGAAATGAAAAAATTCTCCATACTGCCTCGGAAGTGCTTATATAGCGGCCACTTTGATATTGTTGAATTTCGTCGAATTTGTTTGTCAGTCCAAACGTTGCTTGATCGCTGCATTTATTTACATATTTACAAATATATTTTATAGATTTAACGGAATTACAAAATTCCACATTAATATGGGCTGCAAAGGTTTTTGACAATAGTGGGCAATAAGGAACAACCCATCGATTATCAATTTCATTTGATTTAATTTTAACAGTAAACCCACCATCTTCTGGAGCTCGACGTTTGTACATAGGATATCCATCATCTCCTGTTTTGGTTTCTTTAATAAATGGTCTAGGGTACCGTTTACTACATTTACCATCTTTCATACATGGCGAATTCGCATTAAAAATACCACACGGACCATGTATCATATTTAATGTTACAATGTTATGCAAAACAGGATCAATTTCAACATTTGGAATTTCGGCACAAATTATTAAATCAATTTGATCGGGCGTTATTTTGTTTTCCATCCACAGTAAAATATGTACATGAGGAAGCCCCCTTTTCTGCCATTCGATCGAAAACATGTGACATTTTACTGCACCAAAGACTTTTCCTTTGACTAATAAGTTCATCAGTTTAGTATATTTTAAAAATTCTAGCAATGATATCGTGTCTGTCGCTTGGTTTCTGATTGGACATTAACACTTTGGTAATATCATCCCATTTGGGGTTACACGTAAATGTAATGAATAGGTCGGGTCTGCCAAATTTTCTAACGTAAGTCATTGCATCTTGTGTTTTTTCGCACATATATCGCGGACTACCTGTAAAAGTTGATGGAAGGATAATAATTTGACCAACGTTTTCAGAATTTCCATCTTTAGACAAAGCATCTTTGAGATGAATATAATCATCTACGCGCAACTTTTTTTGATTACTTCTAATAAAGGAAAGTCGTTCAGATTCAATTTTTGCATACATATCAACGCAATATTGATTAAAAAGTTGATTAAACAGATGTAGATGATTTGAATAACTTGACCTTATCTTTAGATGAAAAGCATAAAATGCCATTGCTGAAACTGTTTTTGTGGGGTTCTTTTCAGAGAGTAGTATATTTATACAATATCCGTCTTCTCCCCTAGGAAACATTAAAGGATATTGAAGTGAATCATAACTTCTATGAATTTCAGAGATTCTTTTTAATCCGCCACCTCTACCACTTAGTATGATATCACGCTTTTCGAACTCTTGTCCTACTATAAGAACAGCTACTTCATTTGCAACTGGTGCATTAAATCTACCTGGATGTTCGTGTTGAGGTCTTTTATCTGCGTTGATGATAACACTAAATTCTTCTGTATTGTTTTCAATAGCTATTTTAAAATCGGTTATGAACGGATTTATGTCTAATAACATATTTTGCAAGTTTGTCACTACTTTAGATCGAAGTTTTTGGGAAATTTTATATCTTTGAGCAACTTGAGCTCCAGAATCGCCCATAAAATAAATTTGTAGAAATCTTGGTTCTTCATTTGGTAAAGGTAGTAAAGAACCTGCAAGATGGTAAACTTGACCTTGCACTTTAAATGTTGGCATATAATTACCCTCCGAAATAACATTAGCACCGAAGGATGTCATTTGAAAAGCGCAGTTATAGTTTTATAAATTCACGAAAATGTACAGAGTCTGGTTCGTTGTCAGTTAAAAGATTATGTAACAGTTCTGGTGGTTCCATAAAAGCTGGTAAATTAACCTTTCCACTTTTGCAACACATACCTTTTGGTTCTGATTCCCATAACATAGCATCACAATAAGTACATTTTACTGACATTAACCCAATGTTAACCATACTATCCTCTGCATACATTATATCTGGATTGTATTGAAATGCTGAACCTTCTATATTATTCCAAGCCGTATTTTTAATATTATGCGTTATCTTTCTCATACTTTCTAACCTAATTCTTTTTTGATCAATTGATTCTTTATTTCTTACTTGCGAATTTATGATTTTTTGTTTGGTTAATCTCATTTCACGTTTCTCGTTTGTTTCGCGAAACCTTTCTAATTGTTTTCGTTTAGATTCACTTGGATGTTTTTTAGGTCGTCCTCTTTTATTTGATTGATTATTATTTAAAACAGCTCTAGGTATCATAACATCATAATGCCCTTCACTAAGATTCCCGCTAAATCTTATTTTCTTTACTCTTGGGCTTTCTCCAAACCTAGCAACAATATTACCCTGACAATAAACTTCAAACGTTATATTAAAGATTAAAGAGGCTGCCTTAAGTTCACAACTTGTGCCATAAGTATGTGGATTTGACATATCCGCAGAATACAAAATCGGGTTTTCATATACGCCTCCATGGGGTGTAACCGTATAAACCTGAAAGTCAGCCCAATATTCTACCACATATTCTACAATCCTTTGACGTATACCCTGCGAATGAGTTATATCGCCATATATACAAAATGACAATGAATGGAAGAGGCATGAGCCGTCTCCTGGTATTGGAATAATCTCATGCCCAGACAAAACCCAGTCTTGACTAAAATCCATTTTGGAAACAATAAAGACCACAACTAAAAGACAATAATATTTGTCAATATCAAATTAACCTAAAATCAATGCTCAACACAACAACGGACGGAAATCACAAATACAAAATCAGAACAACTAAAAATTATAGTTTCCAATAACAAATTTAAATTAGGTAACCTAATCAACACTTAACACCACAAAAAAACGACAAAAAAATGTAACGTGAACATGAAATTAAGCAACCAAACCAAAAAAGAAATTTTTCAGTAAGAAATTAACCTAATCAACGCTTAACACAAAAAAAACGTAAATTAAGTCTTTAATCAACGCTTAACCCAAGGAAAAACGTAAAATAGATACCAAAAAATCAAAAATCTAAACACCAAAAATCAACGCTTAACATAAAAAAAAACGTAAATTAAGTCTTTATTCAACGCTTAACCCAAGGAAAAACGTACCAAAAAATCAAAAATCTAAACACCAAATCAAAAAAAAAATCTGTAACAAATTAACCTAATCAACGCCGAAAATTTCCTCTATGCTCAAACACAACAAAATTCGCTTTTATTTAATAATTAATCGCTCCGCTTTCCGGTCCTCAGTCGGTACTAACTGCGCTACGGTATCAAGCTGAATGAAATGAAATCTCGATTCCGACGGCTATTTATAACCTCGGACTGGGGAGCGGAGCTAAAACGAATACGCTCGAGAGCAGTCGAGAGTACGCGAATCTATCGCCTCGCCCTGCCTTCGACGCTTTCTCTGTTCGACATTGGGTACACGCATAAAGCTATCTTTTTTACGGACAACCATACTTTGCCTTTTATATGTATAGAGATATATATGTATATATATATATATATATATATATATATATATATATATATATATATATATATATATATATATATATATATATATATATATATATATATATATATATATATATATATATATATATATATATATATATATATATATATATATAACTCACCTATACCAGTCGGCAATCAATTCATTCTCCCAGCAACACTCCCCAAATCATCACCACAGCATGATAATCGTCAGCAAAGAGGTTGATGAATTCCAGCCCATCAATATAGTTTATATCATTAAGGTATACAATGAAAAGCAATGCAGCCAAGACACTGCCTTGAGGGACTCCATAGTTATTTTCTAGATCTGTAGGAATACTCTGACCCAGCCGAACATTCTGAAATCGCTTAGACAAATAATCATAAAACCAACTCAATGCCTTACCCTTAATGCCATATTATTCCAGTTTCCTCAGTAAAAGCGATCTATTGAGAGTTTCAAACGCCCTTCTCAAATCCGGAAATACTGTAACAATACACTTGTTTTCATCAATCAAGTATTTCCACTTGTTAATATACAGCCATGTCCAAAACTTTTTCTTTACAGGGTAGGGTATTCACAGGCCTGAAATAGAAAAGAAATGTTGTATCTTGTACCTTCTGTACAAGAATTATGCAACATGTTTTAAGACTACTCGAAAACTTACCACTTTTTTAAAGATGTATTTACAACATTAAAACCGTATATCGCATTATATTAAATGTTTCTTTCAAGAATTTTGAATTAAGAATATTTTTTGCATTAATACAGTTTTCAAGAGAAAATTTTATGTTCTTTAATGTATATATAGATATTGGCTGGAATTCATTCAACTAACAGTTTATCACAGGTAGTCTTGCACAGGACCACTCTGCAGGAATATTTATAGTATTCACAATATTCTTAACACTATCTATAAAATACGAGTTAAATAGACAACCAGCATGGTTTTCATCATTGCGTACAACCTTGACATCTTTATTTGCAATTTCATACTCAAATTTTATATTAGAGAAACACACATCCTCATCCTTTTTACGCACAAGTGTTTTTAGACATTTCTTTACAGTTGTTGTTATTCATATCATTTGTTCTTATAATATTCAGCTTTCTTGGACTTCAACCGATTTACAACAATATTTCGTATCCGCTTATATTCATTCCATAAGGCTTCACAGTTACTAGTAGTACTATAGATTTGATATGTTTATATGCTATATCACGATCTTTTACTTTCATTCTAAATTCTCTGTCATACCATGGTATATCTATATGCTTATTTACAATTTTCTTACTCGGATAATTAACAACACCTTCACATTTTTTATAGAAATCATTATATATAACATTTACATTAGTAGAATCATTATTCCAATTGCATTCCAATAAATTAAAATTAATTCCGTAATATGCTTGTTGATTTATACAACATGGAAGTGTTGTTTTAAAATTTATTTTATCATATTTCACATTACCCAATTTTATACCAATAACAGAGTGGTCTGTGATTTTGGGGCTTTGAAAAACATAAGATTCTACATTACTAACATTTACCAGTACATAATCTATTAAAGTATTACTATTAAAATAATATCTGGTAGATTGTGTTACAATTTGCTCAATCCATAAAGCTTCAATAAGATGTTTTAATTTTTTGCAATATCAATTGTTACTAACTCTATAGTCAATATTGAAGTCACCCACTATTATACATCTTATTCACGACAATGTTGTCCTCAAGGATCTCTCCGAAATGATCTAGAAAGTCGGCCAAACTACCACTTGGAGAACGGTACCGACCTCCAATAATCCACTTAACTCCGTTTACAGTCAAAAACACACATTGGCACCAAAAATTACCATTTTGCTTTTATTGATTACTACATTCGAATTGATAATCACTTCTCATATATATTAGTACTCCTCCTATGTAAGTTAAAGCATCACAACGTACAAGATTATAACCCCGCAAATTTAACTCTATATATCCTCAATTTCAATTGTAGTTTTTGTTTCGCTAAGCACGACCATTATGGGCCATACACTAAACATATCCTTAGTTATTTCATCCTTGTTCGCTATAAAACTCTGTGCATTAGTATAAAGTATGTGATAATCTGTTATTGGTTCCTCCCGGGATATCCCCGGTTGCTTGTTCCAAAAAAATGGTTTCTATTTTCATATCTACCCTGATGTCTGTACTGCTTTGATGCCCCTTTACTCAAAATACAAAACTTCTACAGTTGCTAAAAGTGGGCCAGAAGTCTTTAACTTCCAATTCATTACTGTATTTGCTCTCAATTCCCACTTTAAACGAGTTTGTGATTCCATTTGCTGATAATTGGGGTCACAATTAGTGGTTCGCCCTCACTCATTCTTGCCTTCTCCCTAATGTAGCTTTTCGCTGCTTGGCAGGTTGACCTGCTAGATGCCTGACTGATATAGGTAATGCCATTTTTTTGTTGCTACACCTAATAGTTGCTCATTGGCACTGTCATCATTCTGTCTGTCCTCACTCGTTCGAACTCCACAGAACTCATCACTATCTATTCTAGACATTCCAACATCTTCTAATACGTTTTCAGAAACAGCATCAACTGCTCTTCTAACTTGGCTAGGTATGTCATCCTTTCTTTTTGCAATGTTGGCGTTTTTCCCCATGTTAAATTGGAATTGTTCAGCCTGTTTATCGGCATTGTTTCCTTGTACAATCTTCTGTGGTTTGTTACAAGCAGGGATTGTTGCATAGTTGGTGTTTTTCTCCTTGGGAGTTGGTGCTCGTTCGGCTTTTTTGTTAGCATTAGCATTTCCATATACAGTCTCTTCTGATTTATTACACGAGTGGATTGTAACAAGATCTTTTATAGAGGTCAGTTTCATATCAACATCTTTCACTATTTCTGTTGCACTAATATTTTCGGTTTTCATTATTTAATAATCTATGCACTGACTCTAAATATTTTAATATTGTCTATGTTTTATCATTTTTCATAAACGTTATCTTCACATCTTCAAGTTCCTTTTGCATAACCGTCAATACCGAATTTTTCAGCCCGGACAACTAATTTCTGTTTACTTGTTCACGCGAGTCAGATTGAAGCCATATTTTGCGATTATACTTCACACCATGAGAGCGTTTTTATTGTTACTGCTTTCAGCACAGATGCCGTAAGCTCGGAACAACTTAGACACAATATCGCCCCACATCCGTCGCATTTCGCGTGAGAATATAATTCTGTCTCTTCTATTTTACATTTACTGCACAATGCCATTTTATTAAGTTATTCCGCTTGCGGGAACGTTTGGTAACCTTTTAGACTTGGCAACGTCGGAATCAAGTCGTTCAATTACCCAGTTGCGATTCTAAAGTTATTTGGCAACGTTGTTTGGAACTATTTTTGACAGTTGACATATTTGACAATGATAGTTGATAGGTCAAATCACATTTGCTTTGCAGTCTTCCGGTTCGTCTTGTCGAAGGCAGACCTCTGTGTTATTAACATAAGTGGTTCCACGTGTTCGGTTTTGCTGCTTTATTTTGGGGGGAAGCGGGAGACTCAAACGCTCAGAGTGGAAACTAACGACCCCGCTAGAAAGGGAGCAGACGCTGTGAACGTGTGAGGCCTAGTTGTTCCTGTATTCTATCCCGTTCGTCTGCCGCAGTTCTACATAGAATATTAGCGTAATGGCCGCTATGTGGCGGGAGTGGGAGGGGTAAGGGGATAGCTTGAAAGAAAAGGTTATCTCGTGAGACCAGTAGTACTCTCAAGGGGCATCTAGTGGAAGCCAAGATGCATTAGAAAGTTTTTAAATAAAGTCAACTTTAAAGATTTTGAAATACACGGGGTGATCGGGAGCTCAGAGCTCGCCATCCGGACATCCCACCGATAACGTCCCCAAACCGGAATAAAGTGTATCTCGCTCCGAGGGTCGCCGGATAAAGCGAGTAAGCTCCGGACGGGGAGCAATCTGGCAAGTTGCGAAGTGCAGTGCCAAAAACATATATTGGAATTGGGAATTGGAAATCACATTTGGAGATTAGGGATGTCCTTGACAATTTAAACCTTACCCATTGTTTTATTTTAAAAAAATTCAGGGCTAGAGCCGCAAAAACTTTTACAGGTACTTCAGAACCTATGCTATAGTATCTACACAATTTACTTGACAATCTTACGGTTTTAACAATGAAATATACAAATCACACCAAAATTTTCAAGACGACATTTGTGGTTGGGCGATTGCGAGTCTTGTGCTCCAAGTAGGTCGCATCTAATGCGATTTAGTTGCACCATAGTAACTACAGATCGCGCCACTGTTTGTCTATTTCCTTCATCGACTTGCAAAGTCGAACGACATGACACCTGGTTTGTTTCAGGGTTCGAGTATTTCTGTTTTAATACTGATGCTTGCCAAGGTAACTGCCTGATGAGCAGATGGCACCTCGGCCCTTAAACATACATAGCTTCATATTCTCGTCGTTTCTTGACAAAATGGTGATGTTCAGATGATGGACGTGTTATAGAATCGAAACATTCAATTTTTTTATTTTTGGGATTTGGAGAGTTTTTGTTTAGAATTATGGCTCGTATTAGGCATTATGCCTTTATGATAAAAAGATGTAGGTTACTTGTTCCTTTCATGGCTTCTGTGATACCTGTGAACTCAGAGAGACGAGTATTAATATTTTTTGTTTGGTTATTCAACTTATTGGGGTTAGGTTTTTTTAAAAATACATTTTCGTACAATTGCACTGTATGATGATGAGAATATCCAACTGAAACGTCGATTTTTTAAGGAGTCTGAGAGTTTTAATATTTTCGCCCTGTAGCTTTGCTTTATTACTTGTACTAGACAAAAGGTCATTTAGTTTAGTCAAATTCGGTGCCTCTAGGGTACCACTATCAAAATTGTTGCTTTGATTTAATGTTTTATATTCACTGCAGCATTCAGCAGACACTAAAGAATGCTGACTAAAAGATTTAGAGCTTGAAGGGCTTTGTAAGTTTTGATCGAGTTCTTAAGAACTGTCATTAAAAATCTGACGCCGAGGACAGCGACGTCTGCTGACCAGTAGCTTAGGCAAAGTTATAGGTTAATTTCATCATGTAAAGCTTATAGATTAAGTACACAGGAAGATACATATCAACACAATAAAACGTGACTGAGTGATTATTTTCCCCCAAACCGCCTCGTAAACATATGTTTGTTTAAAAAATTCCCCATTGTAGATTAGTTTCATATTCTATTGCCTTCCGCCGGTGCTAATTAAATCAGTTTCAAATGCATGGTGACAATCAATTGAAAAGCATGGTGGCAATGTCACTAATGTCTGTCATATTGATTCCGTAGATCGGTTAGCGTTGTTCTCAAGTTTTTTTGCGTTTTTTTTTTAGTGTTTGTAGTTTTTGTGAACAATTAAATTCTATTTATAGCCTCATAATGACTAAACAGTGCACTGTTTGGAAAACTGGAGCTTGTTTATCTTTTTACAGGTATGTTCCATTGTCGGCACAGCGTTAAATTGAAAAACTTTAAAAATAATGTAATATTTTAATTCTTATGTTTTCAATTATACAATATCCCAATCATGTAAGAACTTTACTATGAGTATGCTGCCATGTCTGTAAATATTGCTTTTAAATCCCTTCAATTTTAGATTTCCTGGAGATATGGAAAGGAAACAGGGATGGTAAAGAGCTTTGAATATGGATAGTGTTAAAAGATGTAATTTTGTATGTTCGAGATATTTTTGTTATAAAGAAATCAAGTCGGCAAGTATTAAAAGTCAATACAGTTCCTATTTTGAGCCAGGAATTTGCTGCAGGTAAGATCCAGGTTAGTTGTTATAACAGGGTATGCGCTACATAAAATCAAATTGACCATTGTTGTTTGTATGATTTACTCATATGATACTAAAGTGTTCTCAAACATCTCTAAAATGTAATGTGTTTCATTTCTTTGAAGGTTGTTGTACTAAATCCTGTTCCAAGTTTTATATAAGACCCTCTACTAGGATAGGATTTTATAGAACACCATGATGCTATTCCCAAAAAAACTAATTTTAAGTAGGTAAGTACCTTTGGTGGTTTTTTTTGATGTGGTATACTAATTAGTTTTCTACCTTTATTTTTCATTGAATTCTTTTTGTTATATTTTACTATGTCTTTTTATGCAAAAAAAAACATTAATGTACATTTTCTAAAATTAAATAGTGCTTGTGCTTCCTAGAGTAGTTACTTTCTAGTGTGTGCGACCTTGATAGTATACGTATATACTAGAATACTATAGAAGTAAACTATCTTCGTTTTTGGAGTCATGTCGTAACGATATAGGGAAAATTTGTTTAAGAGAAAGTATTGACTAATATACATTTTACACTTATAAAAAATGGTACAGATTAAACCTGCCAGATGGGAACCTTCTCGATACAAAGCGAGACCAACTCTATCGTTTTTCCAGTTGGCGTGCGCACCAATCGCCAATACAGTCCTTATACAATAAGATTAGTTATTTTACTGTTTGTATGTTTTTTTTAAATAACCTAATTTTTGAAAGTTTCAAAACATACAGGTTTTTAACTTTTGGTTAATAAAAAAAAATGTTTTACAGTTGATAAACAAAAGCAAAGGACATTTCGTAAAAGGTGAAAAATGTATATTTGCTTTTTATTTTAAACAACTTTATCAAAAACAAAGGCACTTTATTCCAGCGATTGTTTAATAATTTTTTTAGACACTCTGTATAAAATTTGTACAAAATAACAATATATACAACAATATATAAAAACAACAATAAGCTATTGTTTTTATAAAGAATGATTTTTTTTTAATTTGTGTTAATAAACAAATAAAAAATGAACAATTTTTGGCATTATCTTAAGTTATTTAAATAAAGTTGTAGCTAATAAATGGAACGCATTATACTTTAGCTCCCTAACACAGCAAACTTGTTGATTTTCATTTTGGAAATATTAGGCATTTTTAAACCCATTTACGTTCTATATTTATGAAAAAAAAAGATGCAATTTTATTTAAATAACTTAAGTTTGTTTGCTAAAAATTGCAAATTCGATATGTGCATTTATCATTCAGAAAGCTTTGAACAGTCCGATGACAACTTTGTAATAAACATAATAGGAAAACAAATTTTCAGAAAGTTTAAAATTTACATGTTATTTCCTATGTTTCCAACAGTAATAAACTACTTAGCCTAAAATTATATAAAAAGATTATAATGGTTCTATGAGAGCATATACATCCAAATAATGAACATTTTTTGGCAATGCTATCTTAAGTTATTTAAATAAAGTTGCAGTTAATAAATGGAACTCTGGATAATACAGAAAATTTATTTTTTAAACTTTTATAAGTAATAAGTTCTATTTTTATAACAAATTCTTCGATAAGTGCATTTATCATTCAGAGAGCTTTGAACAGACCATTGACAAAATTGTAAGAAACATCATAGGAAAACAAATTTTTAGCAATTGTGATTTCCAACAGTAATTAACTACCCAGCATAACAAATCTATGAGAGTCTATAGTTTAAAGCACTTAAATTTTAAACCTTAGGTCAGCAGATATTATATCGAAGATGCCTTAAACTATATGCTCTCATTTCTTAACTAATTTATAGGGAGTCACATTGTACTTGAACATATTTCATTTTTTAGGTTCAAAGATAGTTCAACTACAACTGTTACAGAAATATACTTGGAACATCTGAATCTACAAGGACCGCTTATCATGGTTCTATATACATCGATTACTCCCGAAGGATTTGATCAAGTTGGATGATTTTTTTAAGAAGTATTTAGAGCATTGCCAGGATCATCCCACAGCGATCATATTAAATAAATATGGAATGACATGATGGTGGCATTTTAAATATTTTTAAAATTTTTATTTTTAAAAGTAATTTGGGTATGCCTGGAGATGCGTCTTAATTAGGCATTTTTTTTCTCGTCAGGCTATTTCGTTACGTAATTGTGAATTTTATTGAAAGTTCATATTATGTGACTTTATTCTAGAAACAAAGTTCAGTTCTACTAGTCATTTTCATTTTTGATAATGTGTATTAATGATTTTCATAAATATGACATAGATTTGTATAGTAACCATGATTTTAGTGAAATTTTAATTGTAATAGAACTCGGTACCTGTTTCTATTAGGGACGTTTGACATTTTAAACTAGATTTTAAAAACTCTGAGCCTGACCTTTAAAATAACACTTCAAATAAATATTTTAAAACTCATTGGTTAGGAGAAGGTACATAAAACACACTGATTAATTTATGTGCGACGTCCCGTATCTTTATTTATACCTTTTCAATAACATAATAGCCATGTTACTATCTAGTGATATAAAGGGCATTAAAGATAAAATATTTCTTTATGCCTAAAAATCTGATTTAGTCACATGCAAAAATAAAATAAATAACAAGGAATTTATATGACAATTAGAATAAGATCGTACTAATTAACGTAGAACGTTATTAATGCAAAATCGAAATATTTGAAAAACCGGCTTATATGTAGAAATACGATAATGTTATCTTTTATGTATTAAAATAGTTATGTAGGATGTATACTATTGTATTATCAGCTATTGCTTGATTTGTTGTACGTATATTGATTGTACGTATTTTATCATGAGTTTAGGTCAAGTTTTCAATACCCTTACATTTTGTCATCAAAATATGTGAAATCTAAAGTCATTCTAAGGAGTGCATCTAACTATTCCTATAAATAAAACATGCCCCCATATGGATTCCGATAAATTGAAGTTTTCAAATGAACACCTTATATGTTTAAGCGACTCACTCGAGATATTTAAATATTTTTATCTATTCAAACTGTCATAATTTCACTCCGCCTATGGTTCATGTTTGTAAATAGTAATTTGTAAATAAACACGTTATACTCCCCTACCCTCCCCTATCGCATTTTCTAGGTTATCCTTGAGTCATAACACTTAAGGGAGAACTGCACGCAAAAAGTGAAAAACCAGCGGCAAGGTCTAGTCGAGTTGAAAGTAAGATGAAAAGGTACCTACGCATTAAAAAAAACTTCCTGCACGTCTGACCTCAAAAAAATGTGTTATGTATAGGTAATTTAAATTATATTTCGGTTAAAAATGGGTTCAAATACAAAGACATGGGTACGATTTACCATTTCAAATTTTGCAGTTACTTAGACACATTTTGTGGAAAAAAAATTATATGCGAAGGCATGTGCGTCAAAAAGTGGTCAAAAAATGGTCGAAAATGGCCAAATCTACTTTTATTTTCTAACTCTAGATTTGATTTTTTCATAAAAATTCGCCTTTAGCGACCTACATGAATCGTCAAAAAGAATTTTTAAATTTTTCCTTTGGGAGTAGCCGTTGACTATGTCTATTAGGCTGTTTCTTTCTATCTTCATAAGGTAGGTTTCTAATACTACTTAGTTCATGCTTATTACTAATGATACTAAGATTAACTACATCATGCTCATGTTTTAAGTTAGTCGTATCTACGAGGTTACTTTTTATAAGGGTATTATTTATTGGGGCTAACCCCGAAATATTCGCCGAGGTCCCGCCATTTACTCGGCTGCTCTCGGGAAAGTGGGCACCCGCCTCAAAGAAAGTTGGGAGTCCAAGGACTCTAAGGGGGAAGAAAAGTCGCTGGGCGTGAATTTAGCCATATTTACTGGTAAACAGAACCTGAAAGTGGTTTCTGCCCAAATATGCTATTTAATAGTAATTTTTATGTTTTACCAAATTTCACAATTGTGAAACAAGTTCTGAGAGTAGCGACGGGACTGATTTTTTCTTTTTTAAAATAAGATTGCTAATTCATATATCTTAAAATTAACTACGTTTCTTTAGATCACTAACGTGGCCGGGTGGTAAATTTCTATTACTGATTTACAAAGTTTTTGGTTACAATTCAAATACTGACAAAAGTGGCTTACTTTCTGAAAGCTTGGCGTAAAGTCTTTCAAGGGACCTGCAGTTTAGTTTATGTTTAATATTGTTCAAAAGTTTATGTTCACTTCACTGATTTTTTGACTAAATCAATTAATTCGCTTCACAGTTTTTAGTCCAAAGTTTGTTCATCTGAGTAAGAGTTTAGATTTAATACCTTTGAAAGCCAAAAGAAAACTTGGCAACAATCGCCTTGCGCTAATTACACTGTTTACGAACTATATGTCCTAATGACAGCAATACAACTTTTATAATTTTGTAATAAGTTTCTCAAAACAATTAAAAAATAAAACCTTTTATTATAAATTATAACTTCTTTTCAGGAGATTGTACTATGTACTAACCACTACGTCGGGTAGCAATCAGCTGTTTATATTTCTGGCAAAAGTCCGAAATTCACTTTTTTACCAAAGCTTACCTAAAAATATTATCAAAAGAATTTTACAATTGACAAAATACAATAGTTGTTAACAAACGTGGTTAGAAGAAAAAAAATTGAGGTTAGCAACAATTAAAATTTTGTTATAAACAATTTAGCAATAATAATAAATACTTCTTATTCCACCAGGGAGTTCCACGAGCCTAGAAAATATTAGTCGCGATGTTTCTACTGTATGGTAGTTCTAAAATACCACTACAACATGCACACTAAGTATCATGCACTAAATGAATAATAAATAAATTCAAATATTCAGTTGTTTATAATGAAGCACGGTTGTTCTAACGCACTTACTCTAGACAAGCCTCTACTGCTAAGAGAGCTCGTAAGTTTCAGTAGCCGTCGGGCCAAAAGTCTGATGGGGATAATTAAAAAGCGTAATTCACACGAGCACAAATCCTACTTTAGAGCTAAGTGCTATGAAAAATTTTAGATAGGCATACATCCCTCGTTGAACTAAAAATTCTTTACCGTTGACTTTACGAATGACTTGAACTTACTGTACTTACCGTAATCTACGTACGAAAATCTATACCTGTGATTTTTTCTATAAATTTGAATTTCTAAATTGTTTTATATTTTATGTAGGCATCGTCGCCGTGGCCTTAAAAGAGTTATTGTGCCGTGTACGGACGTTTTTAGGTGTAAAAGGAAAATCGATCAAAATGATTCTTTCCGTTCGGAATTTGAAAAAATGTTATTCTTGATAAAAGAAATTATTATGATGATGATATATATATATATATATATATATATATATATATATATATATATATATATATATATATATATATATATAATAAACAACCAGTTTAAAATTGGTAATAAACAACTGAATTTTTTTGTGTTAGTGGCAAACTTTGTTAACATATCAGGAGGTATATGAACATTTTGAACAATTTTCTACCAGACTGAATGCAAGCATCAATGAAAGGTATTTTATGAATGTATTTTGTACAAAGTGGTGAATCGACGTTTAAAAAACTTTTAATGCCCTTTTCTTTAATGTGAAAACGTCTAACTAAATTAGTACCTGGTATTTAAAGCTGCAAGACAATTACGCCCAAAAAAACATAAGCATTTAGTTAATTCAAATTTTGATATTACTAAAAATATAGTAAATTATACAAAAATCCAGAAAAATTTTAATTTTACAATTGTAAAATCTGTTTGATAGAAAATGTTATTTTAAAATTTTTATAAATTTATCCTGAAGAAAGGAAAATCGAAAACAAATGGATCTTTCTCACAGGGTAGATAGCTTGTGAGTTTAGTTTCATCATAGAGTGACAATTAAGTAAAAATAAAATCAATCAATGAGTCTAGGATGAAGGGGGACAAAGGATCTATTGGGAGAGACTTGTGTATTCAGACAAGAGCCGTTGCGTTTAAGTGCTTTTAAAATTTCTATGTCCTCCATAAAATCCAATGTATCAAAGTTTTTAGAATATATATTATGTAATTTAGAAATTGACCTAAGACTATAGTTATGAAATGTTCGCGGAGATGAGGGGAGCTTAAGGTGTTTAGAGAGTGTAGAGGTCTACAATCCGGATATAAGATTTGCTTCAAGACCCAAAAGTTAGTTTATAGACTTCGCTTTTTAATAAAGGGTCTATTTCATCATTTGTGTTTACCAAATATTTACCCAAATTGAATTTGATCTTTTGTGAAATTTTTATATTGGAGATACGATTGGAGAAAATTTTTATTTTATGATTCATGTTACTATAAATTTATTACATTTGGTTAAGTTAGGATAAAGACCTTTACTTAGCTTTTTATGTTTTGTTTTAAGAATTGGATTCGTACCAAAATTTTTCGACATTCGACAAGTAGCATTTTCATAATATTTTTTCTTAACATTTCACTAGGCCACCTTTTTGTTTTTGCAATACTCGATTTTTATCAAAATATTACCAGATCATCCCCATATGACTTTTAATTTTTTATCAGAATTTGAAGTCATTCGGGTTAGTTCAATGTCGCGAACTGACAGACAGACAGGCCGACCGAATTGATGAAACATATTTTTTGGCATCTAGGGACGCTAAAACGTGAAGATATATTTCAAGATTACACACATTTTATTTGGCGGCTATTTTGTTTCGCCATCTTGAATTAGTGCCACAGTTTTACTAGTTGACCTCTCATACAATTTGAAATCAATTCATTAAGTAGTTATTCAGGCTGAATTGTTAAATATTTTATTAAGCCGCCATTTTGTTCCGCCATCCTGGATTAGTAACAAAATATTACCAGTTTATTCTAACAGAATACTTGATGTTTCTTGCAAAATTTCAGGTAAATTGGACGATAAAACATATTTTTTGGCATCTAGCGACGCTTAAACTTAAAGATATGTAAAAGTAAGAGGGTGCCTTTTTCACGATTACAAACATTTTATTTGGGCGCCATTTTGTTCGGCCATCTTGAATTTGTACCACGATTTTACTAGTTATGGGACACAATTTGAAATCAAACCACTAAGGAGTTTTTCCAGACTGGATCTCATCTTGGATTCGTACCAAAATATTATCAGTTGATTCCAACATACAACTTCATGTTTTTGCAAAATTTGAGATAAATTGTATGAGTAGTTTTTTAATAATTGTTTTTTTAACATTTTGCTAAGCAGCCATTTTGTTTCGCTATATTGGATTTTTACCAAAATGTTACCAAGTGATCCCCATATGACCCTTAATTTTGACAAATTTCAAGTTAATCGGGTAAGTAGTTTTTTAGCTACACCGCGAACAGACAGACAGACGGAATTGAGAAAACATGTTTTTCATCATCTAGGGACCCTGAAACGTGAAAATCTGAAAAAATCTCGGAGAGTGATTTTTTCACGATTACAATACTTCCCTTTTGCGAGGGAAGTAAAAATACACTGACATTTTGAGGAACCTTCACCAAAAAAACAATAATTCTACAGAGGGATGCTGTGTTATAATAATTTTAGTGGCTTTTTTTGGTTATTCGATCTATTTCATTTCCATTTAAAGAAAACTCTAAACTTAATTAAAAGTTACTGAATCTACCAGTTTTATTATAGTAAAAAGGCAGAACAAAAAGAACAAAAGAAAATATGATCATATACAGAGCAGAAATAAGGCTTTAAAAATGAAGTCCATATCCATATGTTCCTAGCAAAGTACACATCGATTTCTTATAACCACGGAAAATAATAAACACTAACTGGAATTAATTAATGTATTTGTTTCTGTTACAGCCATGTCATTAAAGTAGGTTTTATCCTTTTTTAGAATAGCACAGAACCAAATGTACGAACACTGGTATTCATACTGGGTATGGTATGAACAGAACATTTGATAAACGAACGGTTCTTACTAAATTAAAACAAGTATGGGATTCTGATGCAATATAAAAAAGAAGAAAGAACTAAAGTAAATTGGGATTAGGATATCTATGAATTTTGAGATTGAATAAATCAAAAACGAAATATGATCGGAAAAAATTGACTTCGGATTCGTGATTAAAACCCCAAAATTCATCTATAGACAAAAAATCTTCAAAATCGGCGATGGTGTGAAAAAGTAAATAATTACCAATATTTTTTATAACGAAATTAACTTGATAGAAAAAATGAAGAATTTTACCCTGGATTGAGAAAAGTGTCACGACTTTGAGCTAGAGATTTTTATCGAACCTCAAATAACGTTTTATAATTAAATATAAAATTTACGCATGTTACAGATACACTGGAGAAAATAACATTTGGCACAAATTGCATTGTGTTCCATCCGTTGGCCGTTACTGGATTTTTGTAGTATTTGCACTGATTGGCCAAATCATTGCTGAGAATAATCTTGGTTTTCAAACGAGGCGGTCACGGGATGGATGGATCTTACATTAGCGCCACTACCGAGAACTCGTTGTATTAAGTAGTCTAGTGTTCAGATTTATTATTTTATTCTAAGTTCACTTTATTATTATTTATTTTGGCTTTAATGATGGTTTTATCGACGAACCTGGGATAATCTAATGCCTAACGGGACAGATCCACCTAACAGTCTTATCTTTTCTTAAAAAATCCTTATTTTAATATAGACTCAGAATTTTGTTGGCGCGTTTTTTTTTGCAACAAGACTAACCTAACCTAATCCGCATTTTTATTATTCATAGGTTTACAAAAAAATTCGAACTCATATGTGCCGCATCCAAAGCGATACCACCGAGCTACACAACCTATGCTGAAAAGTCAACAAATCTTGCTTATACTTATAGGAAATAAACCTGCGCTCTTGTACGAACCCCTCTTCCCGCGACCGTCTCATAGTTTTCAGTGTTGATTTTTATTCCAATCTATTTCCCGGTTTCTATCATCGCTGGATGAAACTTGTGCTCTTTCCGCATAGATGGCGATGTCAAATATTAATAAATGGTACTACCTAATTCGATTGTTCGCGTGAACCCTTGCATTATTGTCAATATTTGTTTTTGGTATACAATATTTTAATATGTTTTAATTTTATTTTTTTTTAATTTCCGCGTATGATCCAGTTTATAAACCAATACTTACTTTTCTTAAAGTTATTCCAATTACAGCAAATCAAAACTGCGTACGTAAGGTTAATAACGAAACATTTTCTTGGGACTGGACTTTGAAACCAGCTAAGACGATTCGAGAGCATATAATGTTATGTGTTTGAGGTTAGTACGTGGGAGTTTAATTTTTGCCACTAACACTTATAATAAACACACATATGATAATAAGAACAATTAGTAACAATATTTACATAGTTTGCGTCAACGAGTATTGCTCAGCGCTTTATGCGGAGCTTATTAGACGACACAAATAAATTAGAAATAGCAAAGGTACTTATCTACGAAAGCGTAGAAGGGCCACAATTTTTTTATTTTTACGGAATTTTGCCCTCTAGTAGTGTTTTCACATAAATGTTCCAATTTTTGCTTTGGATGCGTTGTCCAGAGACTGCACATTTAATTACCAATGTGTCTAGAAATAACAACTCTATGAATAAAAGTGACAGGATTAGAAAACGGAAACAAATTTTATTGAATGAGAAAAGTCATATTTTCACATTATGTCCCAGGTCCCGGACAAAACTAGGTAGTCAAAATATTAATTGGAAGTTGTTGCCAATAGGTCTAATAATAATATATAGTATGCATAAAAGGGGCAGTGAGGTCCATAAGGGTAGAAGACCCCGGCCTGCCGAGTCATTCCAATATATTAATGATGTGTCTATTACAAACTTTTATGACAAGTAGAAGAAGATCCAAAACGGGTATAGAAACTTAATAAATTATAAAAGTCTATAACCAGTAATGAAGTCTACTGTATTAGATGTTTTGTCAGCAAACCACGTATATCAAGGTACACATTTTGATATTTTGAACAAATTAAAAGAAATACCTATTCCTTTTGTTGGGTGTGATCAACACAAAAAAAATGTACAACTACAATCATTGAGTTGTACCTTGTCAGTAGAATGCCCTTTATTTGTAAAGACGTTTACCGAATGGATAAAGCTAAAAGAAAGAAAAAAAAGGTGCTTCAAGAAACAATCAAAATTATAATTAACTTTTCACTGTGTTCCTGTAGTCTGTTTTGATAGATTGATGTCCTTCCACAAAGTTAGAAATAAGACCTACAACGGAAACTTGATTTATGAGGATGTGATTTGCTAACAATTTTTTTTGTGGAAATCATGTTACAGATTTTTGTTTTCAAAATTCATAAAATATCAATGTCTTAATTTGTAGAGGAATTCTAATAAATTATAGTTTAAAAAACTGAAAAACACGCTTTAATAGTAAACTGAACTAAAAAAAACCATTTGGACGAGAATAAAGTGATTAACAAGAAAATTAATGTCATTGTGAAAACAGAGTGGCAGTGTCTCTTGTTCTATCAAGCCGTTAAATAAATGTGAACCAATTTATGAATTTGATGCAATTATTATGAAAAACCTTTGCTCTGACATGCCTTTTTGTAACATTGACACAGAAAATTGGAATCATTGATCAGATTTAAATCTCGCTGATGACAGTTTTAATATTCGCGGTGAAATTGATATAGTTTTAAGTGCGAGCTTGTTTTCTACAATATTACAAGATGGAAGAAATATTCTTACAAGACGTGGCCAGATCATCTATATAAATATCTGAGAGTAGATCCTATGCTGCAATTTCATGATTCTCTTTTTCGTCAATAGCTAATTGTTTTAAATTTCGTAAAGAAAGATAAGGTAAAGAATTTACTCCAAAAATAACAGTTTTTAAAATATATTGCTTCAGGAGATCGTTTGGAGAAAATCTTCGTAATATTCTTTGATATTTTTTGACGTGACGCGGATTTAGTAATATTTGAAGATACATACTTTTAATATCTGCGGTTATAGTAATAGGATTTAATCTGAAAGTTAGTAAAATGCTCGAAATATCTTTTTGTAATTTGGGACCTATTAGTAAGGTATCATTTAACGAGGTTAAATTAGCATCTTTCGAGCTAGCGTCAAAAACTATTCTTGTTTTTGTAGTTGCTGCATGCGGGCGTAAAATACAATGATGCGGGAGGAAATAAGCATAGTCATCAGAATCTTCTGTTTTAGCAAGTTCCATAAAACCGTTATTTAAGTAGTCGCGCATAAAATTACAGTATTGAATTTGCAGTTCTGGATTATTCATTAGAAATTTTTCAAGTGAAAAGAAGCGGTTTAAAGCGGTTAATTTTGAATTTTTAAATTTAGGTTCATTAGGCGTGTCTTTAAAGGGCAGAGAAACTAAATAGCGTCCAGAATCTGTGCGGTGTGTTGTATTGCAGTAAATTTTTCGCATTTTGTCTCTTCAGGGGATAAAATCTTGTTAACAGGTATTTCCTCTTGAGACCAAAATTGTATTAAGTATTATTTATTTGTTCATAGTAATTAGGTGTCAAGTATGAATACCCTTGTGAAAGAGAAAAATCTCCCTCTTTAAAGCTACCCATGACTAAATAACCAAAAGTTGAATTTAGAAAACTAGGCAAATTTTTATTTATAACCCTTCAAAAGGAATTAACTTTTTTACTACAAAAGGGTGGGTTTTCTTTGAGAAAATGGGCAAGTAATAGTAAAGATTTTTTATCTTATTTACCTAAAGAACACCTTCAAGATGAGACATTTGTTTTTGATTTAGATGCTACCTCCGCAATACAAATTTTAGGGCTTAAATGGAACCCAAATTCTGACTCATTCTTTTATACTGTTAATCTTGTTCCGAATGTTTGCACAAAAAGATATATGCTTTCCGGTTGGGTATCTTACTCCTTTAAATGTCGTTGCTTAATTATTAATTCGAGACCTGTGGAAATTAAAAATAGATTGGAATGAAAATGTACCGCAAAATATATTGTCTCAGTGGGAAGATTTTAAAAATCAATTACCAAACATTTCTAAAATTGAAATTTCGCGATACATAAATACACAAACTGCAAAATATTTTGAACTTTGTGGCTTTTGCGATGGTTCGCTTAAAGCTTACGCCGCATGCGTGAATATACGAATTAATTTTGAAAACAATTGAAACTTTTTTGCTTTCCGCTAAGTCAAAACTTGTTCCTATTAAGGGCTTAACAGTCCCACACATTGAACTTTCTGCAGCATATTTACTAAGTAAATTAATCAAATTTATTTTAGAGCCCTCCGTAAATCGTATATAATTTAAAAATATATATACTTTTACCGATTCAACGGTAGTGCTACATTGGCTTAACGCATCTCCGCATAAATGGAAACCATTCGTGGCCAATCCCATATCATAATTCAGGAAAATGTGCCTAATGCAATTTGGAAGCAGATACTCACAGATTTAAATATTGCCGGCTGCGCATCTCGTGGATTATTCCCTGAACAATTTCTTAAAATGTCTGCTTGGTGGCCAGGTCCAGATTTTTTAAGATTATCTATTCCACAATGGCCAACAAATAATACACCTAAAATTATTTCGGAGAATGTATTAAAAAAAGAGGAAAGAAAAACTATCGCGTTAACTACATTTTGCTCTCTAGATTTCATTGATTTGTTACTAAATTTTAAGAATAATTGGTTATGTGCAACGTTTATTTTTAAGCAAAAAAGAAACAATCAAAAAACACTTCTTCTTTTACAAATTTTGAATTACAAGAGGCATTACATGTTATCATAAAACGCACACAAGATTTATTTTTCTCGTCAGATATCGAAAATATTTTAAATAAAAAATTATCTTCAAAGCCGCTCAGAAAATTGGGTGCATTCTTAGATAAAGATGGTATCTTAAGAGTGGGAGGCCGCTTACAAAATTCATTACTAAATTATGATACAAAATTTCCTATAATTTTACCCCGATGTGGCCGTTTAACAGATTTAATCATAGAAGACACGCATAAAAAACATTTTCACCCTGGAATACAAACGCTACAATTTCTTTTAACACAGAATTATTGGATTTTATCTCCGCGCCGCGCTATTAGAAAAATATTATTTAAGTGCATAAAACGTTGGCGCTTAAACCCTACTACTTTAACGCCTTCCATGGCAAGCCTTCCAATACACCGTGTTACACATGCAAAAGCATTCTCAGTTGTCTCTATAGATTTTGGAGGTCCTTTCTTTATAACGCTCGGAAAACATCGAGGTTCTAAAAAGGTAAAAATCTTATATTTGTATATTTGTGTGCTGCGCTATAAAAGCAATACATATTGAACTTTGCACGGATCTGTCTACTGAAAATTTTCTTTGCGCCTTACGCCGTTTTATTGCACGACGTGGACGTTTAACACAAATTATTTCAGATAACGGAAAAACGTATGTCGGTGCTAATAAATACCTTCTTAATATAATGAAAACGGTTAAAACGCATTTAGCCCGGGTTATCGGAATGCAAATATTAACGTACGAAGAGCTAAATACAATCTTGATACAAATAGAATCGTTACTTAATTCTAGACCGCTTCAAGCTATGTCTTCTGATGACTATTCAGTTCTTACACCAGGACATTTTTTAAGTTTAGAGCCACTTACTTGCTTACCTGATCCTGATGTATCACATTTAAAAATGAATAGGCTTGCACGTTTTCAACTTTTAATAAGATTACACTCAGATTTTTGGCCAAGATGGCATTCTGAATATTTACACAACCTTCAACAAAAATCAAAATGGCTTAACTCTGAGATTCCTTTAAAGAAAAACACACTTGTTTTAATTAGACAAGATAATCTCGCACCAATGAAATGGAAAATAGCAACAGTTTCCAAAGTTATGCCCGGAAAAGACGGGACTGTACGAGAGTTAAATAACTTAATCTTTTAACTTCGTTTTTAAAAACAATTTTTATTAACAAATAAACTTCTAAAATTATACAGTAAGGACTTAACTACACGAAATATGAAAATTAAGTGACGCTGTTAGGAACAGGGCACTATTTATATGCTAAGGTAAAGTAAACAACGTAGATAAGTATATATACAGATAAGGGCTTTTCTGGCTACATAACTCCTCCCTCCTTAAGCTCGGAAAATAGAGGTTGACGGTTTTTCCGACTGTGCGAGCGTCTGGAGTTCGATATTCGTCCGGCTTGAAGGGCTGATATCCATTGATTCTGGTTCGTCAATGTTCATCGAAACTTGAGGGTTCAGTCTAGATTGCGATTTTACGGATCTCTTTTGGTTGTTGTATTTTCGTATGAGTTTCCAAAGGATCGTCGAGAGTCCGAATATGATTAGTGATAGCAAAATGGATATTGCTGAGGTCCAATGGTTGATGAAAGTTCCAGGTGTTTGCAGTTTGTGGAATTTTATTGTGGAAATCATCCTGTTTGCTTCAAGAATTTCTTGGTGATTGATTTCTTGTAGCTTTAGGTGAGGTAAATCTTTTTGGTTTTTGATCTCGATTTTTGGGATGTACAAACTGTAGTATAATTTGCTGGAATTTTCGATAGCGTATTTTTGACCATTGATTTCTATTGGACACTTGTTCAATGTGATGAGTGTGGGTTTGTTTATTAAGGCGGATCGCTTCAACTCTTGACAATTGCTGATTATTGGCACTGGTTTAGCGGGGATAACCAAGATTTCTTTATCGCTGATCTTCGTTACACTTGGAATCCTATAGTGTGTGTACCTTGACCATTGGGCATGTGTTCTGGTTATGCGTTAGTATTCTTGGTACGCAGGAATTTTCTTGGGAAAGCGCCTCTTGTGGACATACGAAGATGTGTTCTATCTTTGGGCATTCTAACTCGGTGGAAAAATGCCTTTCTTCTGTGAGTAGTAAGTAGGGTTTGGATATGACTAATGTTTGGTTCTGGATAGGAATAGGAAGTATTTTATACAATGTAAATTGAGTTGGGGAGACCATTGGTATAATGAATAGCAAATATTATGAATTTATTTATTATCTTGACTTCAGGTATCATTATTTTATAGTAATTGATTAAATTTGCGAGAGGTATAGTATTTTTTTCGGGAATGATTTGTAAAATGTCTTTTAGTTGAAATTCATTTAGGATACTATTATGCATTGTATTGAGCCTAGCGAAGCTGATGGCAGATTCAGTATTTAGTAATAATGTTTTTATTCTTAAAAGTTGGTTGTGTATGTTATCGGTTATTAATGATAGGTATAGAGTATCAGAGAATGTTATTTGTTTTAATTCTAGAAGATTAAGTTTAGCGTAAATCTTCTTTTGGTTTGCGTTGATTTTACTTAAATGTAAGTCGTATGTTTGCGTTATATTGGAAAGAATAGACACTGATTGTTTAGTTTCGTTTTGTATTAGTTGTTGATTATTAGAAAGAACATTTAAGTATTTGTCGTATTTTTGTTCGTCATCGGAGTCGAGTGTACCGAATAACCATTTATTGCGTTTTCCTACTCCATCGAACAATCCGCGCTTTTGTTTATAGTTTTTGTCAAATAAGAATATATTTAATTTAAGGGCGTATAGAAATTCGTGCGTTTGATTCATTTTTTCTGATACTAAATATGAGAAGTCTGCTGCATGGTGTTTTTTGTTTAATATTATTTCTGCGGTAATTAGAGACCTTGCTAAATTGTTCAGACACATTTCTATTTGTTCTATGTTAATGTGATAGTAAGCGGTATGATGTAAGTTTGTAATGTATGTGGTTCCTAGGACAATAGGGAGTATTGGATTAGTGATTTCTTTTTCTTCGTAAGGCCATACTGTGGGAAGAGCGAGGACTAAGATCAGGATTCTCATCATCTGAAACAGAACGTTGTGGTTTCAGGCGGTTTATGTGGATTGCTCGTTTTTGGGCGATTATTTTAATGGGGTACGATTTTATGGAGACATTCAGTTTTTTGTATTTGTTCGTTTGTTTAGTTTTAGATTTGATTGGGCAAGTTTTTTCGTAAAGGGGTTTTGCGGGGTCGATTTTAATTTCAGGTTGCCGATTTTCGTTACGTTTTTCTAAAATTTTAGTTTGGTTTGTTTTGAGAATGTCGAATATTTGGGAATTTAATATTTTAATATTTTCGGAATGTTCTTGCATATAATGGGTTAGTTTTTCTTCTTCTGAAAGTTAAAGAGGGTTTTTGTAGTCGAGTTTACCTTTAATGATTTGAAATGGTGAATATTTCAAAGCATTATGGGTAGAGTTATTATAAGATAAGATGGCGTATTTCATAAGATTACAAATATTTTCCTTGGGCTTTTCGTTTTGGATGGCCAGTATCGTTTCATTGAGGGTCGAATGAAATCTTTCCACATAGCTGTTGGAACTGGGGTTGTGTGGTGTGCAGTAATGTATTTCGATGTTATGAAACATGCAAAATTTTTGTACGTTTTCATTCTTAAAGGATGATCCATTGTCAGTTGTTATTTTTCTAGGTAATCCGTAGTGATTGACGTAGTGTATAAGCTTTTCTAGAATTTCGGGACCATGGCAAGTTAAGAAAATTGTTAAAAATGTGGTATTGTGAGTCTTGTAAGTATCTAAGTATATGTGATCAAATGGTTCATGGCCAAAAGGAGTTGGTTTAAACAATAATTTGTTGGGATGTCTTTCATATTTTATCTTTTGACATATTTCGCACATATTTACGTAGGTTTTAACGTCGTTCTCGAGGTTAGGCCAGTAAAATCGTTTCTTTAGTGTAATTATATTTTCTTGAATGCCTCTATGTGTGGTTTTTGTTTCGTGGTAATATTTTATTTTTAATCGTTGTTCGTCAACGTTTATTATGTCCTCTAAGAGTAATCTAGAAATATAACGTTTGAACGCATTATTCTTAAAATAGGTTTGAAAAAGATTTATTATCAGTGGTTCTAATGTTTGATTTATAAAGTATAGACAGTACGTCTTTCCAAGTGCGAAATTCTCTTTTAATATTTTGCAAAGAAGTTGTTCTGAGGGGTCGTTGGGTAAAAAGATAATTGTTCGTTGTTTATCAAAAATTTGGATACGTTCGATTTTATCTTTGTTGTCTCTTAAATATCTAAAAATGACCTGGTTTTTGTAAGTGTTAAGTGCTTTGTTGACATACGGGGCGCCAATGATTGGATTTTCGTGGCTAGAGTGGACCGTTTGTGTGTCCGTTTTATCTAAGGGTTCTTTTTGTTGATTTGGTTCGATAGTGACATCGGATATAATATTTATTTTGGATTTATCTTTTTCTACGTTTAATGTTTGCGAGATTTCGTCGAGATCTTAAGAATCGAGGTGTGGAATTTCTTCTGATAGGTCGATATTTGGTAAGATAGATAAATTGTCGTTGTCTTCTATATTATTTATTTGATTGGGGATACAAGATAATGCGTCAGCGTTTGTGTTAGTTTTACCTTGTTTGTAGATTATTTCGTAATCGAATTCCGCTAGTGTAAGTCTCCAGCGGACTAGTTTAGAATTTGGTTCTTTAATAGCGAATAGCCATTGAAGGGGTTTATGATCGGTTATTATTTTAAATTTCTTTCCGAACAGGTATAGGCAGAAATACTTAGTTGCCCAGACGATGGCAAGTAATCCTTTTTCAATTGTGGAATAGTTACACTCGGCTGGGTTAAGGGTGCGCGAAGCATATGCGATAGGAAGATCTGTTCCTATTGGGCCTTGGGACAAGATAGCTCCGATTGCAAAGTTGGAGGCATCCGTGGTTAAATTAAACGGTTTTGAAAAGTCTGGGTGTTGTAATATCGGATCGTTGGTTAAAAGAGATTTGCATTTTCTCAAAAGAGTTTACAAATTCGGGAGTGTGTTCTACTTTGTGATTTTTCTTTAGGCAATTAGTTAAAGGTTTAGTGACCTTGGCAAAGTTTCGAACGAATTTCCGGTAGTAGCCTATGAGTCCTAGAAATGACTTTATTTCTTTGGGATTTTTAGGAATTGGAAAGTTAAGAATAGCTTCGATTTTTCTGGGGTTTGGTTTTATAGCTTCTGGGGTAACCACATGCCCTAAGAACTCAACTGTTTTACGTAGAAACTCTGATTTGTCTAGCTGTATTTTTAATTTGTAATCGTTGGAACACTAGTTTGAGGTTGTTAATGTGCTCTTGTAAAGAAGTGGAGAAAACTATGATATCGTTCATATACACAAGACATATTTTTCCCTGTAAATCCCGCAGGACATTTTCCATGACCCTTTGGAATGTGGCGGGGGCATTTTTAAGGCTAAATGGCATACGAATATATTCGTAGTGGCCATTCTCGACGTTAAAAGCGGGTTTTGGTATAGACGAGGGGTCCATTTCGATTTGATGGAACCCTGATGCTAAGTCAAGGGTTGTGAAATATTGACATCTGCCAAGTTTGTCTAGAATATCATTGATATTAGATATTGGGTATCTATCATCAATGGTTTTCTCATTGATTTTACGATAATCTGTCACAATTTGCCATTTTTGTTGACCTGAGGCATCTAGTTTTTTAGGAACTATCCAAACTAATTATTCCATCACTTAGCATTTGGCTGACTTGTCTTTGAATCTCTTCTTTGTGAATATAAGGATAGCGATAAGATTTGGTGTGGACTGGGATTTCATCAGATGTCTTAATTTCGTGTTTAATTTGATTTGTGAAAGTCAATTTGTCGCATGGTTTATAAAATATATTCGGAAATAGAGAGAGTAAATTTTGCAGTGATTTTCTTTCTTCGCGGTTTAAATGGTCTGATCTTATCAAGGAGAAATCGTTGGGCGAGTTAGAGTCTAAGGTTTCGTAAATTGTATTAATTTCGGACACAATTTGTTCTATATAAAAGATTTCGTTCTCTGCTGCGTTAAAAGGGGTACATTTTTGTTCTATATCATGTGGGTTGAAATATATCAGAATACTGTGATTTTGTAGGTTTTTTATCTCAAGGGTAACATAATTATTCTGAACTTTTAGAAGAGAGGATGGGATTTCCAAGTCTTTTGTTCTAATGTGCGGTATGTATAATTTTGAATTATTTGGCAGAGCAGTGTAAATACGTTTTAATACGTTTGTCTTGGCTGGAATTTCGACCTTTTGAATATCGAACTTGTCTCTGTAAGATAAGGGGATATTTATTTCATGATTATATAGGCATTTATTTGTCAAGCCAATGTTTAGGTTTAGTTTCCTTAGGTCTTTCACACCTAAGATACCGTCGAAGTAATCGTGAAAGTTAAACAAGATAAATTCTAGTTCGTTATCAATGTTAAATTCACGGAGAAGTGCGATTTTTGCTTTATTATGGGTATCTGTTTTGCCTATACATGTAACTAAGGCGTGTTTGGAATTAAATATTTGGTTAGGGAAGTTTTGTTCTGCAATTATGGGCCTTAAAAGACAAGTGTGGCTGCCGGTGTCAATAAGTAATTTTAAAGGTGGGTTTTGGATTTTTATATATGGCAACGAATTAATTTGAAAGGCATTGATGTCTAAGAAGGACTGTCCACTAGGGAGGCTTCGTTTGGAAAATTTTCGCTGGTCTCGGTATTGTTTTGTTGTTCAAGGTTGATAGCGTGATTAAAATATAGGTTATCAAAATTTTCATCGTCAAAGTCTTGGGGATAATGTGTGTTATTCTCGTACATATTCTCGTATTCGAAGTTATTGTAATGATTTGTATTTGTGTCAGAGTATTGTTCTTGATAACTCGTATTTTGTGTTGGGTAATTATTTTCTAAGTGAGTGAGCTCTGTGAATGTGAAAGAGTGAAAGTTTTGTCTCCATTGGTTTGGTTTATGGTTTACGTTTTGGTTTTGATTTTGGTTGAAAGGTCTTTGTAAGTTTCTATTTGATTGGAAGCTTACGCCGGACATAGGTTTGGGCGTATCTAAGGATCTATGAGGGTTGTATTTAGGAAAAGCGTTGGCTGGTTTGCCAAAAACCTCTCGGTTAGTGGGGAATTTATGTTGAATATGTCGAGGTTGAATATTAATAGGTCCTCTGGGGAATGGTGTGGGCCCGTTTTGCAAGGGGTTAGGAAATGCATTGTTTGAAAAGGATGTTTGGTGTCTGTTAAAATTATTGTTGTTCGGGTTCGTCGAATAATTTTCGCGAGGATTAAATGAACTAGGTTTTGGTATGTTGGGTCTAGGATTTGGAGTTTGCATATTATTATGGTGTCTTAACATTTGGGCTCTATTATTAAGTTGTTGTTCTACAAGAGAATGGTTTAAAATAAGTCCGTAAGTATCGTCGAGATCTCTGGGGTTATTAATTAACAAAATAGTTCTTAATTAGCTATTCACGTTCGCTAGTAGAACAGTAATCGCAGTTTGTTCTGTTTGTTCAATTAAAGCGATTTTTGTAGCTTGAACTAAGTTTTCCGAATTAATTTTAAGAGTTATTTTTTAGAATTTTAAGCCTATCTTAGAATTCTATTATAGATTCGTGTTTGTTTCTTGTGAGAAAGTTGAGTTGTTGTAATAGTGTATGTCTGTTAACTTTGTCTCCAAATTTTTGTCTCAACTCGGATTTTATTAAAGGCCAAATCGCTAGTTTGGGATGACAAAGTAAGTGATCGCCGGCTTCGTCAATTATTTTGGATTGAATAGTGGCGATAACGTATTCTTTGAGGGATTCGTCTTGGGTAGTAATGTAATATCTATTTTAAAATTTGTCTACAGAGTTCATGAAGAATTCTAAGTGTTCAGATCGGCCTGAAAAAGGTTTTAAGGTGTGTGCAATTTCTTTTGCCGCTGTTAAAGTCACCATATCGTCGAGTCTGATTTTGTTTATTAAGGTGGTTAGTTCGTTAATAGTCTTGTCTGTGTCACTATTATTGGTTATATCTTTGTTTTCATTCATCAAGATTTTAAAACGGAGAAATAATTTTAGAATAAAAATGAGAAGTTATTTATGTAGCAATATAACACTCAGGGAACACAATAAATAAAATATGGGATAAAAAAAATGTCGATACCTAATAAAAGTTAAAATCATATACCAATTTACAAAAATCAAAAGTTTGGAAAGGAAATATTATCTTACTCTCGGTTCCTCCGAACTAGCTGTAGCCTTCCTGCCAATGAATGGGGTTGGATCTTCCTTGATTAATGGTTGAAACCAACCTATAAGTCACAGTCGTCACAAAAACGAAAACCGTGTATCATGCCCATTCCAAATTATAACCCAATAACAAATGTCTATGTATACTTTTCAGGAAATACCGCGCGTATTTAAATATTTGACATTTAATAAAATACTGTTTCTATTTCACAAGAGATTACTGTTGTAACTTAATATTATGAAGTCCTTTAGATATTTCACAAAAAATAACACTAAAATTGGTCGGGTACAGCTGTTACAAAACTTCTTAAAAATCTTAAGTTTCCTAAAATGCAATCATAAAATGGTGGCCTATGGGGCAGCGGAATCGACGGCTCATCCGACAGGTACCAGTAACCGGGGTGTGAATCATAATAACTGACCCCATCCTTGGTATCAACGGTACGTTGCCAACCCTAGAACAATTGTACAAGAATTTACTACAATCTCGCCATCTTGAATGCACTAATTATGTTTGTTTTATGTCTAAAAGGAAATGTAACATTTCTAAGCATAAAACTATACAAAATAAAAAAATTGGTAAATTTCTTTACCCGGAACTTCCTCGTTATTATTTTTTATCCATTTTCTAGGAATAGTGAAGTGTGACCCAATTTAGTTCAGTATATAGTCACAGTATATATGTGTTACATATACCGTCTTTTCATTACTATTTGTTTCATCATATTGGATTACTACCAATATTTGACCATTTTCTTTCTACCTATGCCAAACTTGACTTTGGGCATAATAAAATAAATTCAATAAGTAGTTTTTACATTGACACATACCGCCATTTTGCTACGTCATGTTGAATTCGTACCAGTTTATCCCATTTCCACATCTAATTTTTCCACAATATCAATTAAACAAGATTTTTTTACGTTGATTTTTTAAAAATTTTATTTGGCCGCCATTTTGTTTCGCTATCTTAAATTAATTAAATGTTATATCCTACATGAAACCCATATTATCAGTCTTTACCTACTCCGTTGGTCTGCAAATATTTCTTAACCCCAAATAATACACCACTCTAACAAAAAAAAAAAACGTTAACGAATACCATATAGAAACTTAATATCTGGAAAATATCTGTGAATCAACGGAGTAGGTAAAGACTGATAATATGGGTTTTATGCAGGATATAAAATCTATATATGTGTCTTGAAAATCCAGCAAAAATGTTACGAAACGTCGAAAATTTAAAAAGACTTGTTTTTTTTTACTGGATCCTAACCCCAAATAATACACTATTTTAACATAAAATCAAAAGAATCGCTAACGAAAACCATTTAGAAATTTAATATCTGAAAAATATCTGCGGATCAACGTAATAGACAAAGACTGATAATATTGGTTTCATGCAGGATATAGAATCTATATGTGTCCTGGGGATGCAACAATAAAGTTGCGAAACGTCGACAATTTAAAAAAGTCTTTTTTTGCTTTACTGGACCCTAACCCCAAATAATACACCACTCTAACATAACAACAAGACGATCGTTAACGGAAACTATAGAAACATATAATCTGGGAAATATCTGCGGACCACTGGAGTAGGAAAAGACTGATAATAATATGGGGTTTATGCAGGATATAGAAACTATATGTGTCCTGAAGAAGCTACAATAAAGTTGCGAAACGTCGACTATTCAAAAATAGACTTTTGTTTTTTACTGGACCCTAAACCGAAATAATACAACACTGTAACATGAGAACAAGAGGTTTGTTACGAAAACCATTTAAAAACTTAATATCCAGGAAATATCTACGGACCAACGGAGTAGGTAAAGACTGATAATATGGGTTTCATGCAAGATATATGATCTATATATCTGTCCTGAGGATGCAAAAATTAAGTTCCGAAACGTCAGACTTGTTTTTTTTACTAATAATACACCACTCTAACAAAAATAATACACCACTCTAACAAAAATTTTTTAACATTGTGCAGGATTGGATGTTTACCAAAATATTACCAGGTCATCCCCAAATGACCCTTAATTTTTGGCCAAAATTTGAAGTCAATCAGGTAAGTAGTATTTAAGCTATGTCGCGTACTGAGTGATAGACCGACAGACGGATTGACGGAATTGATAAAACATGTTTTTTGGCATCTAGGGATGCTAAAACGTGAAGATATGTAAAATCTGAGAGGGTGATTTTTTCACAATACAAAAATTTTATTTGGCCGCAATTTTGTTCCGCGATCTTGAATTAGTAACACACATTTACTAGTTGAGCCATATACCACAATTAGGCACACAATTTGAAATCATTAAGTAGTTTTTTTTGTTCCGCCGTCTTGGATTCGTACCAAAATTTTACAGTTGATTCCAACATAATACTTAATGTTTATGCAAAATTTGAAACAAATTCGTCAAGTAGCTTTTTCATAATATTTTTTTTAGCATTTCACTAGACAGCCATTTTGTTTTTTCCATACTCGATTTTTACCAAAATATTGCCAGATCATGCCCATATGACTCTTGATTTTCTATCAAAGTTTGAAGTCAATCGGGTGAGTTTTTAAGCTATGCTGCGAACTGATAGACAGACAGACAGACCGACAGAATTGCTGAAACATATTTTTTGGCATCTAGGATCGCTAAAACGTGAAGATATGTAAAACCTCAGGGGGTGATTTTTCTCATGATTACAAACATTTTATTTCGTCGCCTTTTTGTTCCGCCACCTTGAATTAGTACCACAGCTTTACTAGTTTACTCCTACACCACCATTAGCTATAGCACGCAATTTGAAATCAATTCATTAAGTAGTTTTTCAGGCTGAATATTTAAATATTTTATTAAGCCGCCATTTTGTTCCGCCATCCTGGATTCGTACCAAAATGTTACCAGTTAATTCCAACATAATACATGATATTTTTTACAAAATTTCAGATAAATTGGATAAGTAGTTTTTTAATAATACCTTTTTTACTATTTTACTAGGCCGACATTTTGGATTTTTATTAAAATCTTACCAAGCCATCCCCATATGACCCTTAATTTTTGACCAAAATTGGAAGTCAATCGGGGAAGTAGTCTCTAAGCTATGCTGGGAACTAAAAGACAGGCAGACAGACAGACAGAAAGATCGACAGAGTTGATAAAACAATATTTTTTGGCATCTAGCGACCCTAAAACGTAAATTTGTATAAAAGTGAGAGGATGACTTTTCACGATTACAAAGATTTTATTCGGTCGCCATTTTGTTCGGTTATCTTGAATTAGTACCACTATTTTACTAGTTGATCCCTATAACACAATTAGTTATAGCACACAATTTGAAATCCAACCATTAAGCAGTTTTTTCAGGCTATTAAGCCGCCATTTTGTTCCGCTATCTTGGATTCATACCAAAATGTCACCAGTTGATTTCAACATAATACTTGATGTTTTTGCAAAATTTGAGATAAATTGGATAAGTAGTTTTTTAATAATAATTTTTTTAACATTTCACTAAGCCGTCATTTTGTTTGGTCATATTGGATTTGTATCAAAATGTTACCAGGTCATCCCCATATGACCTAATTTTTGACCAAAATTTTCAAGTCAATCGGCTAAGTAGTTTTTCAGCTACGCCGCGAACAGACAAACAGATCAACGGAATTGAGAATACATGTTTTTCGTCATCTAGGAACCCTGAAACGTGAAGATCTGAAAAAATCTCGGAGAGTGATTTGTGCACGATTACAATACTTCTCTTTTACGAGGGAAGTAAAAACACATATCTAATTGTCTTAAACTAAACAAATCTTAACAAAATCAAGATTCATTTTTGGTCGAAATAAACAAGCTGGAAAATATGAACCAATGGATTTGCAAAGAAAAATATGATATTTATGGTTGTTTAAATATTCACAGTTGGGCATAGGAGTCCTTCTGACTATGGGGCTCTAGGCCCGGGCCTATCTGGCTTATTGGAAAAACAGTTCCTAAGGCCAGAGTAAATTTAATACGATTTTATTTTACAAACATCTTCGTAATACATACAAATTTGAAACATTGGTAATAAAATAATATTATAAAAATTTATTGACGTTACGCCACGATCTCATTAAATTATAAAAGGATATTATTGTGAATAGAAGCATATTTAACTAGATTACATTTTCCTTATACATACATACCTATATGTATTCACTACGTGAAATAAAAGAAAAATTAGACTGTGGAGTACAATGAAGCTCATATCAAGTAAAATGTTTACAAAAATTTAGCAGTAATGTTTGAAGGTGGCAACGCTGAAATGATAGAAACAGAAGACAGAAAGGTATGATTTTGATTTTGAAACTAAAACTCGAGTGGCCGACGAACACACATTAAATCAAAACATTTGAAATCAAAGTCGTAAAGTATAGAGCAAAGTAAATTAAAAAGAAGAAATTATATGAAATGACATAATATAATGATATAATAATGAAATATATATTTTTGAGTTGATTGGTTTTATACTAGAAATCTTAATTACAAGATAGAATATCCCATCATCAAAAAACATATGTCAAGATCCAAAAGGTAACAAACAAATTTGTAGTTTTAGAATATTTTTTTAGCTCGTAAAGCCAGCTAGGGGTTTCCGTTTTAATTTTCCATTTTCACTATTTACTGAACTTGGCTGGAGTTAACCTACAAGACATAATTTATCACAATACTATAAACGTGTTCCTTTGAAGTTTTGGAGGACCGTAACTACCCTGATAAGGTCAAGGTAGTCGAGAATTCAAATAATAATGAGATTAAACCTGAGATTAAAAATTATTTTACTGTAGATGTATCACACTTGCAAAGTATTTATTTCTGTTTAAATGTGTTATGCTAGTTTTTGATATTTTGTAACAAAAAACCCTTTTTATAACACTTGACTCGGCGAGTGTAATATTGTCCTTGGTATTTTAAAAAATTCCCCTGTAGTGTCAAATCGTACTTTCTGCACATTTTTAGTTTTCAGTCAGTATATCTCAGAAACGATTTCAGATAAACTTATGTAATTTGGCACATTTTTAAAAGCACAATTGGGGGGTCTCCAACGGTACTAAATGGATCTTCGAATCACATTTAGTTTTTCGACTAGTAATGAAATAAAACATGTTTTAGAGAGAATAACTGTAGAAAAAACTGAAATTTCGATTTGAAACTTTTGAGACGTTTCTTCTTATAGTCTTATGAACCCCATTGAAAATGAACGGGATCGAAGTTCGAGATTTTTAAAGGAGAGAAATTTTTAAACTTCGTCTTTGGTCAAAAACAATGGTCCATCAAAAGCCCTCTGGCGGCCAAATGGTTCAAGTTTTCGACAAAAGCAAAAAAGATCTTGATAGGCATAGGCATAGACGATAGAAAAAATTCTTATAGACCGATATCTTCAAAAAAGTGTATTGTATTGTAGTGTATTTTCTTAATTTTTTTTGCGTGTACAGCATTACGGGAAAAGTAAGATTGATTTATTATAAATCTGTGAACCTCTTGTAGTTTTGGGATATTTTTTTTCTAAAAGTATAGTGATGTCTCGAGGTCCTGCCAAAAATCTGACCATGTCGTCATAAAATAGCAACAACTTTCAAATTTACTACTTGTTTCTAGACGTATCTAAATACTCGCAAATCTGGCTTTAAAAATGTCTGCATATATTTGCACATATTTTTCTTCTAATTTGAAAATCACCCGGCGGCAACCACAAGGAAATAGAGTATATATTTAGGTAAATTTTATCCAATTTTGGAGCCCCAAAAATGGTTTTTTGGGTATATTTAAGAATGGCAAAAAATTACTTTTACATCTGTCAAAACGTTTTTTTTCCCGTAACTTCTAAAATACTTAAATTATTAAATACAGTTCCAGGTAACTTTTATTGGATTTATTAAAAAAAAATATTGATATTTGTCAAAAAAAACTCCTTCCCGTAACTTCATTTTAAACTATTTAAAATATTTAAGTAAGGTTTTAACAGTTCGATTTAACTTTAGTGGCGCAATTTATCAAAAAAAATTATTTTGACAGCTGTCAAAAACAAATATATTCCTCATAACTTTTGAGTTGCTTAAAGTTTTAAAATACGGTTTTTGCATTTCCATGTAACTTTTGTGGTGTAATTTACTTAAAAAAATATTTTCTTTTCCCGTAACCTCCAAACTACTTAAAATTTTCAAATACGGTTTTCACAATTCCATGTAACTTTTAGTCACATACTTTATTTTAGAAAACTATTTTGGCAGCTGTCCCAAAAGTCGAGCCTTCCTGATTTCTAAACAGCTAAATTTTTTTAAATGAGATTTTTACAGTTAGATGTCACCTAACTTATGGGATAATAGGTCGAAAGTGGTATTTAAATCATAGCCGCTAGATTATGGTCTACATATAGGTTGTGTTATATAGGACCTATTTACTCGTATTTGTCGTCCTGGAAAAATGAGCTTTTTACGTTTTGGTCGCCATATCTCGGAAACAGTTTCCGATACTCTTTTGAAATCTGATATATTTTTACAGCACACGGGCTAGCAAAAAGTTTTAAAAAATTTGTTTATATTATTTTTACTTTATCGGCCATTAATATTAAAACTTTTTTTTTCTGAATTTCCCACAGCATCGACTGAAACGTTGTAACTGTCGAAAATATTAAAATAATTATTCTCAGTCTTAATTAAGTTTCAGAAAAGGTTTATTTTTACGGTATTCCGAATCATGTTAAAAATAAGTGGGATTAAACTTTGAAAATTTTTCTCTTCATTCTTAAAAAAATATTTCAAAAGTAAGTGTTATTTTAACGACATCTGGCGCCTAAATTATTTAAGCGACTTACAAAAGCGAAAAAGTTTCTAAAATGGCATAATTAAAAGAAAGCAATCTATATAAACAATATATTTTCGTGCTTAAAAATTCTAAGCAAATTACAATTACCGTGGGTTAGTTAAAAAAATCAACTTGTTTATTTTTTTGCTGTCGCTCCTAACGTTAGAGCGAAATAGAAATTTTAAATAGGATTTTTACAGATATATGTAGCTTTTAAATAACTAATAGAAAAATATACAATGAATATTATAATGGGATATTGGTTTGAATTTGTATTTATATATACAGGATGTGACAAAAAGATGTAGCAGACTGAACTTATATTTATTTGTATTTGTAACTTTTATGTGCAATAAATGGGTTTCTACTTGCTGATTATAAATATACTCTCAAGAAATTTGACAAAATTCTGCCATAAACAGCAATGTTCAAAAGAGAGACGAGGAACGTTCTACTACATAGTGGAATCAATGGAAATTCATTGCCATTTAAAGCAGGATTTTTTTCAAACCTTATTTATAGTCATCTAGAAAATATGCATTTGATAGAAATGTAACATGCAGCGTGTTTCATTAGAAAAAATCATGTTTGATCTAGTTGATACTACTATTTGAGTTATTCTATGTATGTACATATTTTATAGACAAATGTAGCAAACCTAATATATTTATATTCAACAAGAATAGACCCATGTGATGAATATATATTATATAGTGTGTTCCATTAAAAATCATGTTGAGTCTGTAACATATTTTGTAAATCATCCTATAGCCACACATATATACATACTATTTTTCTAAAAAGATATAAGACTCTATATCTTTAATGTTTGACATTTTCATCTCCAAAATTAAACCAATATTTAATGGAACGAGTTGTGAAGAAATGAACTAAACGAAGTGAAATCAAAAGATTATTTCAGAGTTGAAAAATAAAGGACATTTTAATGGTAAAAAGGAAGGAGGATATTTGGTGTACATGGCCGGGGATAACCAGGAAATAACCAGAGATAACCCGGGATAACCTGAAGATAACCACGGAATAACTAAACCAAAAAATACTATAATTTTTTTATGTCTATAACATCGTTATAATAGTTAATAGAAACAGATTTTTTTCAAAGATTTTTCTGTTACTTTATAAATTTTGGTTTTCGATTTTATTCTCTCTAAATGTAAGTATGTTAAATAAAAACAGTGCTGTCCTTAGATAGCTAACGATTTTGTTTGTCAATAGAAACGATTGTTAAAAAGTTACGTTTTAAATCTAGATAATGTATTTTTTACATATGGTTTAAAATAAGTACACTGTAAGTGGTAAAATGTTTTCTTAAAAATTAAAGTATGTATATATTGGAAAAAAATATCAGATATCAGCCTTGGCACAAAGAAAATGAGCCCTCTCAGAAATTTAGTTCTGTGACTTGATTTATTTCATTAATTTGGAACATATAGCATTCTGTAATGTAAGTTTCATAAGGACCACTTATTTGGTGCAGAGTTTTCCTGAAAGCAACATCAACTTTAATTTCTTAAATATTATAAAATTTCAGTGTGAGCTTCGTGGCTCAGTCGAAGCATTGTTTGAATAGGTATGGTAAGGTTCTCGAGTTTCATTGCAATAAACGTGTGTTCGAATTTCAGTTCAAGCGATGATTTTTTTTAGTTATTTTTTAAAAAACTTTTATTTTTTATGTAGTATGTTGTATTTTTGATTGTAGTATGTATAACGTTTCGGTTAGCGATTATTCCTAGTTAAGCCTTTTTTGAGGTAATGTAAAAAATTGAATATATATTAAAACAAGGTTATTTTTAGCACAACCTATACTGTTAGTTAACCTGAAGAACAAACAAACGTAAATTGCATTTGATAGCGTGAATATTATTTCGTGGTTTAGTGAGCTATTATATCAAATAGCTCCTTAGTACGCTTTTAGCAATCAATTTCATAATTTGACTGCAGTCCTATAGGTTTGACACCTTTATCTTTAAATACACCTGAGATATTTAAGAAAAGCAATTTATTCACGTTGATTCCACTATGTTGAAGAACGAATTTTTTATAGTCCCCTTCGTTTTTGATATATTTTGAGTGTCTGCCACACATTGGCTCTTAGGACATGGTTTTTGTAAATTTTTTCGGGTGTCTTCAAAGATAAAGGTAAAATAAAATCAAACATAGTGTATTTATAATCACCAAGAAGAAATCGATTTGATGGACGTTTAATATATAGGATATTACATTTAAAGAAACAAAGTTGATTTCAGAGAAACTAAACACTCTGTATATCTGCATACTGCACTAGCACGGAATTTGTACAGTTTAAAGAAACTTTTTGTCACCTTTAACAAAGCCAAGGTTAATCGGGAGTGCATTTATAACTGAAAACCCTGTACAAACTACAAATCTATACGCTACGGTTTTTATTGTTTTATACTAGAAATCTTAATGCCATAATACGATCTCACAACATCGAAATACACGGAGAAAGATGTCAAGATCCAAACAAATTTGTAATTTTAGAGTTTATTTTCAGCTCCTAAAGCCAACTACGAGTTTTCGTTTCATTTTAACTATTTACTGAAGTTCTCTGGAGTTAACCTATAAGATATAATTTATCATAGCACTGTAAACGAGTTCATTTGAAGTTTTGGATTGCAATAACTAGGCCGTCGAGAATTCATATATCCTCAGGATAAAAACTTCCCATCTAGTTCTGAACATTTGATGTTTATTAACTGAAGCATCCATTAGGTGTAAGAACCACTTTTTAGAATGCCCTGAACAATATTCTGGAACAATTTCTTTTTAAGTCTAATTAATATTAAAAGTAAATAGTTGATAATTTTTTTCTTAAAAATAAACTTGTAATTATCTATTTGTGAAAAATTGCAATTATATATTGTCTTATCAGGGAACACAGCTAGTTTTAGAATTTAACATAAATATAAATTTCTAGTTTTAATAAATGCTCCTCTGAGAAAGGAAATTTAGGTTTAAGACCATAGTTAAGCATTTGGTCAAACATCATATTATATTAGCTTTGTTCCACCACATCGAAAAATCGTCCCTAGTACGGTCACGGAGCTTTTGTAAGTAACCTATGGTACTATATGACAGATATACTTAAATGAACTTATTTTACTGTAGGTGTATCAAACATTTTTTTATACCTCATATAGCCTAGAGTCATTATACTGGTAGATTATTCACATTTAAGTTGTTTTATTGTTGTTATTCACATTCACCAGTCACTCTATAATAACAGTTATGAGATTGTTACCAAGAATATATTAGTGTTAAAATTTGTTGAAAACAAAATCCTAAATGTAATAATAAATGGGTAAATATTTTCAATTTATTGGTATATGTAAATATTTAATTATAAAATATTAACTGAGGTTAAATAAATAACTCTAGCTCAAAGTCGTGCTACTTTTCTTGACCTTGGGTGGGATTCTTTATTTTTTCTATCAATTTAGTTTCTTTACAAAAAAATTATGGGTAATTGTTTACTTTTTTACACCATCGCCGATGATTTTTTGAATATAGGTGGTGGATTTTGAGATCCTAATCACGAGTTCTAAGTCAATTTTTCCCAGTCAGGTTTCGTTTTTGTTATTAATCTTCAAAGTTTATAGAATCCTTATCCCAAATTACTTTATTCCTTTCTTCTTTTTTTGCATCAAAATCCCAAACATTCATGTTTTTTTAATATAGCAGAGAGTTTATTAGGGTAATCAAAAACAGATGAGTTGCTCCACTGTCATTTAAAAAATATCTGTAATTCTATATTATACTCGTATATGTTGTTTGCGAATTCGTACCATTTGGAATGTATAGCATTCTGTAGTGTACGTTTCACAAGGGGTCACTTGCTTGCTTGCATCGGCTACGTCCTAAGGTTTTATTTAGTATTTAGCAAGAACAGTTCGTATATCTAATGTCTTCAAATGTTCTCTTTATACCATATCCACTAGCCAGTATGAATGCCAATGTTCGTACATTCGGTTCTTAAAAAATGATGAAATGATCTACTTTAATAACATCGCTGTAATAGAAAACATTAAATTAATAATTAATTCCAATCAATATTTATCATTTTCGTGGCTATAAGTAACGGGTGTCTACTTTGCTAGAAACATGCTGATATGTCCAGATTTCATTCTTAAAATCTGATTTCTGCTGTGTATATGATCATAATTTTTAGGTCTGCTTTTTTTATAGTAATAAAACTAGTAGTTTCAATAATTAAGTTTAGAGTTTTCTTTACATGGAATAGATCGAAAAACTAAAAAAAGAAACGCTCAATGTTATTATATCACTGCATCCCTCTGTAGAATTTTTATTTTTACTTCTCTCGTAAAAGGGAAGTATGGTAATCGTAAAAAAATCACCCTCCGAGATTTTTTCAGATCTTTACGTTTCAGGGTCCCTATATGCCGTAAAACATGTTTTCTTAATTCCGTCGGTCTGTCTGTTCGCGGCATAGCTAAAAAAACTACTTACCCGATTGACTTCAAATTTTGGTCAAAAATTAAGGATCCTATAGGGATGATCTGATAACATTTTGGTAAAGGCCCAATATGACAAAACAAAATGACGGCAGAGTGAAATGTTACAAAAATGATTAATAAAAAACTACTTATCCAATTTATCTCAAATTTTGCACAAAAATCAAGTGTTATGTAGGAATCAACTGATAACATTTTGGTACGAATTCAAGATGGCGGAACAAAATGGCGGCCTATTAAAATATTTGAAAATTCAGTCTGAAAAATTAATAATATAATTGTGGTATAGAGATGAACTGTGGTACTAATTCAAGATTGCGAACCAAATGGCGGCTACATAATATATTTGTAATCGTGAAAAAATCGCTCTTTCAGGTTTTACATATCTTCACGTTTTAAAGTCTCTAGATGCCAAAAAATATGTTTTATCAGTTCCGTCGGTCCGTTTGTCGGTTTGTCTGTCTGTCAGTTCAAGGCATAGCTTAAAGACTACTTATGCAAATGACTTCAAATTTTGAATAAAAATTAAGGGCCAAATGAGGATGACCTGGTAACATTTTGGTGAAAATCCAATATGGCAAAACAAAATGGCGGCCTAATGAAATGTTAAAAAAATTATTACTAAAAAACTCAAATTTTGGGACGAATTCAAGATGGCGGTTTAGAAAATATTTAAATATTCAGCCTGGAAAACTAATGGACTGATTTTAAATCGTGTGCCAAAAATAATTGTGGGTTAGAAATGAACTAGTAAAGCTGAGGTACTAGATGCCAAAAAATATTTTTTATGAATTCCGTTGGTCCGTCTGTCGGTTTGCCTGTCTGTCTGTGAGTTTATGGCAAAGCCGCCTAAAAATATTTATTAGAGTGACTTCAAATTTTAGTCAAAAATTAAGGTTCATATGGGGCTGACCTGGTAATATTTTGATACAAATCCAATATGCCGGAATAAGATGGCGGCCTCATGGATCTTTAAAAAAATTGTTACTGAAAAAACTAATTATCTAATTTATCTCAAATTTTGCACAAAAAAGTATTATATAGTAATGGCCTGGTAACATTTTGGTATGAATATAAGATAACAAAACAAAATGCTTTTTAAAATTAAATTTGAATTTAAATTCTGTGCAAGCATTAAATCTGCGTGTAAAGAAGTTGTTTCTTGGAGCGATATATAGGCCGCCTAATACCAGTTTGTCAGTATATATATTGATCACTTGCAGGACACCTTGGTAAGTATGATACCCCAATTTGATTTCATTGCGTTTGGTGGTGATTTTAATGTTGACATATACTCATGCGCAGATGTTGAGAGCATGGTCAATTTCTTTAACAATCAACTGAATACTCTCTTTAATAAACATGTGCCATATATAATGGCCAGAATATATAGGGCGCCGGCAACTTGGTTAATTGACAACCTTAAATTTATGATGTGTTTGAGGGAAAAAGCGCGTTTGAAATTCAAAAAAACATAAAAGTGAGTTGGGAGAAATATAAAGCAGTACGCAATCAAGTCAATATAGCTACTATAGCTTACCTTAATCTTACTAACAATAATGCCAAATCTTGCCAAATGGATGTTGTAGCCAATGACTTTAATAATTACTTTGTTAACACACCGCGGCAAGCGGCATCTGTAGGCAACACGTTTATTGAGTAAAACTATTCAAAATTTTTTTGTAGGAAATGGAATTTTATTGACTCTTTAAACATTAAATTACGCCGCCATTTTGTTTCGCCATAGGGTATATGAAATTTTACAGGTTCATCCCTTTTTCACACTTGGTTTTTGTGTAAGACTTCAACTTAGTTGGATAAACAATTTGTTGATACTGATTTTGGCTCCCACCAAAATTGTACCAGTTTATTCCGACGTCACACTTAATTTTTGGGCAAAAATTCAGGTAAATTGGACTATTAGTTTTTTAGTAATATTTTTTTCTAACATTTTATTAGGCCCCATTTTGTTCAGTCAGATTGGATTTTCACAAAAATATTAGTAATGTTACCATGTCACCCCCACATGCCTCCTAATTTTTGAGCAAAATGTGAAGTCAATCGGATAAGTAGTTTTTAGTTATGCTGTAAACAGACAGACCGACGGATTTGAGAATTTCAACATCCCTGAGACGTGAAGATCTGCAAAAATCTCGGAGGCCGATTTCTCTAAGACTATAAAACTTTCCTCTTACAAGGAAAGTGAAAAGGAAAATATTTATATCACCTGCTTTCAGATTTTGAACCCCCACGTCCGAATTTCTGACTACGCGTCGGACAGATACTTAAAATTGGCAAAAACACATTAAATTGCCTGCTATAAACATATATTAAATTAAAGAGAAACGAGTCGCTGCTGGTTCAGTCTACAGTGAAACCCAACAGGGTTACCATTTTTGGGACTGGTGACGCAGAGGAATCTTCCTCTGTCCTATGTTTTCTTTCATACCCATAGCACCCGAAAAACAATAATAGATCCAAGTTCCGAAACTATTTATGAATGAAATGTTGTGTCTATCCTTTGTTTTATAGTCTAAGGGCACGATATAAAATATGAACGTATCTAAGTACACGAGCATATTAACATATATTTTATTTTGATTTTTTCAGATTCAAAATATGAAAATACTGATTGGTCACAAGACAAGAAAATAAAATTAATATTTTTATAAAAGAGTTAATAAAAACTACTAACTACCGATATGAAATGAAAAAAATCAAGTGCCTATTTAATGAAGTCCAATTACAAACTAATTTTTAAAAGAGAAACTTTAAAAAATCTGCCTTATATAGAAAAGTTTATAACTACTAATGATATACCTAGAATACCGTATATTTATACAGGTTTTCAAATGAAATAAGTTTTTATCGAAACATGGAGTATTAAAAAGCACAAAACCGTATTATTGTTACAAAATAACTTTAATTGTTATTTCGAAGGCGCATTAAAACTCAAGAACAAAAAATATTTTTTCCTTAAGTGTAACAGGTAGGGCTACATCTTGTTAAGGTCAGTAAACAGTCACAATCAAGAGTCATTATCAGGGCAAGGCACTATCCGCAAACTTCGCAAATCGCTAAAAAAGTCTAATCAAATAATTAACACCCTTAATCACTAAAGAGGTTTAAATTTAGACCAGGTGTAACTTGACAGTTATAGGTTTAAGGTGACATTTTTAACAATTGAACAAATAATTTTTTTAAATATCAGAATTACAAAATGACAATGACATAAGCGAAACATAACAGGCGAACTAAGAGTTCTAAGTACCATGGGAACTAAACCTGGTCTAACTCTTAAACATTTTTAGTACGGGGGTAAATCAAAATCACCAAGAAAATACGTAATTTTTTAAATGCCGTCAGTATTCAACAATTTACTTTGATTCATAAACACAAACGGAGTTTTTTACATTACGTTACATTTATATCTGCAACAACAATGAACATTCCACGAGAGGCACTACACATTCCTAGGTCAAATAACTTACATTCTGAACTTCTTTACAATTCAGGAAGAATTACAATATGGCGTCTTTCAACCACCACTTGAAACATAAAAACTTTATTGTGGAATGGGATGGAAACTCGGAAACGCACCATATTCGCATACTATCATTGTTTGAGGGATAATACGGTTACGAAATGGGCATAAAAACCCTTTTAATGGTAAAAAATTCGCAGGAAGGAACCGCTAAAAAGTATGCGTAAGTTCACTCGTTGAGTACTTGAGTGATACTGTTCTGTGTTCCGCAACAAGTTGCCGTAAGGAAGAAGTCACGTTATACTTGTTGCGTTATCGGGTCGCTGGTAGTCGACCTTTTGGTCAGAGGAATCGCACTAGTTTTTTCGGTTTCAGATGACAATAAAAAAGGACAAAAGAATATTTTTAGGAAAATGTTGATTAAGAACTGTTCAATGAAGATGGAACAGTAACATGGGTCCTTCCTGGAGAGAGTTAAACCTGTAACTGACCTCTGGAGTCACCAGAACAGAGATTGTTAGTTCCTTAGGGAAACAGTTTTTTTTTTAGTTTTTTACAAACGGGCAATGGCTAGTAGAAAACTGCCGCTTCCTGGAGTTCTAGTGGAACGTCATTTAGATTAAGGCCTTATTTGTATATACTTGCTTAGGAATTTCTAGAATTTACTTCTTTGTAGTTTTGTTTCAAATAAACAACTTTTTTGTTCAGGTTGTACTTGTGCGTGACTAGCATTTATCACCCAAAACAGCTACGGAGTAGATACTGTGTTGAGTATATGTTTTATTTCGTTTTTTGAAAGATTATTATTAATTTTGCATCAGATGTTATGCCTTAACGCCACAAGGACCTTAACATTAATTTTTGAAAACTTGTTTAATTTCCTTTTTAGTTTGAGCCTATCTATAATCTTACTACTACGTACGTAAAGCCGAGACAGCTGTCCCACGAACTACCCCGCACTAGAGCAGTTAGACGTCGAGCAAAGAGGCTCAGACAGGTTGCACAACAGCGATTCCAGGATCAGACTGAAGAAGAAATCTTGGGAGAGCCGTCGTCCAGAACTCCAAATACATTTTAGTGGACGGGCTCGATGATTCACCCTAGTTATACAACCGTTGGAATCAAGAAGCGGCGACCACGAATGACAATTGGCAAATCTTTTTCCGAGGAGGAAGAAGTCCTCTTGACTGAGAACGAAGAGAGAGCCGATGACGTGCCTCAAAATTGACCTCGACCCCTTGCTTATACCGGCGGCCGGAAGCTTGGTGTCTTCGCCACAAAGTCCGACGTCGACACGACGCGGCCCAATGCTTCGGTCGAGGGAATACCACAGACTGGGTTCCGAAAACTCGATGTCCTCGCCCCTAAAATCGAGGACAAACTCTGACACCAATACCACACTTTCTGCCTCGCACTTTGGAGGCGCGTGACTTCTGTGCCATTGCCTGACTATCCAGTTTTAATGTCCAGATCCAGACATCAAACCGATCCGGGAATAACCGCATGAGCCTACAGTTTTCGACTAAAAACGCAACGCCTTTAAAAAAAAAACGATTTTCTGAAACCGTTTAGGTCTCCGATTTTAAATTTCAAGAGTTTTAGATTAAGCATAGACTAGCGAGCCCCGTGTAGGGCAAAGGCACAAAATGTAATCACAGAAACAACTACTCTGCTGGCTAACGGCACAACCTGCATTAAATTAGACAATACAAAAAAAAGCAATTTATTCATATTTTCCTGCATCCCCATACACGACCTCGTCCTTTCTTATATTTTTTGCACGAAATGAACACTCAAAGTAGTTCAGGGGCGGGCTCTTTTATATTTGTTATTAAAGTGAGGCCATTTTTACATTTTTTTTTCCTTCCCTTATTCTGTGGATATATTGACCTGTTACGGAACTCACAAGGGATATCAAATTTTTTTATGGTCATCGTCCTTTATAAATATACGAAATGTGAAATCAATAGGTCAAATGTACGTGGTATAAAAATTGGCTTTGGCCCACACACAGACCGAGAGACAGACAGACAAGTCAAGCTAAGTAAAAGCTTGACCATTTTTCACGTAACTCGCACCGGTTTTGCCATACTCGCGAAAAAGTGATTTTTAGCTATTTTAATCCAAGATGGCGGGAGCGACAGCAGATCAAGTTCGAAAACTAAACATAATGTTAAGTATGCGAAAATCAGTAAAATGTAGCTATTGTCTAGGCTATAATATAATATGGGCTATATAGAAAGCAGCACTCTACTGCGTATATAGGAAATAGTTGGACGAAGTTAGATCTATCTAGATCTTTTCATTAGTTCAAGCAAGAAGAGGGCGAGAGGGTAATAGGGGCAATTGCCTCTTCCCTTGCCACAAAAAGTTCATTAAAACATATCATTTGTATCAGCTTCTAAAAAGCCTTGGTTGTTATTTTTGTAGTAGCAATAATTACATTATTATAATAATCTAACATTCTATTTATCATTTATTTAAAAAATAAATCTTCCCAGTTGGACATCTCTGTTGCAATTTTTTTTGGAATTCTATATTATTTGCCTTGGTCTTAAATACCGTTTTTTCTCATTGGCTCGATTCTGCTGGATCCACCCCTGATATTGTTGTTATTAAAAAAATATATCACGCAACAGAGGACTGCTTTTATTTTAATTGTCTAAAATTATATATTATATATTTCTTAGATCGAAACCAAATAATTGTTACGGCTTTTAGAAAATAAACATATTCTCTGACTGGAGTCAATCAACCAATAGGAATTGTTTGTCAAAAATTGTTTTGAATTGGAGAAATCATTTAGTTTAAATGTAACAATATATTCATCACTAAAATATTTCTTTTAAAGTATATAAAAATAATAATATTCATAAAGGTATTGCATATAATCTTAATTTTTTTCCTATGCAATTAAACTCAGGTTTACGTATATGTACAAATACAGCATACTATAAATCTTATTCTTTTTAATTCATTATGTCATATAAGTTATTTATGAGGCATAAATAAAAATGTTTTTGTTCCTATTCTTACATGATCATTATAAATGTATTAACAAGCAATATAAATTATTACATGGGTAGCAGTATATTTCAAATATCATTATTATTCACTTTAGTATTTAGATATACAGAAAAAAATTACTATAATAGTCAGGTTTTATATGAAATATGTCCAAGTATGTAATTCTTTAACTCAGATTTAAGGTTATACTTACACTTTGCAGTGCAAAGTGTTCCAAATACAGACTACACGTGACTTTCACAACGTTTGAAAAATATCAGTTTGTAACTGCTTAGAAATCTTTAAGTATCCATAAAGTCAGTTTCATAATTCGTTAACATGCAATTTACCATCATAAAATCTATGTAGTGTTTAAGTTGCCTACAGACCAATTTTCGCAGTTTTGAGTCGAGCGACTCTAGTTGCTTTCGTTGCCGTCAAATCGAACGTTAGCACACCTTTCGACTTCATCATTCTCCGGAATCAGTCATTATTTTATAGATGAAAGTCCAAAGACTATCTACTTTTAGTAGACCGTTGTCGCATGGCCACGTTGGCGTTGCGATTTTGGTCGAAAACTGTAGGCTCATGCGGTTATTCCCGGATCGGTTTGATGTCTGGATCTGGACATTAAAACTGGATAGTTTGTCCTCGATTTTAGGGGCGAGGACATCGAGTTTTCGGAACCCAGTCTGTGGTATTCCCTCGACCAAAGCCTTGGGCCGAAAAAAGAGTGGAACCGTTGCTCTTCAACAATTCGTCGGGCAGCACGGGGGAAGAAGGGTTCGTGTCGACGACGGACTTTGTGGCGAAGACGCCAAGCTTCCGGCCTCCGGTATCCGCAAGGGGTCGAGGTAAGTTTTGAGGCACGTCATCGGCTCTCTCTTCGTTCTCAGTCAAGAGGACTTCTTCCTCCTCGGAAAAAGAATTGCCAATTGTCATTCGTGGTCACCGCTTCTTGAATCCAACGGTTGTATAACTAGGGTGAATCATCGAGCCCGTCCGCTAAAATGTATTTGGAGTTCTGGACGACGGGTTTCCCAAGATTTCTTCTTCAGTCTGATCCTGGAATCGCTGTTGTGCAACCTGTCTGAGCCTCTTTGCTCGACGTTTAACTGCTCTTGTGCGGGGTAGTTCGTGAGACAGCTGTCTTGGCTTTACGTACGTAGTAGTAAGATTATAGATAGGCTCAAACTAAAAAGGAAATTAAACAACTTTTCAAAAATTAATGTTAAGGTCCTTGTGGCGTTAACGCATAACATCTGATGCAAAATTAATAATAATCTTTCAAAAAATGAAATAAAACATATACTCAAAACAGTATCTACTCCGTAGCTGTTTTGGGTGATAAATGCTAGTCACGCACAAGAACAACCTGAACGAAATATATATATTTTATATTTATATATTCTCCGGAATCAGTGATTATTTTATGGATGAAAGTCCAAAGACTGTCTATTTTTGGTAGACCGTTGTCGCATGGCCACGTTAATTTTTTCTGGTTGTATAAAGTTTCGGGTGGTCTACTTGACGTGTGACCAAAAATAAGTTCAAACGGTGTAAACCCATGAGTTTTATTTTTCGTATTGTTGTAGCAGATCACCGCGTAGGGTAAAACATTAAAGGGATGTTCTTTTGGGTTTTCGGCTATATTTGCTCTAATAATTTCTGATAAGGTTGCATGGAACCTTTCAATGGACCCGTTAGACTAGGGGTGATTGACACTACAGAAAGTTAATTTTATGTTAAATAGTTCACAAAGATCTTTGAATAATGAGTTGTCAAATTCGCGCCCATAGTCGCAATGTATTCTTAGGGGTGTACCGAAGTGTTGGAAAAATATTAATAAGGTATTTACAATTGTCGACGCTTTTTTGTCTTCGACTGCGTAAGCCTGTGTGAATTTTGTAAGTTCGTCTCGAATCGTAAGTGCGTAATATCTAGTTGGATATTCGAAGATGTCAATGTTTATCCTTTCAAATGGGGTTTTCGGAGTTTCCGTTATGACGAGAGGCGTACTTAGGTTTTTTCGGCATATTTTTACCTTTTGGCATATCTCGCAGCCTTTTATTAATTTTTTTTGCACAGACGTCATAACAAAGATACTATGATAAATAAAGACTTTTATTTATGTTGCCTTACATTCTATAATAAGGGTACTATATACATAATTGCAAATAATTATTTAATGCTTAATTAAATGTTAATGTTATAATGCTTATATTATAGCATTAACAATTAAACTGAACATTAGCTAAAACTAAAAATTCTATAATAAGGGTACAATATACTATACAATTTATATATATGTATATATAAATATATATTTTATATATATATATAGATATATATATATATATATATATATATATATATATATATATATATATATATATATATATATATATATATATATATATATATATATATATATATATATATATATATATATATATATATATATATATATATATATATATATATATATATATATATATATATATATATATATATATATATATATATATATATATATATATATATATATATATATATATATATATAATATAGAGATATATAAATATATATTTTATTATCTTTTTTCATTTTTTAATGATTTAATTTTTTCCTTTTCTTTTTTTCTTAATTTAAATTATTTATACATATTCGTGTATAGTAGGTTCCGTAATAATTCAATCTTTCTATCTATAATAAATTAATACAATGTCCTGTAGACCGTAAGATTATTTGATACAATCAAAAAGCTAAGATTAAAAGGTAATTGACTAATCTTTCTAGTGTGCTATAAAGCAAATTTATTCAGATGTTTTGAATGTAACAAATGAGAAGTGCAGATTCGAGAAATAGTTTTTGTAAAGCTTCGGTTCAAAATTGTTTTAAATCAACTATTTCTATTTATCACAGGGAAAGTTCTTTAAAATTTGTTATTTTATCTGAATATTGAATTTTTTGACCAACAGGTGAGGTATTTTGGTAGCATCCTTTACGGGTCCATTTACTGTTTCGTTTGTTTAAATTTCTATATAAGCTTTAATCCGTGTTGAACAAACACTAATATTATTGGTCTACGAAATGTTTTTAAAATTTCATTAACAAGCTATATGTAGACCATAACCGTACGGCTATGATATAAATAAACCATCTGTTATCTCACTTTAAATACGCTAAGTCAGATATACCTAAGAAACTCTCAATAAAAAATTTAGCTGTTTAGAAGTTAGTGATACTAGTCATTAAAGTTGCATGGAAATGTAAACCTTATTTTAAAATTTTAAGCAGTTCAAAAGTTATGCGGAAAAACAAGTTCGTACAGATGTCAAAAATGTTTTTTTAATTAAATGACCTCAATAAAACATATCTTGAATTATGAATCCCGTATTCAAAAATTTAAAGCAGCTAAGTACCGAGAAAAAACCTGTCTTTTGACAGATGATAATTTTGTTTAATAAATTACGGGAATAATAGGTACACGGAAGTGTAAAAACCGTATTTAAAAATTTTAAAGGTACGGGAAATTTTGACAGACGTCAAAATACTTTTTTGAAGTAAATTGCTTTATAAAAATTACATGACACTCAATTTTCAAACATTTTAAGCATTTTAAAAATTACTTGGAAAAATAATTTTTTAAATAGATGGCAAAATATTTTTTCGAATAAATTACTTTACTAAACGTTGCATGGAACTGTAAAAACCGTAAATCAAAATTTTAAGTAGTTGAGAAATTACGGGAAAAAACAATTTTTTTGGCAGCTGTTAAAATATATTTTTTAAATAGACGTCAAAATATTTTGTCAAATAAATTACGTAGTTAAAAGTTACATGAAACTATGAAAACTGTAGCTAAAAATTTTAAGAAATTTAAAGGTTACGGGGTGAAAACAATTTTTTGACAAATCTTAAAATATTCCTTTCAAATAAATTACGCCTCTAAAAGTTACATGAAATTGTGAAAACCATATATAAAAATTTCAACTAGTTCAAAAGTTACCTAAGAAAAAAGCAATTTATTTTGACATTCGTCAAGATATTTTCCTAAATAAAATACGACACTATAAAAACCGTGAAATCCGTATTTAAATATTATAAATTTTTAAACAAAATTTAGTAATTCCTTAATATAAATAACTCAAACCGAATCTGTTTTAAATGTAATTTAATTAAATCGTCTGTAATTATTAATCCTTATTTCAATAAATAAAGTCCAGAATAATCGACTACGTCGGAATTCTACCTTTTTCGAGTTTACTACAGATTTCTTTCGGGATCATTCGGAATACGCCGAACACGGTCATTGTTGATTTCGACGTATCTGATATGCGGCGTTGTAATTGTTCTAGTTGGTGAAATAAGTGTTTATCAGAAATCCAAGTGTTTTGTGTGGCTATTTTCAAGAATCTGCTTAAAAAACTTTAAGAAAATAGTACGAACTTGCTTTGTTTGCAGAAAAAAGGACGATTCAAACCCAAAAGTTTGTTTCCGAAGGTAAGTAAGGTTATGTCATATCAGTGCTGTAGTTGAAAGGTAAAATCACCGTCTAATAGTGTTCTTATATTTGCAATATTGTTTTTGTATTGTACATTTACGTTGGGCTTAAATTAAATTTTTATAACTTCCACTTATCTATAAAGTCGAAGATACTGATGATAAACGGAGTACAGCGTTTTGCTAATTTATATATTTGTGAAAAGTCTCAAATATTCCTCTAAAATTTCTTAAACCACCTTTTTTGAGGGGTTAATAAACAACTTAAATATACTATTTGGTAAAGCATAGGTACTAAATATTAATTGAGTAAGCTGTTGAGACCCATTATTTTATGTATGTCATTAATTACTCCAGGATGGTTTGCATTTTGGATTAAATTTTCAAGAAATTTTTAGGCTAGTGTCGGAGTTCTCATATAGCAAGCATATACAAAAAATGAAAATAGCGGAATGGCGTTACTTTTCAATTTTTCATTTACTAGAGATTTTCTTTAATGAATTTGAAATGCTTTAATTTATTGCCTAAGAATTTGGTTTTTAAAAATAAGTAATCAAAATAGTAAATAAAAACCATCCTGAGGTACATTATCCCCAACTAGGGGAATTTGTTTTTATCAGGTGATTTCGGTAATATAAATAATAACGTAATATATTATAATGAATGTTAAAAATATTAAACATTTTGGTACAAAATATTTAAACTGTCAATAAGTGAAGGTAAGGTGGATGGTGGGGAAAAAAAGGGGGTAAATTGAGGGATAAATACTGTAAAGATATCGTTTTTCATAATATGGCTTTCGTGGTTTTTAGGGATACGAAGTTCAATTTTATATTCATATTAATATTGGGCCATGTTTATTTCTGATTTTCTGTAAATATGAATAGATCCAAGACATGTAAAGGTGGTGCGCTTTTATATAATATTACTTGCCGCGAGCCTGGCAAACTTTTAAAAATAGTGGACCCAAATGTTTACCTAACTTCGCGTAAATAGAACTAAAATGTGTTATAAAAAGGGTGAAATCAAAATATCTTGAAAACAAAGCCGATTTCAAAAAATAGGTTGCATTAAAAAGTGACAAATTATATTTTATTACATATTTCCTATGAAGTCGGCGATAAACTGGTGAAGAAAGGTATTAAATAAGCATTATACTCTTGGTATAGACTCAAAACACAAAGTGGGTCCATGTAACAAAATTAAGTTTTATCTATCATCTTTAGTAACAATAGTAATAAGAACTCATCCTGTTATTGGTTGTATTTTGTGTTGCTTTGCTCTTTAATGACTAAGCTTATTGCTAATAATAAATATTGTCACATGAATCATTACACAGATATGTCTTTTGCAGGCACGTAGCCAGGATTTCAATTCTAAGGGGGATCCAATTCTGTCAAAACCAATTCAATGACAAAGAAGAAGAGTGCTTTTTTCACTTGTTGCTAGTCCCCCTGCATGTGCCACAAAATATGAAAAAAAGTTGCAAAAGATTAGTTATTTGCCAATATCTATTAAAACATTGCCGGTAGAGCAATTATGAAAATGTAAAAAATTGTAGGTATATCCTGAGCAAATATGACCTTGGCGACTTTTGCTTAATATTTTTAGGTTTTATATATTTATTGTTCTTAATTTTATCTCTACACTTGTAAATGAAACTTGGCTAGAGGTCTACAAGGGGAGTGATTTTAATTTTCAATTTGATTATTTTTATTATACATATTTAAATTACTTTAATATGTGTTTCTCTATAAAAATAACTTACACTAATAACAATGAAAAAAAGACATGGGACACGCAGGAAGTAAAAGAGTCTAGTAAAAGTCTTAAATTGCTTCATAAGCGCCGAAGGGAAAACCCTGATCTAGATGCAAGGTATAGGATCCAGATTAATAATACAAAAAAACTATATTATCAACAAAAAATACTTAATTCCGATAATCCTTCTAAAGCTATGTAGTCTGTTGTTTCTGAGCGAAACAATAACCAAAGTCATGCTTCTAAATTAAAAATTTTAGATAACGGAAAGTTATTGGATGACCCATTAGATGTTGCAAACTGTTTTAACATTTTTTTTATCGAGGCTTCCAAAAATATTTTGAGTAATATAGGAACGTCAAAGAATCATAATCACTCTTTAAACGGGGATAGAAATCGTACATTTTTGGCCAGCATGATTGGTATTCCTTTTAATGAGAAATCTTATTAAAAATAAATTAAAAAATAAGAGATCCGGGGGACCTAGATGATGTTCCTTTGGATGTATTTAAGAGAACTACCGAATGGTGCATAAAGCTAGGGCGCTAAAATACTGTAAGGTTGTTCCTGTTTTGAAAAAGGGAGATCCCACATTGATTGAAAATTATCGTCCAGTTGCCTTGACATCATGTTTTTTAAAGATATTTGAATATGCAATACTTGACAGACTGCAATCTTATTTAATTAAAAATAATTTAATAACTTTGCGGCAACACGGGTTTGTATGTGGCCGATCGACATCATCAGCCGTTCTAGAATTTCTTTCCGAAGTCGTGGAAGCACTGGAGGCTGGCGAGCGCCCTGTTGGGATCTTTTGTGACCTTAGTAGGGCGTTCGACTGCGTCGGGCATAATCGCCTTCTCGACAGGATGGAATCAATGGGGATTCGTGGGGTAGTTTTAAATTGGACTAAATAGTCTTTGCTATGTAGTCAGAAATCTCAGGCTTGTTATGGATGCTCATCAAATTGTTAGTGTTTACCATGCTATCATACACTCTAGGATTTTGTGCGGGGTCCATTTCTGGGGTATGACTTCTCACGTGGACAGGGTCTTTAAAAGTCAAAAAAGGATTCTAAGATGTATTGGTTGTGTTTCATCCACTACTTCTTGTAGACCTCTATTTAGTAAATTTAAAATTTTGCCAGTACCTTGTGTAGTTATTTTTGAGATATGTCTGTTTGTATTCAAAAATGGTCATACGTTGGTTAAGAATAAAAATTTTCACGATTACCTCACTTGTTCTAATAATGAATTTTCTTTAACTTATTGTAGGCTTAATATATCCAAAAATTTTAAACTTAAAGTAGGTCCTAAAATATTTAATAACTTGCCCAACCACATTAAATATAGCAATAGTGTGCCGCTATTTAAAAAAAGTCTGAAACTGTTTTTATTAGATAAGTGCTATTATGCCGTTAAGGATTTTCTGTATTATTTTATTAGTTAGTCATATTACTTTGTTAGTTTTTGGATTTTTATTCTGTACATTTTCTTTTACACTGTTAACTTTAGTGACGAATTCTATACACTTTGTGTCATTTGGATAATAAAAGTATTTATTTATTTATTTATTTATTATTTATTTAATAGTATTTTAATAAATAAGTGCTTAGTCACTTTGTTAATATCGAGGTTAATGTGGTGTTATCTTCCATACAGGGTCTGGAACCATATTGTTACATTAAAAATCTGGATTTCTTTACAGGGTCAATAATCATAAATGTATTCATCTTACTTTTTAGTACTTTTTCGAAATTCTAAAACATTATGATATTAGCTAGATATGTAGTATCTCTGGAAATCTTCAAATGCCTACTTTTAACGAGCGTTTACGTAAGTTTTTCTTTTTTTGAGAATTCTAAATACATCTCACTGTCAAAATTGAATATTTTTTGGAGGTAATTATTTTCAATCCCCAAAGGTAAATTCAATTATTTTCTTATTCCTCAAATCGTGTTTTGTATACGTAAAGATAAGAACTAAATTGTGTGGAAATGGATCAGAAATTTTCAGCAGCTACCATATATTCTAAGCTTAATAATAATAATTTTTGTTGGAATTATCATAAATTTGGTATCTGGACGTATTCGCAATTTTGCTTATGACAGGAATTTTTGGGGAGGAAAAATGAAATTTGTTTTCCTATCGATTTATGTTAGAAACTGCCGTAGTTACGAAAAAATCATTAGGTGCGTCTTTATTTAGAGTAGCCTCTCTTAATGTTTTACATATATATATATATATATATATATATATATATATATATATATATATATATATATATAGTTTCCGATTTTGAAAAATGTCACTGAATCATTAAATATGTAATAGACAACGAGTTTAATTATTATATAAATAGTGAAATATTAAATTAATATGCTGTTACTTTTCTCGATAATAATAGTTGTTTGTTATTATATCAAACCGTTTATAAATAAATTATACCAAATTTTTAAACTTTGTTTTATTAATTATGTCTAAATTAAGCATGGAGAAAACTGCAAAGAAAGATGATTTTTTGCAGTTTGATCCAATGACTCCACCAAGAGTGCGGCTGTCCCAAGATTCGGATAAAGCAAATGGTCGCTATATATTAGCCAGATTAAGGGATCCTTCCTTACTAAAGACCTTAAGGCTATTTCTTGCTTATCTACACGACCAGCCATCTAGTGTGTGTTTTGAGGGGCATACAAGTACTAGCATTAAATTATTGCTAGCTTCAGAAGGCCTTCCCAGTGACAAGGAATCCCTGCGCAAGCTGTATTATCGCTTCCACGATGCCTATGGGATTGGTTCATCTGAAGTGGACTCAGACCTTGCAGCGTATAGATCTTTCTACTCCTCGGAAAAAATTTTACGGCTCCAAAAAATTCGTGAAGGTACTGGTAAATATTATTCTAGTGGTTCACCATCAAAAAGTAAAAATTTTTAGTCAATATGACGCGAAAAGAGGATCTAGCACCCTCTAAAAAATTGACCAATAGCAATTTTAATCTTTTTTTTCTTAATATTCAGTCCTTAAGACATAAAACAGACGAATTATATCTTTTGTTAGAAGAGCTAAATTTTCCAGAAGTCATTGCCATCACTGAGCACTGGCTAAATATCAATCAACCTGTTTTTATTAAAAACTATACCACAATTGCCAGATTTAATAGAACTAATTTAACTCATGGAGGCACCATGATAATGTCTTTAAACAACGATTTTTCCGAAATATCAAAGTATAATCATTTATTATCTGAAAAAGTATTTGAATTTTCTATCGTTTATCACAATACTTATGACCTTTATATTATTTGTATTTATAGAACACCTGATGCTGATGTGCAATTATTCTGCCATAACCTTCTAAGTTTGCTCGAGTCCCTTCCTGTAAAAAGCAAATTAATCTTATGTGGCGATTTCAATATTGACTTTTCCAGTGTGTGTGCTGCTCAGGAATGTCTTCAGTCCATCTTTGAGTCATTAGGAATTGCCATGCACGTCAACTCACCAACCAGAATTACTAAGACAAGTGCCAGTACTATAGATTACGTTGTGTCTTCTTTCGATCCTAGCTCCGTCGAATGTAATGTCTTAAGTCCAGGTTTCTCCGATCATGAAGCAATTTTCACAAAATTTTCAATTACATCCAAAGCCAAAAATTCCTCTAGACAAGTAGGCCGTATTTTTTCGGTTAGAAATTTCATTAATTTCAAACACCTATGTCAAATAACTGACTGGGACTCTCACACTTATGATGTCGACACTGAATTTTCTCGTTTTATAAAAACTCTAACTAATATAGCTTCTGAATCTTTTCCTCTTAGGCCTATCAAAAATAAAAGAAGTAAACCCTGGTCCACTAAAGGTTTACGTATATCTTCTAAGAACATGCGGTCACTATCTCATTTAAAGAAATTTTCGGACAGTGTCTTTTTTCATAATTATGTAAAATCATACAGAAAAATTTATCATAAAACTATTAAAGCCGCCAAAGATATTTATTACAATAATAGACTTTCTAACACCAAAAATGTAGCTAAAGAAACCTGGTCTATCGTAAATGATTTAAGAAACAAAACTCCTTTATCCAGCACTATCCTTACCTCTCCTGAGGACCTAAACAATTATTTTGTAAATGTAGCCAAAGATTTGACTAAATCCGTATCTCAATCTAATGACCCAATTTCATATCTCTCTAATCATAGGGTAAACCTGCACAGTTTCTTCTTTTCACCAGTAGTTTTATCAGAACTTCGTAGTACAATTAATGATATCAAAAATAAATCTTCTTCGGGAACTGATGGGCTTACTTTAAAAATGTATTCAAGTCTGCCGGAATGCACACTAGAGCATCTGACTACTTTGATAAATATGTCTTTCCAAAATGGTACTTTTCCAAGCTGCCTTAAAACTGCAATAATCATACCTCTTCACAAAGGAGGTGTTTCAGAAGAAGCTTCGAACTATCGCCCAATTGCACTTCTCCCTACGCTATCTAAGATCATCGAAAGACTGGTTAAAAAAAGGCTTTTATCATTTCTGTCTAGATATGAAATACTTACAAAACATCAATTTGGATTTCTAAGTAACAAATGCACAAGCGATGCCATGTTTTCCCTTCTTAACAGAGTTGACTCCAGCCTAAACAACCATCACGCTACGGCAACAATTTTCTGTGATTTTTCCAAAGCTTTCGATTGTGTGAATCATAATATATTAACTAACAAACTGCAGTACTATGGATTTAGAGGGGCTCCCCTCAATTGGTTTAAGTCATATCTTAGCAACAGAAATCAAGTTGTGAAAGTTGACAACAGGATGTCTTCTTGTAGGCCAATGGAATATGGAGTGCCTCAAGGCTCGGTACTAGGCCCTATCTTGTTTCTTCTGTTCATAAACGACATGGCTAATTTAAACATTAGTGGAAAAATATGTCTCTTTGACGAGCTTTACGTGGAGCCACGGACCTACATAGGATTGTATCTAATGACCTAATCACCATTAAATCCTGGTGCGATTCTAATCTCCTATGTTTGAACATCTCTAAAACGAAAGTCTTGTCTTATAAAAACACGCTGCAACCCTTTGACCTTAATGGCACCACTATTGATGTCGTAAACTCTGTAAAATTTCTAGGGCTTCTTGTAGATGATTCTTTAAAATGGGATCCACATATCGACGCTTTATCAAGGAAGTTAGGTTCTGCTTGCTTTGCGTTAAGATCTGTTTCCGAGGAGCTTAGCTTTTCTACCTCTAGAACTGTTTATTTTGCTCTTGTTGAGTCGCACCTCAGATATGCTATTCCATTCTGGGGTACATGTTGTGCGACTCAATTTGATCGAATTTTTATACTACAAAAAAGAGCTGTTCGTTACCTACTGAGACTTAACAGTAGAACTCACTGCCGAGATTTCTTTAAAAGATATAAAATACTAACCCTTCCTTGCTTATTCATTTTGGAATCGGTTTGCTTAATTCGTAAGCACGCACCTGCTCTATTAGAGAGACCTTCTCACAACTACCCTCTCAGAAATACTGAGCACGATCTCTATCTTCCAACCCCACACTCAGAGTTAATTAAAAGATCAGTAATCTACAATGCAAAAAAAATGCATAATCACCTGCCATTTAACATCAAATCCATAATATCTCTGACTTCATTTCGCAAGGCTTTGAAATCATTCTTACTGGAAAGAGCCTTCTACACCGTGAACGAGTTTTACAACACATAATTTTATACTTATGAACCCCTAGTGTGATAGTTGCCATTACCAACCATTTTTACCGAACTTTGTATATGTATTTTTTTAATTGTTTCGTACTTTTTTATTTTTTACTTTGCTTTTTTATTTTTTTACATTATATTTATGAAAATGTTTATAACATAGCACGACTGACAAAGTACATTTCTAATGTACTTCTTTTAGGATTCTATAATATTAATATTCTAAATTCCTGATTTAAATATTATTTTTCTATAATATTTATGATGTGTTTTTGTCTTGTTTTGTTTGCTAATTTTGATGTTTGTAAACTATTTTTTTACAACAGCTTTGTCCACAAAATTGTAAAATTTTTTTTGACAATAAAGCATTTATTTATTTATTTATTTATTTATTTATTTTTATAAACCACGTGTCCGGGTGAAAATGTATAAAGAAGTGCAGCACCACTTTCAACCTTGTTATTTAAATTTTTATAAAAAAAAATTAAGTTTCAAAATAGTGTAAAATATTATACAGTGTGCTTCAGAATCACCAAAAAGTTTAGATTTTTTTGTTGAAATATCTTGCATTTTAATACATTTATTTACTTTTTTTTTTATTATTGATTTCTTGATAAAAGTTGTCGGTTCAAATAAAATATTTTTTATAGTAATAAACTTTAGATTAGGATGTTCAAAAAAGTGGATTTCACTAACAATTTCAAAAAAAATAAAGTTTTTGTGAGTAGTTTTAAGGGCCAATCGTAAATATAAACTAGGTAAAATTTTTTATATTATAGTTATGGAGATATTTAAGGTCAAACAGCAAAAAAACATTTTTTCTATTTAAATCTTTCCTTAGCTATTACTAATATGACATAACTAATACTAAACCTTTATTTTCGATTTTTTTATGGCCTTTAAAACGGCCGCGGCAGTCACAAAAATGTTAATATTTGAAATACACTTTTTCGTTTTTTTTAATGCATAGTATATCTGACTTAAAGTTGAATATTGTGAAAACTATTTTTTCGACAAGCACTAAGTTTTATCAAGAACAACATTTTTCGAGAAATTGATAATAAAACATTTTCCATTGGTGCAGACTTTTCCACGACATATCTAAATTAATTGTTTTCAAGTTATTATTAAAACTCTCCCTTTTGCAATGTGGAGTAGTTTCTGTTCATCTTAGAACAAAAAACTGTTGTATCCATCATACTAATATTTGGGCTAAAAAAAATATAGCAAATAATACATTATCTCAAAAATATCTACGCCACTGGTCCGCCTCACGAAGATATCTGACAGCGTTGCAATTTTCACCGCAAACTATTCTTTATGCGATCAGTCCGTCTTTTGTCCACTCAAATAGAACAACAAATTGATGTTTGATTCAATTTATTTCATTTTTATGAATGAAATGCGGGGTCTATTTCTTTTTGACGTCATTGAAGCAGATCAATAATTTGAAGATATTTCATCCATAAAAATACATTCATAATCCAACACTGACCTTACGAAGGGAATGTAGAATATTATTGTTTTTTTTTATTAGATTTTGTATATGGCCCTACCACACATGTTTCCTGTCTGAACTAACTCGCAAGTACCATCATAGCCACTTGGGATTAGAGGAGTCCATTGCCTGTCTGATTAAAGAGTTTTCCGTCATAATATAAACTGTACATAATTTTAACTATTTTTTAGAGATTACCCAAATCGCCCATTTTCTTAACCAATATATCATGCACATTATGGTATGTATCTTGAATTTCCAAGAAAATCGCTGATGTGGTTTCGTTCTCAGTAAAGCCTAGCTGTATATCTGTTACTAGATGTTCTTTAGCTTCCAGTGCTGATATGCCTTTCCGAACGCCATTGGAATTTGCTATATTTTTCCATTCGCAACTCTGTTTTTTATTAGTCTATCTAGATTTTTGAAATACATGAAGCCAGTGCGATAGGTTTCTATGAAGCTACATTTTTAGGGTTGTTACCTATAAAAATGAGATCTACTACATATTGATACATCATTTTTCCAGTAATGGTGTCATTAAAGATATTCAGTAACAATCTTTTGGTGCTCTCGGAATCTGAGATAAATTAGACTAGTTAGTGTATGCAATCTTTCCCTGGCGCCGTGTTGTTATTAAATTTAAGCACTCTAGCAAATTCTCCTCAAAGTTCCTAGCACAGAGAGCTGATAATATAGGAAGGTGTTGACTAATCTTGAAATTTTTCAATCCAAGGGTCATCCATTGAGATTTCCATTCTATTTTTAAACCGATTGAGATTTTGTCAGATCTTACTAATACTAATGTTTCTTTTCTTATCGATGTAGCCGTTACTTGATGGAAATTTATTATACACTAGTATACAAAATAAACACGATTAGTTTATTAATTTCCACTTATTTATTTCTGCTTGACAGCTGTTTCGACACACTGTGTCTTTGTCAAAAGCTAACTTAAAACTGACACTAAAATCTGTACCAAATATAAAAAAAATATATAAAAATCTTAATGGTGTCAATAAAACAATATCGGTGTTTACCCACCTCGTCTATTTTTTAGGTATAAAGATTTAACAGAGGGGAACCATTTAAGTCCAACTGGTCATTCAATAAAATATTTCGGGTTTTCCTCTTGTTAATTTCTAAACTTTCCAAATGGTTCAATTTGTAGCTTTTATTAGCCCTATGCAAAATTTTATATTCGTTTTTAAATGTATGATTTGCTTCTATCAAATGTTTAGCGTAATTGGAGTCTGTTTTTTCTTTATTATATAAGGATTTGTGTTCTTTCATACGTTTACTATTAACAATGGCTATAGTCCTAATATAGTTGACAAAATAGTAAATAAAAAACAATATAAAAAAGAAATCAATTTAATCTATCCAAATAATAATTTAAAAGATATAGCCAAATTTAATACAATAACATATACAGGCAAAATTAGCTCTAAAATCAGTAAACATCTCATGAGAGCAGATTATAAAGTTGCCTTCTGTACAAATAATACATTAGGGAAATATATTAAAAATAATAAATCCGAGTCTGATACATCTAAAAAATCAGGGGTATACGAATTAGAATGTGGTTCCTGTGATAAAGTTTACATTGGCCAGACGGGTAGATCTTTCAATAAACGTATAAAAGAACACAAATCCTCATGTAATAAAGAAAAAACAGACTCCAATTACGCTAAACTTTTGATAGAAGCAAATCATACATTTCAAAACGAATATAAAATTTTGCATAGGGCTAATAAAAGCTACAAATTGAACCATTTGGAAAGTTTAGAAATTAACAAGAGGAAAACCCGAAATATTTTATTGAATGACCAGTTGGACTTAAATGGTTCCCCTCTGTTAAATCTTTATACCTAAAGAATAGACGAGGTGGGTAAACACCGATATTGTTTTATTGGCACCATTAAGATTTTTATATATGTTTTTTTATATTTGGTACAGATTTTAGTGTCAGTTTTAAGTTAGCTTTTGACAAAGACACAGTGTGTCGAAACAGCTGTCAAGCAGAAATAAATAAATGGAAATTAATAAATTAAACGTGTTTATTTTGTATACTACTAATATTTCTGTTTAATGAGATACAATAAGTTCTCAATTTTTCTCTTTTAGCTTCCCTTAATCCCAGTCAATAAACATCCTGACAGATAGAGACTTTATTTAATATATTTTCTTATTCGTGGGTTAAAAGATTCAAAAAACACACAAATTAATTCTTTTTGCGAGGTTTCGTATCTTTATTGATACTTTTGCAAGCACTGGAAACAGATTTCTGTTTAAAATGTCCTTTGATTCTGGATTTTAACGAACAATGCTCACGCACAATTACACTTTCATTTGAATAGTACAAAAGAGGAAACGTTAAAACTAAAAGTAAATAATTGTTATACCTATTACATAATTACGAATGTAGTTAGAATTGTTAGAATTTGTTTTTTTTTAGTTATTTAAAAATAAAATAAAATAAATTACAGACAAAATACGAATATAACAAAAAAACAAATAATATTATCTTAAATCCAGATATTTTTGTTACTTTTTTTCTTTTTCTCTTTTCTTTTAGAATTATGGATGTATGTCCTTATTACCTTATTCCTAATGTTTGTGTGTTTCTTTACATTTTTTTTAAATGTTTGAATATATTGTATTAAACCTATGTGGTTTATAAATTAATGAGAATAATTTCACTAATGTTGCGTTTGTACTAGTTGGTCGCTATATCCACAATTTAAACATAAATAAATATGAAGCTGTCTCAAAATGATGAGTATAAAATGAGAAATTATAGTGACAAAGATTTTTGGATCAATTGAGGAATCCACTTATTAGAGTGATGAGAAACACATTTACGGTTATACTAACACCGATCTGCTTACAAGTAAAAAGAACTCTTGCTCTTGGTCAAAAGTTTGGTATACCATTAAAACCCACTGAAATACCTATTCCAACGATTATTAAAGATCTTGAGTATTGCATCAGCCAACAACCCGTAAATGATGAGGAAAAGAACTAAATAAGTTGAAAAACCACTAACATTTTAACAAACTTTTACAATCACTACCAAACATCAAAATCTTATAATTTATTACTTAAGAATTTGCTAAACGTTTTTTAAAAGAACACCAGAATATCATGGTCGGAAGAGCAGATATGGGAAGTTCTACGGTTATTATGGAGACAAGTGAATATGACAGCAAATTGCTAGAATGTTAAGCGACATTAATATCTACCAAATAACGACAAGAGATCCAACAAAAAAGTATCAAGAAAAAGCCAACACTTTTGTGACCCTTCAAGAGAAAACCGTTATTTAACAGCACTGTCTTAAGAATGGAATTCTAAAGATCACTATAATACCGAGTGGGAAAAAATACCAACAAACAAACAACTGAACTGTCTCTTTTCCAATGGAACAGGCATAAATCAGTAATTTATTTACCACATATCAGGGGCGTGCAGTCCATGGAAGCAAGGGAAGCAGTGCTTCCCCACAAAAAAATTACAAAACATCCTCTAAAATGTAATTTTTGAAATAGGAAACCATTAATTTAGTTTATATTAAAAATGCTAAAAAATTATTTTAATTATCAAGCCCATAATAAATGCGGCCTGTATGCTTGATTTCCTGTGAATCGAGCCAGAGGTTATTAAACTTTCCACCGGCTGTTTACAATTTTTGCATTTCAGTCGCGTGCTTTAAGTGGGGGCGGAAGCTATCGTTGGAGTAGGTTCTTTGTTTGAAGGGCTACCCGTGTGTTGTGAGATACGTACGTGGCGTCGTGCATGGTGCGATATGGAAGACAATAATACGGACGTGGATATGCAAATACTGTCAACTTCAGCTGTCATTGAAAATGTTGGAGAATTTAGTAAGAAGACTGTGTGTGAATGTGTGGTGTGTGTCTTAATAATAAAGGGATTTTCAACATTAAACTTCGCTGATAAGCTTCAAATAATTTCTAAAGGAAGGGCAAAACCGCCTATGAAAAATTTAACCACAAAAATGAAAAACTGTATTAGACATTTTTATCCGGAAAAACAATACGAGCAATTTAAATAGCTAACAGGGTGTGAAGATATAAGTAAATTATTTTGTTGACCAAGTTTACTTTTTGAAAATGAAAAAGGTGTCTGGAATAAAACCGGTTTTTCCGATTTAAACAATTTCCATAAAGCTGTAAAAAGACACATTATTTCCAAAGCGCATTTGCAGGCCGTCATAAAAGAAAAAGTCTTCGACAAAACCAGAATTGAATACACCCTTAATAAACAGTTGGAAATTAGTCACCGCCAACACAATGAACTAGTCGATAAAAATAGGCAAATATTAAGAAGACTTATCGATGTTGTTTGTTTTCTCGCACAGCGCGAATTGAGATTTAGAGGTCATGACGAATCAAGGGTTTCTTCAAATAGAGGAAATTTTCAAGATCTACTTAGTTTAATGGCTAAATATGATGATAGCTTAAAAAATCATTTAGAGCAATCTAGCGTTTTCCGCGGAACGTCGAATCGAATCCAGAATGATTTAATTTCCGCTGTTGCAACCATTATTCTAAAAATATTTAAGGAGGAGTTTGGCGAGGCGGTTCATTGCTATTGTTCTGGACGAAACAACTGATATCACTAATTTTAGCCAATTATCTATAGTAATACGCTACGTTAAAACAGACGGAAGTATTCAAGAGCGATTTTTAGGTTTTAAGAATGTGTCCGAAAATCGTACAGCAGATGCGTTATATACCGTAGTTTATAACGTTACTAAAGAAATTAATAGAGAGAAAAAATTAGTTGCTCAAAGCTATAATGGAGCTGCAGTGATGGCCGGACAATTAGGGGGTCTGCAAGCTAAAGTTCGAGAAACTTTCCCAAGTGCTGTGTTTGTCCATTGTTTTGCTCATAAATTAAATTTAGTTTTATCCCAGTCCATCAATCACATTAAGGAGTGAAAAGTATTTTTCGTTACTTTAAGTAGCATGGCTGCTTTTTTTTCCAAGTCAACAAAACGTACACAAGCTTTGGACTCCATTGTCCACAAACGATTGCCCAAAGTAGCTCCTACTAGGTGGAACTATAATGGAAGACTTGTGTTAACAGTATCTGAAAATCGTGAATCACTGATTGAACTATTTGAGAATATAATAGAAAATAATGAAACGTGGGACTCAGAAGCAATAAATAGTTCGAGGGGGCTTTTGGACTGTTTGAAACGAGATTTTAATTTTGATTATTTGTTGAACATATTTTCAGAAATATTTCCATTCTGGGACAATGTTTTTAATATATTACAAAAAAGTGGATGATTTTAAGTCCATATTAAGCCAAAAAAGAGATGACTTTGACCTATTTTGGGAGAAAACGATGACGTTAAATGTAGAGCCACAAGCCAAGCGTCTTCGAATAGACAAGGTCGGAGATGTTCAAACATCATACAGACGCCACTTTTATGAAATAATCGATCAAATTCAGCAAAAAGGAAAAACTTTTTCAGAAGATGCGTTTAAATCTCTTCTTCTTCATTATGGCCAGTTCTTTGACCGAGCGTTACTGCGATCTGAACTAAAAGTGATTTACGAAACTGATGACATTAGCGCAAAAAATAACGCTAAGAAACTAATGCAATTTTTAAAAGACAAGGAGCTGGAAGATGCCTACACCGAAGTGTCGAAATTGTGTGAATTAGTATTGACAATACCTGCCACAAGTTCATCAGTAGAACGCAATTTTTCAACACTTAAACGTATAAAAAATTTCGTGAGAGATTCAACGGGGCAGGAGAGACTTTCGCATACATCGCTGTTGTCCACTGAAAATAAACTTCTCCAAAATATGTCGGAGCATCGACGTTTTTATGATGACGTCATTGACGAATTTGCAAAAAATGATCGAAGAATCGAATTACTTTACAAATAGGTAAGTATCTAAAAATTGCTTCCCTTTTTTAAAATTTCACCGCACCGTTTGTTTAGAAAACTGTTTCTCGTGAGTTGTATGTGTGTTTTTATTGTGAAATGTTTTCCCTTAAGTCAAACCTAGAAATTATGGGCAAATTGCAGACACAACGACACTAACAATTCAAGTATATTTTTAATGGTAATTTATCATTTTTTTAATTGTTACGCTGTGTTCTGTTTCCAGTGCTTAAAAAAGTATCAATAAATATACGGAACGTCGCACAGAAATTAAACAGTGCATTTTTCGAGCCTTCTAAACCACGAATAAGAAATATAGTTAGAATTATTGGAGAACGAAGTTTTTTTAAGACAATACTGTATTTAATATTTGTAGAAAACTTACATAGCTGTAGTTTTTAATGCCTGCAAATGCATTTATACATACATTTATGTATAAACTCAGTTAGCATGGTCTATTTTCCATTTTTTGTGTGTATTATTTGTAGGAGTAAATTTTGGAGAGATATTACATTTAATAAGAATAGGTATGTGGACATATCCGTAAGAATCATTCAAAGTGACCATTTCAAATTAGATCAAGGATCTAGAAATGTTATTGTAAGATCTATTGCTGAATTATTTTTCCTGCTGAACTTATGCGCTTATATCAGTCGTTATTTAAAAAGTTAAATTCCTTTGGTCTATTGCGTCTAACAAATTATATCTTTGGGGTCATTATTACTACTACACCCCATGTTACGCGTTGAGTGTTAAAATCGCAACAACTGATTTTTGAAACTTTCTAAAGAATAAATATTATATTTAGATTAATATTTTGGTCTGAGGTTTAATAAACAACGAGACAAGGCTAAGATCGGAAACTTTTCCCAATGGCATGGCACACTAATTCCTACATACAAAATATTGCCAAAATGCTGATGTCAAATTTCGGAATACAATATAATCGAGATTTACTTTGTTACCGGTGGCAAAACGACAATACCATTGCCATATATTAAATGTATTTATATGTTTAGAAGTCTGTAGATGGTAAAAGAGTATTGAAAATGTATTGAACATTTAGATAAGTAACTTTAGCATTTACTAATTTTTCAATGTCGGATTTATTTATTTCAAATTAATTTTTCTTTCATGATGTTTATTATTGACAGAACAAAACATAGCATCTTATTTGTATTTAAATCTTGTTTACTTGTATTTGTGGAGGGATTTTGAGAATACGGATTACTTGTTGAAATATTGAAATTTAAATTATTTTGGCTGTTTTGCGGGATATTAAATTGTGAAAATATGTCTTTATGTTGACTAAAAATTTTGTATATTTTAAAGAATTTCTCTGTGTTAAATTTAGATTTGAGGGTTTAATTGATCCAAAAATATGATCCAGTTCGTCGAGTTCTATATCAGTTTCAACGAAATTGGTTTTTTTGACGCAACAAAGGCGTACTTATGTTTCAAAAAATATTTTTCCGCATCCCTGTAAGCTACATTTATTTCGCCATAGCTATTTAACGTTTTTCTGTGCAGGGAATTCAGGACATTTTTTAAAATCATTTGTTTTGGCAATTTAAACATTTCGAATTTCAAAAACTGACGAACGAATTACGTTACGTCTGTGAGACTTTCTAAAGGGATATCTGCTTTTGCAATCTACTGATTTTCGGCGCGTTCGGCGGATTGCATGTCAACTTAGTAAAATAAAATTTAAAGGAGGGTTTTACGGACTATTCGGGTATTTTGACGATACGTCCCAAGGACCTGAAAAAAAAAAGATTTCGACGGGGAAATTAAAAAAGACCAGAACCCTAAACGGGTCTCTGTTTCGAAATTCCACAGTTTTCACCTATTTTCCAAACTTATCTATTAATAACTCCGGACCTCTACTTTCTATGGTATTGAAGCATATTTTGGCTAAAACCCCTAAATATTTTATATCGGAGATTTAACGGTTTCAGAGATATGTTTCTGTGGAGAAATTTTCTGAATTTGGTAATAATTTTCAAAACTCGACTAGACCGAACTGAAAAAGTGTTGAAACATAAAATTAGAATTGTTTACGAATCCTATTAGCGTTTAAACGACTCGTAACTACATTCAGTTCCAAAAGAAGTGGTGCACTTGATTTTTGGCCCAAGTTTAATATCTTAAATCCTTTAGACCAGAGGACCGATTTTGAAGAATTTTTTTTCCTAGGTAGATAATACCTTTGTCTACCAGCAGAAATGAAACAAATAAAAATATTTTTAAAGATTTTTTGATAATAATGAAAAAGCTCGAACCATGCTTTTTTGCTATTTTTTAACTTGCCCTGTGTGTTAGTTGAGGATTCGTATATAAACTTTTTACACCTTATATGGAAGACCCTTTTTTGTGAGCATTTTGTTGTTTTATTCAGCCTTTTATCTCTAAAATTGACCGAATTGCAGTTTTTTTGCTGACACTTTTCCAAGCTACATGAATGTTAATGGAAAAATTTAAATATTGCTTTTTTTCCTGTTTTTGACTCATCCTGTGTATTATTCGAGCATTTGTATAGAAAATTCTTCTTACATTCTAGATGAAGACCCTTCTTCTAAGAAAAATTTGTTATTAAAAATGTCTGACTTACAGCTTGCATTTTGCCAAGGTACCAATTTGATTTTTCAGAACTGATATTCTAATAAAATAAAAATTATATGAATTTTATAAAACTTTTTTATTAACACAAAATAACAATAACTGGATAAAAAAAACCTGAAGAATGTGCTTACTACCGAGTATTGCCTCCTCTAACAACTTTGAGAGCTTCTAATCTGCGTGGCATACTTGAAATTAGGTTTCTTATTCTTTTCATTGGTATACGGTCCCATTCTTCTGACAACGCATCTGCCAATTCTGCTAGGCTTTCAAGAGGATTTCGCGTGAACGCACCCTTTTTCCTAACTCATCCCACAAATGTTCTATTGCATTCATATCGGGGCTTCTCCAGGGCACTGTAATGTGGCGGTACCAGCAGTTTCTAGGAAGTTCTGCACTATTGCTGCGATATGCGGTCTTATCCTGCATCAGAATAAAATGGTTACCAACTAAATCAGCAAGAGGTAACACATAGTGCTTTAAAATGTCATTGATGTAAATTTGGGCTGTCATTGACTGTCTAATAGGAAAAACATGAAGGAATGTACGTCTATTCATGGAAATTCCACCCCACACTATAAGTGAACTACCATTCAAATTATCGTATTTTGTTAACAAAGATTGACTGAATCTTTCGCCAATTCTTCTCCATGCTTTTTTTCTCCCATCTATCATATTAAGGCAAATCCTTGATTCACCAGTAAACAGGGCATTTAACACATTCTCTCTAATTTTATACGAAGTATCTCCCAGCAGCCCGATGTTGAGCTAGCAATTTAGGACCTTCTGCCGTTTGTTCGGGTGTCCTTTGAGGCATTTTATCACTAAAAACCTTTTTTTCATATAAGAAATGATCATGAAGTTAATGAAATACATAACTGACAAATATGGCGGACTATAATAAATTAATTGCCAAGGCGACGGCAATTGTTTTTTCAAAGTCGATTATAATCCGACATAGTCTATCCGCTAGCTAAGATTTTTAATACATAATTTCCAGTTCCATTAAAAAAGACTTAAAGGGTTTTAAGGTCAGTTTATGTTGCTGATCACCAAGTTGCAAGTCTTTTTTTGCGGATTTTACGGAATGGATCAAATATACCTGCAAAAGTTCAAGAAAATCTTCGCCAAGTTCGAGATGCTATGTTTAGTGAGCAGACGGTTTGTGTACGCCTAGCAGAAGTGAATTCAAAGACTATGAGACTGGAAAAGTCTAAAATTATTGTTATACCTGAATATCGTTCTGTATATTCTGACGTGGGATAATGCTAAATCGTATAACCTAGCAATAGTGCGAAACTGTTGATATCGCCACATTATAGGGCCTGCGAGAAGCCCCGATATGTATGCAGTAAAACACTTGTGGACTAAAATTAAGAAGGGTGCTTTCTCGCGAACGGTCTCTAGAGAGCCTAGCGCAATTGATATAAGATTCAACATTATAGGAATGGGACGGTATACCAATAGAAAGAACAAGAAAATTAATTTAGAGTATAAGATAAGATAAGAAGCTCTCAGAGTTGCTATAGAGAAGCCAATATTCGGTATTCTAAAATTCTCCAGTTACTGTTATTTTAGGTTAAAAAAAACATTGTCTAAGTTTTTCCATTAACAATTGTGCAACTTGGTAAGGTTTCAGCAAAAAAGCTGTAATTCGGTCAATTTTAAAGATAAGTCGGTGAGTGAAAAACAAAATCCTCACAAAAAAGAAACAGTTTCTATACGAATCTTCAACTAAAACACAGGGCAAATCAAAAAATAGCAAAAAAGCATAGTTCTAGTATTTACATTATTATCCATTTTTGCTGAAAGACAAAGGTATTACCTACCTATGAAAAAAATTGTTCAAAATCGATCCACTGGTTTAGAAGATATAAAATATTGAATCCTAACATTTGAACTTATGGTGGAAGATAGATCAAAATACAAGAGTTCTAACCACACTACACCACAATTTGTTACGTTCTGGACGCGCGTTTCGCTAATTAATTTAGCATCATCAGCAGATTGTATAAACTAAAGTAACATATCCTAACTGAGACTATTTATAGGTAAATGTGGTCACACTTGGTTGCGCTCGACTGCACCATTGTCAAGTAAACAATAGAGGGGACTGTAGGGAATAGGCCTATTTCTATACTCTCAAATGCATCCAATAATCTATTATTACATACATTTTTAATCAACTTAAGATTATTTATTCCTATTTTGTGATTGTTTTCTAAAACATGTTGGGCAACGCTTGACTTTTCTGTTCTTCCGTATCTTAAATGTGCCCTGTGTTATTTAAAACGAATGTTAATGGAGCGTTTAGTTTGCCCAACATAATTAAGATCGCAGTCACTACAGCTAATTTCATAGATGCCACTCCTCTCCTTCAAGTCGACTTTGTCTTCAGGGTTTCCAAGGAGATTTTTCAAACTGTTCTCCGTTTTGTAGGCTACTCTAAAACATACGTTTTAAAATACTTTTTCTAGACCTCTCGTATATCTGGGATCATATGGGATTACTATGAACTTATTGGGAGCCTCAGGTGCTTGAAGAGCAGTGGCATCTTTTAACATTTTCTTATGCTTATGTCTATTTATCTATTAAAATTATCATTATATCCATTACTTTCAGCTATATTTTTAATCCGATTCATTTCATTGTTAAAACGTTCTTTACTTAATGGAAAATTGAGTAACCTGTGAGTTAAGAAATGAAATGCTGCCATTTTGTGTTGACGGCAACGAAATGAGTGGGATGTTATATACCTATCAGTAGTAGCAAATTTCCTATAAATATCAAATTCTAATTTGTCGTTATTTCTAATAACTAAGTCGAGAAAAGGTAATTGCCCATTGTTCTCCTTTTCATACGTAAAATTAATGTAAGGATATTTATTGTTGAATGTTTCTAAGAAAGTGTCCAAATTTTCTGTTTTAGTATCAAAAATAGAAAATATATCGTCTACGTATCTATACCACACCCTTGGGAAACACTTGAGTTCTTTTTTGAACTGGGTTTCTAATCTACCCATAAACAAATTTGCAAGGAACGGAGATAAGCAATTGCCCATCGCAGTTTAGTTGTTTATAATATTTATTGTTGAACTGAAAAAAATTTTGATTCATACATAATTTTGTAAGAAGTAAATATTCATCAATAGTTTCTTTCTTCAAATTATTGATTTCAAGTAGTTCCTTTAGGTACTCTAAAGCTAGTGGTATGGTATACTAGGAAACAATGAGCTTACATCTAAAGTTATTAAAATTTCACCTTCTTTTAAGTGAACATTTTTAATTTTATCTAAGAATTCTAACGAGTTAGTAACCTCAAAGTTATCGTACGAGATATTTATTTGCTGAATTCCTCTACTAACCATTTTGAAATTAATTTTACATACGAAAAGGAGAACAATGGGCAATTACTTTTTCTCGACACGTTAGTTATTAGAAATAACGACAAATTAGAATTTGATATTTATAAGAAATTTACTAATACTGATCGGTATATAACATCCGACTCATTTTCCTGCCGTCAGCACAAAATGGCAGCATTTCATTTCTTAACTCACAGGTTAGTCAATTTTCCATTAAGTAAAGAACGTTTTAACAATGAAATAAATCGGATTAAAAATATAGCTAAAAGTAATGGATATAATGATAATTTTGTACATAAATTAGTAAATAGACATAAGAATATCAAAACGTTAAAAGATGCCACTACTCTTCAAGCACCTGAGTCTCCCAATAAGTTCATAGTAATCCCATATGATCTCAGATATATGAGAGGTCTAGAAAAAGTATTTAAAAACGTAGGTTTTTGAGGAGCCTACAAAACGAAAAACAGTTTGAAAAATCTCCTTGGAAACTCTAAAGACAAAGTCGACTTAAAGGAAAGGAGTGGCATCTACGAAATTAGCTGTAATGACTGCGATCTAAAATATGTTAGGTAAATTAAACGCTCCATAAACATTCGTTTTAAAGAACACATGGCACATTTAAGATACGGAAGAACAGAAAAGTCAAGCATTGCCCAACATGCTTTAGAAAACAATCACAAAATAGGAATAAATAATCTTAAGTTGATTAACAATGTATCTAATAATAGATTATTGGATGCATTTGACAGTATAGAAATAGTTAAATGTGGTAAGAAAACACTAAATAAAGACAGAGGGTCTATTCCCTATAGTCCCCTCTATTGTTTCCTTGACAACGGTCCAGTCGAGGGCAACCAAGTGTGACCACATTTACCTATAAATAGTCTCAGTTAGGATAGGTTACTTTGTTTATATCATCTACTGATGATGCTAACTTAGTTAGTGAAACGCGCGTCCAGAACGTAACAAGTTGTGGTGTAATGTGGTTAGAACTCTTGTATTTTGATATAAGACATTGAACTTAAGTCAAAAATCAAGTGCGTCACTTTTTCTGGAACTGAGTGTAGAATTACTTTTACATAATTCATATACCATTAATGACAATTACTAAAAGCTACACTATTGCTTTTGCTACTCATCAGCTATACGAAAGTAAGTACATTGCATAAGTGTATTTAAATGAAAACGTTGTAAATTTCTTTTTTTCCCTCTTAGATCGTCAATGGATTAAGGGTTTAATACCTAATTTTAAGAAATGTTTATGCTGAAAACTGATATCTGTAATATATTATCCGATATTGGAAATGTAAGTAACGTAACACTTGATGTTCTAATTACTGTATTGAATTGCAGATGGCTAATAAAATAAATTTGCCGTTACAAACGGGCAAAATAACGATCAAATAGTATTCCCATCAACGAAGCATTGGTCAGTATTGCTTAGAACGAGGATTTTTCGACTCATATAATACACCTGTCAGACCCTTAATAATATTATTTTTTCACTTAACGGACAAATGTATAAACCACTAGACAATGTCTTAATGGGGTCCTCTCTATCGCCAATAGAGGTTAACTGATTTATATTTCCATATTATATTATTGATATATTTAGAGAAATAAGATTTAAAGAAATCAATTTTGAAGCCGAAAATATGGATTCGATATATAGAGGATATTTTTATTACGTGGCAACCTGGTTATTTACAGCTCGCAAACTTTCTGACTCAAGCAAAGTCAATTTATCCCAGGATATAATTTATTCTAGAGTTAGAAGAAAACAAGACTTTATATCGGATATATTAAAAATACTGTTTATAGAACACCAACACATACTGGCAGACATGTATATGCAAGATACACCATCATTCGGCATAAATTCAACCTATGACTAATACGCTCATTTTTAGATCAATGCGATTAAATTAGTAAGTTAGAAATTAAAACACAAGGCGATTTAAATCACAGTGAAGAGTCGTTAAATCAACTAACAGTATAAAGGACAATCATCGGGAAACCTAAAACCTCAAAAAAAAACCAAGCATAGTTAGTTCAACAACAGCAACATTCTGAAAATATTAATAGTGGCGAACGAACGCTCAGATACAATCTGCGACTCTAGGTGTGGGTATAAAAGGAAGCGCCGCAGTCACTAGACTTCAGTCTCTATTCGGACGCAAAACAAAAAAATTGGAAAATGCCAAATGCGATTTTGGCGAAACGTCAGCAGAATTTAATATTTTAAAATACCCAAACATTTAACACAAGATATTAGTTAAATAACAAAGTAAAATTATTTCAACTAGATCCAGTCAACTTGTGTTGGAAATAAAAAAAAATATGTTTTGACTAACAAATTACTATCCCATATTTATTTTATTTAAATATACACTGTCTTAGAGGACTATGTCCCAGTTATCAAGCAGTATAAACAAATGTATGAAAAGAGATATAAATCAGTATCAAATACTTAAATAATAAGATCAGCCAAAGTACAATTGAAACAATGAAGATTAAAGGTAAATTAATATAAAAACAAAAAAAAATGGAAATATAAAAACAAGAATAAGAAGCTAGTGGTAAAAATATCTTTTCATCGGCCCAAGTTCCAATTAAAAATATCCTAAAAATTGTTGCGATTATTACAGTTAATAGGAATTCGGTTAACTGGTGAGAACCTGTAAATGTTCGTCCTACAAAGGGGTAAAAAAGAGATATCAGAGCCACGAAAGTTTAAAGTAGGGACACGAAAAATAAGCTTTGACGATAATTCCTCAGAAATAAGTGTATATAGAAATAGCTGTGAAAAACACAAACATCTCTCGTCCAAGCTGATAAGCAAAAACCTTCGCAGCAACTGATCATGAGGAGAATCTCTTAATTGGACAAGCTCTATCAGCACTGAACCACAACGCTTTGGCGAACTTAGTGGAGCTGCCTCAATATCATCAAAATGTACTTTATAAAAATTACTGACGAAATTACAGCTTAGATCTTATTAATGAGAAAAACGACATTTTTACATGCAGAGAATAATTTGAAAGTCGCAAGTAGTTTGTGAAATAAATTCGAGAGGCTTAGGGCTGTTTGACACTAAATCAGTTATGTGGGGTACAAAAGAAAGTGGTTTTATGAAATACACCACAAAAGTCTCTAAGAACATCAGGACGTTAGTGTGACACTACTGATGACGAGTTAAAGTTAACTGAGGTATTTTTTGTTGTAAATGTCATAACATTGCATTTAGACACATTTAAATTCAGAAGATTCACAATTCACCAATCACACAAAATGTCAAGGTTTCGCTGTACTCCATTGCAAGCACTCATAGTGGAAATATTCGAAGAAAATTTCAGATCGTCAACATAAAGCAGATAGTGGACTGAAAGACTTTTAGCAATCTCACCGATGAACAGCTTAAACAAAAGCGGTCCAATTATAGATCCCTGGGGATCTCCTCAAATTGCCAAATAATCGCTCGACTTGGTCCCACCATAACCCACAAACTGCTTCTTGCTCTGCAGATACGGAGTAAAAAAAATTAATTTATCTTAAAAATCAAAATGTTGTAGTTTTTATAATAGAATAGCGTGCTTACCGATCAAATGCCTTGAAAAAAAATTAGTGTATGTGACATCCGTTTGCCCACGTTGATCTATCCTATCAACCAGAAGTTGACTAATACAATCCAAGTTACCTGTTGTCGAGCGTTTTTGCATTTCCATAATTAAAAAATTTCCAAAATTAGTTTTTCTAAATATATTAATACTATCAAAATGCCAATGTAAATGAGCACCAATTGGCGCAAGAATCATCTCAATCCTTAAAGAAACAAAGTTTTTAGACAAAAAAAAGGAATTTCTGTAAAATCAGACCTAATTTTCAGCATGTCATGCATAGAGATGTAAAAAATCAAAATGTTTTCTATTGCCTTCATCTATGTAAATCTTAGGGCAAATCAAAAGTATATGAAACATTCAAACACACAAAATCTCAAGAAATCCCATCAGATGTTTCCAAAGAATCAATGAAAGAAAATATAAATTTAGCTTCTGTTGTTCCCTTTTCACATGAAGGGCAGCGTACAACAAAAACCGAAAAAGTAATCAAAAACGTTGTTTAACAAAAAGGCATAGTTTCATGAGAACTATCTTACGGATTTTTTTCAGATTCTTCATAGAAAATTTTTGGAAAAACTTGGTACAAATTTGTAAACTTTTGAATTTTTTTCACGGATTTTAATCAAACTTGAATCAAAAGCTAGCTAATAAAGTACAAAACTTTTTTACTAAAATAATTTTTCAAAATGCGAAGGCCTTGTAACTGAAATCGTCAAATACCTGTTTGGCCAATGCCCACTCCAAAAACCACGTATACCTCAAAAAGTACGTAACGAAAATCGTTCGAAATTACACCAGGAGATGTGGGAGGCATCCCCGACAGGGTGATAAACAATTCAATATCTAAACTTTTTTACAAAAAATTAAGTGTTATTAGAAAATTACAAATTTTGACCGAAAGACGCATTAAGGGTCCTATGTCCAATAAGCAATATAGGAAAAAATCTCAAAAATCAAAGGAGTTACAGGTGTTTGAAAAAAGCACGAATATGTTGCGTCACAAGCTCCTCCTCTCTTGGTTACCATTGACCAAAATTGACTTTTAGGGGTTCGGCAGCGAAACACAATAAAAGAAGCCACTGTTACGGTACATGTTCCATTTTTAGATACTATAAATATGGCACGTGATACGGTGTCAAAGCAAGCGCGAACTGAGAACATCATCAGTCCGCGAGTAGAGACCGAGGTAGTGACTCCCATTGGACGACGTCCTCCACCCCTAATAGAAGGTTGAAAGTGACAAAATTCAAACGAACGATTCAAACACGACAATGGCCCCAGGGCTTAACAGCCCTCAGGCGAGGATTCCTAAATGGAGGAATCTTCTCGGGATTCCCTCACGACCGACGGTCGGGGAATCACACGCTTAGAGCGGGGTCCCACTTCTGCTATGCTATGCAATACCTGTGAACGACGCACAGGAGCTAAGAGGAAGCGTCCCTTGCGGGACACCCCTCAAGACGCACCCTTAGACGCATAATAGGGGGAAGGACCAGCAGCCCGAACACCACAAAGTCAAATCTGTATCAGTTGAAAAAGTTATCTAGTGCTTAAAAATTAAAACCTCAACGCGGAAAGTATCGCGAAATCTGTAGTGTTCTTACCTGAGTGATCTAGCCAAAGACAACTAGTGAAACATTGCACTTTTGTTTTCACCGAAGGCTATCCCCGGGTTAATGTTCTGAAAAGGGTCATCTGCTCTGCGATCCTTAGTAAGGCTTTAACTGTGAGGTCGCCTTGGCACAATGAGGGCAGGTTCTATAGATGGTAGCTATAGGGGTATCTGAAAGAAAAAGAAAATTGTGGCTAGTAAAATTTTTGCGAGAAAGAAATCAGATATGCCAGTGGTCTTGCTGATAGAATTTCCTTAAACGTTTTTAAGCTACTTTCAAATTCTCCAGATTGCGTTAAAGTTTTAGTTTTCTCTATAAATCCCGCTTTCTCTCTGATAGTGCTAAAAAGTGATTTTGTTCTCCAAAACGTACAATCGTTAGTTTTTTCTCAGTAATAGAAATCTTGGTCTGTCCTGATCCATACAGATTCACTGATAAAGACTTGTATTTATATAATTTCTATCTCTATCTCTTTCACTCTCAGAGATTTCTTCAGATCGTTTCAGAGTCCCTAGATGACGAAAAACATGTTTTCTCAATTCTGCCGGTCTGTCTGTCTGTCTCTCTGTCTGTCTGTTCGCGGCGTAGCTAAAGAACTACTTACCCGATTGACTTGAAATGTTGGTCAAAAATTGAGGGTCATATGCGAATGACCTGGTAACATTTTGGTAAAAATCCAATACAGCGAAAGAAAATGGCGGCTTAGTGAAGTATTATGTGGGAATCAACTGATAACATTTTGGTAAGAATCCAAGATGGCGGAACAAAATGGCGGCTTAATATATTACTTAAAAATTCAGCCTAAAAAAAATCTGTGCCATAGCTAATTGTTGTATAGGGGGTCAACTAGTAAAATTATGGTACTAGTTCAAGGTGGCGGAACAAAGTGGCTGCCAAATAAGATGTTTGTAATCCTCCTCTCAGCTTTTACATATCTTTACATTTTAGCGTCCCTAGATGCCAAAAAATATGCTTCATCAATTCCGTCGGCCCGTCTGTCGGACTGCCTGTCTGTCTGTCTGTCTGTCAGTTCGGGGCAGAGCTTAAAAGTTAACCCGATTGACTTCAAATTTTGATAAAAAATTTAGAGTCATATGGGGATGATATAGTCTCTATATCCTGCGTGAACCCCATATCACTCTTTACCCACTCCGTTAGTCCGCAGATATTTCTCAGATATTATGTTTCTATGATTTTCGGTAACGATCCTTTGTGGTTATGTTAAAGTAGTGTATTATTGGGGGTTAGGGTTCCGTAAAGAAACAAAAGACTTTTTTAAATTGTCGACGTTTCGCAACTTTATCGTTGCGTCCTCAGGACACATATATAGATTCTATATCCTGCATGAAACCCATATTATCAGTCTTTACCTACTACGTAGGTCCACAGATATTTCACACATATTAAGTTTCTAAATCGTTTTCGCTAAGGATCTTCGTGTTGCTAGAGTGATATATTATTTGGGGTTATGAAATATCTGCATCAACGGAGTGGATAAAGGCTGATAATATGAGTTTCATGTAGGATATAAAAGGCGTCCTGAGGATGCAACAATAAAGTTGCGAAACGTCGACATTTTGAAAAAGGGCTTTTGTTTTTTACTGGATCCTAACCCCAAATAATACATCACTTTAACATAAAAAGAGGATCGTTAACGAAAACCATGGAGCAGGTAAAGACTGACGATATGAGCTTCAATTTAAGATGTGGAAAAAAATGGCGGCCAAATAATATTTTTAAAAAATCAGTGTAAAAAAAATCTTGTTCAATAGATTTTGCAGATGTGAAAATGGGATAAACTGATAAGAATTCAATATGACGTAGCAAAATGGCAGTATGTGTCAATGTAAAAACTACTTATTAAATTTATTTTGTTATGCTTAAAAGTCAAGTGTGGCATAGGTAGAAAGAAAATGGTAAAATATTGGTAGGATCCATGAATGATGGAACAAATAAAAATGAAAAGACAGTAAACGTAACGCATATATACTGTGAATATCTATCTACAAGACTCAAGAATTTGTTTGATGAGGGAACCCACTTCCCAGAAGGTTCTCGGGTTAGAGAAGGTGGGACCCCCGCGGACCCCCCAGGTTCGCCGGAAAACCTTGTTTGTCCTAAAACACCAAGTACTGACTATCGACAATATGGAGAGAATAGAAAACAATTTAGAAAAAATAGAACGTTTGTGGCTAATACTTCCTTAGACATCACAACAAATAATTAGGGAGAAAATACCTAGAGTTAGGCAACTCATTGATACCAAATCCATTTCTTTAATTGACATCGAGAATGAGAACCGTGATAACATACAAATTATAAATCCTAAAAATACATTGTCATTTTTAAAAGATGAACTAAGAACCATTGTCTATGGTATCGGGAAGCCGACGTCCCTCTCTTAAGCAACTAATTTTTGAAGATAGTTCGCTCGAACTCATATAGATCTTCAATACTCCGTTTCACTTATTAACATGGAATTTTCAGACTCATCGGTGGAATTTTCTAACATAAATAAACGCAGCCTGAATCTCTATTGGTATTCCGAAAGTATAAGCTTAGACGACTATAGGAGCTCTATGATGAACCCATGAATGCTATAGGACACGTAACAACTTAATTTAAAATTAAATAAAACACCAAAATCCTGTGTTCTAAGAAGAGCATCTGCCAAGAGCGCTTCTTCCTTAATCAACTTCGAAAAAGAAAGTTTTTTTTTTTTCAGTTTTTAAAGCAAGCTAATTGCTGCCTAAGTATACTTTTTAATTTTCAGGTGTCTGATTCATCTTTCAGGGGGTTCGTATTTTAATTATAAAAAAAATCAAGAACTTTGACGTAATTCACAATTTTTGATTTTTTTCATTGTCCCATTTTTTTAAGGCTACCCTGTATATTGAACTCAAATTATCTGGAATACAAAAACCAATTAAATACATAATTAATAAATATTTTTTTAAAAATACATATATCGAAAAAAAAAATCAATTATCCCCCGAGACACTGACCTACACACGTATACACACATCAGTACATTTCTTTTTCTAAAAATATGCTTTTTTACTTTAGGGTCTCTAAAACGTATATTGACAGTTATACGAGGAAGTAAAACTAACTAAACCTGTATCAAAAATACTTGGCTTGGCGTCTAAATGAATTTTCAAAATTTAAGCAAAATAATTGTATTTAAATGTATTTAAATTTTAAGGTAACCAACTTAAATAGTATAGTTTTCTTTAACACGTCAGATTTTAATATTTTCAAAGTTAAATTTCAAAAAAAATTAACTAGAAAAGCTTACGAAGTTTTTTCAACTCATGTTTAAATGTCAAAAAGCACTGCAAATATAATAATTTAATTTACGCAGCGTAACTACGATTTGCCTACCAAAACCTTTTTTGTCAACTATTTCACTTTTTTAGGTAAAACATGAAAATTTTTTGTGTATAGACAGAAATTTGTTTACAATAACTGATCACAACTATTATAACTTAAAAGCTAATACGACCTAACAGCGTAAACTTAAGTGGTTTTATTCTAGCTATATGATCTTAGGGCTAAAGTAAATAAAGATGGGTTAATGTATAGAAGTATAAGATATTTCTTATCTACATAAGTCCTTCCTTCTCAAGTTCGGAAAATAGAGGTAGAAGAGTTTCCATTTTCTTAACTTCTTGGATTTCGTCATCTGGGGTACCATTTTCTTTGGTGGTGACAAGGTATTTGCAGGCACTTACTGAGTAAGCAATTTGTACTTCAAAATACCAATTAAAAATAAAATTATTATCCAGTGTTGAGTTAAAATGTTGAGCTTCTGCAGAAGAGATTCTTTTAAAAATTACTAAATTTTCTAACCCTATAAAATCGGTTTAAAGGCGATACGATGTATACGATAAAGAAGGAAAATCGATTCGTGTCCCCAGATTTTATTTTATTGGTTTTAAAGGAGAGTGAAAGTTTTTGTACATTTTCTGAGATGCTTTTATATACATGGAAGTGACAAATAATTGTTTTTATTTTGGTTTTCTTGTGGTGGTATAGGATTGTTAAAAAAAAATTGTAATTGTGATTTAAAAATAGAATTCATTAATTTAGGTGGGTAACTATTTTTAATTAGTTTGTTTTTATTTATTGCTTTATTCCTGTAGAGAAAAAAATATATATTAAAACAGAATGGTATACCAAAACCACCTAATCAGGTAGATATCTAAATTTTTTTCTCACAATACCCTATGGGCTAAAAATTGTCGTGAAAGGACTTGCAGGTCGTTCCACAAAACTAAGCGACACACTATACAGGGATAAAGCAATAAATAAAGCTAAAAATATTAAATAATAATATGTTAATATTTTTTCCATCTGGTTTACTGTAAACTTTACTTCTTTTTATAACCATTATATGGTGCATTTGTCAACTGTAACATATTTTTATAGGCTTCTTTCAGTTCGGAAGTCATCCCGTCCGTATGCTCTGTTACCAATAAATTTTCTAAGAATATTACATCGTAGTTCGGCATTCCCTTCATATGTTGCAGTATTCTTAGCTTGGTGCCATAGTGCCATTTTACCAAGAGGAAAAAGTATTTCCAAATTACCCATATACATTTTATTTTTATTTACTTTCATTTTATAAATCGTATCAAAGCAGAACAATTTTTGTTAAATATGAGTGAATTGTTGATATCGTAAATTTGTTTAAGAGAGAAGGTGTTGCATATAACGATGTTTTAGCAGTATACTTGTACCGTTTTACGGTTGATGTTAATGTTTCCAACTGAAACTCCTATAAAATGCATTTGCTTGATGCATCGAATGATTTTGCGGTGTGTTGACACTTTTAGATTGCGTCTGTAATTGCTTAGGAGACTTTTGTGTCACAACGTTGTATATAAGACTATAAAATAATACAACCGTGAAATGAGCGTTCATCGAAACTCTTGCGATATCTTTCCAAATTTAAATCGCTGTCTTTATCAATAACTAGAAATCCATACTTGACCTTCCAAATTTAGCACACATCTCTTGAAATTGTATGAAGGTTACATCTAGTGATACAAGATCAGAAAAAATAGCATAAATTAATTTCGTCTTGTTTAAACACTATTATAAAATTTGCATTATCACGTACTAATTCTTTTGGGACTGGGGTGTAGGTTTGCACTAGGTAAAAACTACATATTTTTATGTCGTCCTATACTGAAATATGACCGTAATAATCCACACATTACGTCATTAAATATGAAAATGGAGTTTAGCTTGTCATCTGGTGGTTCCAAAATATTTGTAGTGTCGTTAAAAGTATGATAATCAATATCCTTGAATAGTGTGAAATTTTTTCTGAGATTTTCGTATTTAAATTAATACAGCGACTTTCAATATTGGTAAATATTTTCAGCAAACTGTGTAAGCAGTTACTCATAGCATAGCATTCGTTTTCCTACAATTAGGAAGTCCTATCAGCAATTCACTAATTGATAATGGCAACAAAGGACCGTGCCGACGTCTTACATCCTTCCCTATATGGCTTAATCCAACCTTTTCATCAAGATTATCTATTTCTATTTTTGTTTCAGCCTTAAAATACGCATTTGAAAAAAAATATGTTATATTGAGCACTTGGCACTAATATTTCTTCAAATGCGCCACAGGAAAATTTTTACATTTTTTGGACAAAGCGAAATTTACCTTAAAAGAAAAAACAAAACAATGAAAAAACGAAATATTAATCGAAAAAAAAAATATTTTTCGATAGGTCAATGCAAATACGTGAATTGTAAATATAACACTCGTTAGGACATAACATTGCCGTAAAGCGGTTAATTAATCCAGGTGACCTTAACAATAAAGAAATAAACAATACATATGCGAGGTGAATAATTTCGATGACAATGAAATTAAAATTGCGCGACCTTAAACTTTATTTTGTTGTCGTTATACAAGCAAAATAATTGAAGTTAAACAAAAAGTGTACTAAAGTAATATAGTAATTAAAGTGTATTAAAAAAAATAAGAAAATGCTTAATTAATCTAGAATAGCTGTGACTGCGGCGCGGTAATTATTAGAAATCCGTGGTGGTAAACCGAAAATACGCACAATTAGAATTAAATCTGAACCAAAGGTTGGTGAATTATTACCTTTAGTACCAATATTTGCCGGGCTCTTGGCATTAAGGTCCTTAGTAGGCGGTGTGGCGGGAATAGTAAGCGCAGAAAATGAAGCGAAACAGCCTAAAAAACAAGTCGTGGGTTATTACTAAATTCGAAAACATAATAAAATGCCTTCTTAGAAGGCCAGTATTGAATATTGAACTAGAAAGGTACGCATTACAGATGCAAGTGCCATATCTTAAAGGTGTATTTATGACAGATTCACTTCCTGGACGCAATCCCAGATAGTATAAATCTGCTATTATTAATTTACCACTGAACTGGTTCGATATGTGCGAATGAGGCGGGAAGCAGTAAAGGAAATTTACTATACAAACGATTGGCAGCAGAAATTTGAAACTATCTAATTATGTTTAAAATTTCTCTCTCAATCGATAAAAACAATGTCATTAACCCCCCAAATGGACTAAGATACTTATAAAAGGATAGTATCATCGTTGAAAGCCTGTCATCGTTCCGGCATTTTATTAAAAATTAGTTCTAAATAGTTAGAAAATATGTTCAAGGAGGTAATAATTGCTTGTTCCCGAAATGAAATCGTGCTTGTTTGGGATAAATATATATATATATATATATATATATTTATTGTTTATTTTTAAGATATTATTGCAAATTATTATTATATGTTTTGGCATTGCATAAATTTCGTTTGGGCAGTGTTTTAGTACAATTAACCGTTCGTGCGTATCCGGATTTTTTAGCTGCTGTTTTGGCTGCTATCTTCATACCGGTTAACAGCAATAATATAACCAATAAGTCTACTGAGAGAACTTAGTGCATTTTAGAATCGCAACGCCTATTAATAAGTCAGGATAAAGTTGGCCACAACCAAACTGAACCTTCGGTCGGAGACTAGTTTATCTCCTATGTATAATTAATTGTATTTATAGGAAAGGTGATTCATCATTTTATGACCTTGCAAAACAAATTAGTTTCAATTAAATTTAAATATATTCAATCATTTGCTCAACAAAAATGTAATATAGAAAATATTTTAGTTAATTGCTCGCCTAGGAATTGTTTTTAAAATAAACTAAAAAAAGTGTTGATTTTATTTATTAAAAATTAAACCTAGCAATTAATCTCAATAAATTTCAATAATATTTATATATTTTCCGATCTATTATTAATTCATCCATAAATAAGACATATATTTTTATATACTATAATAATATTTATTAAACCAGTGATAAAATGCCTGTAGTGACACTTACGATGTTATTAAATATAGATCAGTACCAGGAAGTGGACAGAACTCCTATAAATCATATTGTGTATATTTAAAATTGCCTTGTGACATCTTATATCTTATATAATTTACATAATTGTATAGTTCTCAAGAAAAAGGCAAATTTTGAGTTATTTTATCTAATTTAAGTGATATTAAAAAAAATTTTCGAAAGAAACCTGAATTATTTAATATATTTTTTAGCAATTCCATCAGCCGAATGCCAAAAAAAAATTAATAAAACACAAAACAAATTTCGTGCGACACTAATTTGACTATATTAGATATGAGCATTTACTCTTACCAGAGACGGACCGAAGAAGAAAATATTGTGTCGTAGTACAATTCTGTCAACAGATTTTTTAATTTTGCCAACAGAATGTCTACTTTGCCAACACAATATTTATTCATTGACATAAACACATAAAAAGTTTAGCATATAAAAACTGATGACTAAAAAGCATTTTTGCTAACCGGATAAAATTTTATAAATATTGGGGGTAGGCTCCCCCTATATGTCCATCCTTGACTTTTACGTTTTAATAATTACAATGTGTTTTTAAATATGCACTGGCTAGACGACCTCTGGCGTAATTGTTTTTTAATAAAGAAAACGCCTCTAGACGATTTTTAAGGACCGAAAGTTTCACTCAATTACATAGATATGCTGCCGTTTAGTTGACGGTATATTCTTCTAAAAACCATGAATATCGCCGCCATTTATCGACATCAACTTATTATTGTTCGTTTTATCGTAAGACAGATTACCCTCATGAAATGAAACATCATAACCAACTAAAAATAAATATTTTTATTAGGCAAGTACAAATAACAGAGGAACAGGTTAATCTTTGTTTTGAGCAGTAATTTTTTGCGTTAAAAATGTGTTGTCCTTGTCATTTATTTTCTATTTTATACTCACATGGATGATGGTATTAGCTTGACATTTCATTCTACCTCACTTTCGTTGGGGGAAACAAAAATAATATGTTTTTATTCCACGTTACTGTTCTGCCACTATGCAGGTACAATATATATTTTAGACTAATGATGACCGCGATTTCGCAATTCCTAAAGCTCACCAGGCCGCCATAGATTAGCAAGCCCCATGTAGAGCAAAGGTACAAAATGAAAACATAGAAACAACTATTCTTCTGGCTAATACCACCGAACAAACTTTGTTAATCCCTGACATTTCTTGGGAGCAATAATGATAATACAGTTATCACAATACACAATTCAGTAACACTAATGACATAACAAGGATGCTATGATCCCTTTCTGGGACACGTTCATCAATTTCGCAGATGCAGTGTTTCATTTATGATTTTATATGCGTTACACGAACGTTTGACCGCCATTTTGTTTCGCATCTTAAATTGGAACCCACATTTTCAGTCTTAACCTATTCCGGTGGTCCGCAAATATTTCCCAGATATTAAGTTCCTAAATGGTTTTCGTTAACAATTCACTTGCTCTTATGTTAGAGCGGTGTATTATTTGGGGTTAAGGTCCAGTAAAAAAAAACAAATCCCTTTTTTAATTGTCGACTATTTAAAAATTGACTTCCGATTTGTTTTACTGGATCCTAACCTCAAATAATACACCACTCTAACATAACAAGAAGAGGATTTTTAACGAAAATCATTTAGAAACTTAGTAATTGGGAGATATATGCGGACCAACGGAGTAAGTAAAGACTGATAATGTCGGTCTCATGCAGGATACAGGATCTATATGTGTCCTAAGGATGCAACAGTAAAGCTGAGAAACGTCTACAATTTAAAAAAAGACTTGTTTTTTTCCTGGATCTTAACCCCAAATAATACACCACTTTGACTATTTTTTTTTTAATATTGTTCCGCCATTTTGGATTTTTACCAAAATATTACCAGCTCATCCCCATATGATCCTTAATTGTTGGTCAAAATTTTAAGTCAATTGTGTAAGTAGTATTTAATCTATGTCGCGAACTGAGAGACACACAGACAGACCGACAGACAGACCGGCGGAATTAATAAAACATGTTTTTTGGTATCTAGGGACTCTAAAACGTGAAGATATGTAAAACCTGAGAGGGTGATTTTTTGACGATTACTTAATTTTTATTTGGCGGCTGTTTTGTTCCGCCATCTTTAATTAGTAACATAGTTTTACTATTTGATCCCTATACCACAATTAGTTAAGGCACATAATTTGAAATAAATCCATTAAGTAGTTTTTTAGGCTGAATTTGTAAATATTTACCAGTTGATTCCAACATAATACTTGATGTTTTTGCAAAATTTAAGATAAATTGGAGAAGTGGTTTTTTAATAATATTTTTTTATAACATTTCACTATGCAGCCATTTTGTTTCGGCATATTAGATATTTACCAAAATGTTGCCCGGTCATCCCCATATTACCCTTAATTTTATTCAAAATTTCAAATCAATCGCATAAGTAGTATTTAAGCTATGACGTGAACTGACAGATATAATTTAAAGTCAGTCGGGTACGTAGTTTTTTAGTTACACCGCGGACAACAGCCAGGCAGACCGACGGAATTGAGAAAACATGTTTTTCGTCATTAGGGACCCTGATCTGCAGTATCATAAGGCAGAAAGAAGTGTTGTGTCAAGGAAAAAATAGAACTCTTGAGGCCATATTGGATTCATGCTAGCAAACATCGCGTAATATTCGGCGTCGCTGAAAAAGAGAACGAAAATATTAAAAGAATTGCACTAGGCCTTTTCAATAAAAAAATTAAGTGTAATATTAAAGATTCCGATATTAAAAAAACCTACCGTATCTCTGCAAAAAATCCACACGATAAGCCACTGACTATCGCAGTGTAGTTTGCAAATGCTGTTAGTCGTGTCTCGGCACTTAAAAGTCGGAAATCATAAAAAGCGAAGGGTGTTTCTGTGCAGGAAGATTTAACTAAGTTTCGTCTTTCTTTTAAAGCCGTGCAAACATTCAATTCTAGATTGGTATGATGGTGACAGGGAAATATTTATGTGAAATACAAAAGTGGTAAAGTTCATCGGATAAGCGACTTGGATGCTTTAAATCATATTCAGCATCGCTATTTCCCACAAAATATCGTTGCTTTTAATTCAATACCTTTCGTTTTTTTGAATATTTCACGAGTTACTAATTAAATTATAATGATTGTTATAGTGATTGTAATATCTGTGACATTAATCTATTTATTAACACACCTCAAAATCTTTCACAGGCAGACGTAATACTTTATTATATGAAAATTTTTAAACAGAAGCATGTAGTATTAAAAACGCTTATATAGAAAATGTATATTTTCTTTTATACCTTACAGATAATTCATTAAAGTGTTTTCTGATTCTCAAGGTACTAATACAAATTATTTTGGACTTATTTGGTATGACATATATGCGAGCCCTACGGATTCTATGCAAAACGTTATATTCCGCTTATATTTTTCTTAAACCTATTATTTATTATCACTATCTTAGACGCGTTTTAATTAATTTTACTTTACAATATTTAGTACTTATATAATAATAATTTCTTTATATTAGTTGATATGTCGTATTTTTTTTTGTTCTCCTATAATAAATATAATTTTAAGTCAAAATACAAGAGTTCTAACCACACAACACCACAATTTGTTACTTTCTGGACGCGCGTTTCGCTAACCAAGTTAGCATTATGAGCAGATGATATAAATTCGCTGATGATGCTAACTTGATTAGCGAAATGCGCGTCCAGAACGTAACAAGTTGTGGTGTAGTGTGGTTAGAACTCTTGTATTTTGATCTATCTTCCACCATAGGTTCCAGTATTAGGACGTATCCTTTTAAATGTTTTGTGTAAAGTTTTATAATGCAGGTACCTGTAGGTTTTGGTAGACATATTTTTCATTCAAGTATTTAAATTCTACTTTCTTTGATCTATCTCTTTTCTGTAAATCTATTTCTTTTTCTTCTGTTCTCAGAGTTATTTTAGGTCTTTTTCTATAACTCACATCAAAACTTAACAGTTAAGTCCTATTATAAACAGAAAGTCAGTTTTAAGTCTTATTATAAACAGAAAAACTATGAGTTCATATATGTTACAGAGAGCTGGCTACGTTCAGGTATCTCTAATGAGGCAACTCATTTACAAACTAATAATTTAGACATAAATTATAGACATGATCGTCGAGGTGGACGACTGGCTCTTTATATCAAGGGCGATCTCAAATACGATGTTATTCCGACCGAGAAATTTGATTTTTTAGAGAGTATTTGGATAAAAAAACGTACGAAAATGTTATTGGGACTATACATGCTATTCACTCAAGGGCGTTACCCATATCTCGGAAGTCTTTAATGTTAGTGACTTGAAAAAAAAATCTTATAACAAAAGTGGTCAAGAGCAATTGACTAAAAATATTTTCAATTTTCAAAATTAACTGCAAGGGGGTGTAGTTGCTAGCAATACATTTCAAAAATTCCACAAAAGCTCCCAGAACTTGATATTACTTTGACTACCTCATTGGAAAGATGAGTTAATTTCATATCGCTTTGGTTCTAAACTTATTGCCATATCACCCTTAATGAGGGTTAGGGGAGCTGTTGACTTGATTTAAATCGTTATATCTTTTGAACCCCTGATCCGAATTAAATGAGTTTAGGCTTATTCAGAAGGGAATTTCAAGCTGCCTTAGTATTTCAAGCGAGTGATGCTCTCTAGTTTTGCACAAATTGGTTAGATGGCGCTATTTGCAACGATTACAATAGTGGTTAACGTTTGATTGGCTGGAGCCGTTATCCGCCATTAATGTTTACTATAGATATTATGGAAATTTCGTCTATTTTATTTCAGTTTATTTACAAATTTATAATATATCGTTACTTGATTTTTGCTTTAATCGAAAGTTAGTTATTTCGACTTTGTATTCCAACAATATGTATGTGGCTTCGGATCAGCTGTTTACAAAAATGTGATGATTTAGTAAGGCCTGTTTTTTAACAAATACTGTAAGGTTTGTTTTATTATTGATTTCATAAGTATAAAATAAGGTTTGAGCTTGATAAAAAGTGTAAATTTTAAACATTATAATTAATCCAAAAACTTAAAAAGTCAATTATATATGTTCATAGGCTGTCGTCCTCTAACAGGCAACCAATACAACAAATTTAATATTGATTATATCCATTAGGATTCTTTAGTTTTTAAAAATCATTTAAAATTAATTTTTTTTTGTTTTTAGGGCTTTTATATACTTGTAAGTTAAAGTAAAATACTTAAAACTACATCTCTCACCACTCTGTTTAATGTCTGTGCTTCTAATTTTTTTTTGTTTTTAGATTAATTCATTACATTTTAAGGTAAATTTGGTTCTTTAGCTCATACCTAGACGAATGAATATGTTCCTGTTCGTTCAAGTAGACCTCACAAACAAGGGCTCTTCCACCATACCATATCGAGTTTATAAGGACCATTTTATAACAAATTATTTTGAAATAGAACATGAACTATTAAGTAAGTAGTTAATTAAAATACATATACCTGTATGTTTTAATACTTACACTGACGTGTGTACTTTTTAGTTCTGGCACAAGCATTTTACACAAAATTATGTAAATATATAACAATTACGTGATTTGTAAAATGAAAATTGTTATTCGTTGTTGTTAAATAAATTGAAAGGTTGCAAGCAATGTCGAAGTAAGTTTTCTTTAATTTTTACCTGGATATATTTAAAATCTGCAACATTCTGCTGTTATAAACTCCCTATTAAATTATGATTCTTCGTGGTAAAATTGCTTAACAGAACATACTGATTATGTGATGTTTCAATAAGTTGGTAGTTTCATTTTTAATTAAATATATAACAATATATGAAAAATCTGTCTTGCAATACCTAATTTTTTTTATTAAGTTCATACAATATTTGACCAATAAATGTGAGTTATTGCATGCACAATAAGCTAGCCATTTTTGTATTGCTCGTGTTTCATTTTTTTCCAGACATTGACTTTTTCGTAAGGCATATTACAATTTGAATATATTTTTTAGTTTGATGGTTCATTTTATACTGCCAATTTAATAACAGAAATATCTGGATACTACGATCAGAACACAGGAAATTAGTTAAAATAACATTTTAATAATATCACAGAGGCCTCTGCTTTTGGAATGTTTCTTCCTTATTCGGACCAGATTTGAAAACAAATAAATAATTTATAGTAATTATGAATTGGTGTCAACTTTACGTATTTACCAATATTAATAATATTAATAAAATGAAGACTTGTCAAAGTATATAAATTTTATACTGCTAATTTATAACATTTTCAAATGTATGTATAATTATTTAGTTTATAGTAACAGTGAGGCAATTACAAAATTTGGCTAGTTATATAGTTACTGATTTTTACACAGTGTCTATCACCATCCTGTCGAATAACTCTACGAGTTGGATTTTTCCAAATTTACATATCATACACTTTATAAAACAAAGTTAATAGAATCTTTATTAATAGGGTGTTACTATTGAAAGTGACATATTTTGAATATATAATCAGTTTTAGTTCATAAGATACTGGCCTTCTTTATTAAAGAAAATAAAATTTTTTCATTTACAATAAAATATTCTGTTTTTTTGGTTTCTTCTTTCAGTCCATTTCACTCACATGAATTATGATAAACATATTTACTCTCTTTTTTCTTGTAAATATCAATTTAAGACTTTGAGAACACTTGAACTAATAGAAAGTTTCAGTTGACATAACTTTTTGTTTTCATCTCTCCAAGCTGCCTTTCTTTATGTTTGCTTGGTATGGAATGTTAAACAGACATTTTGCTGATGGTTTTTTATTATTTTAAGCCCATTAGTAATCTGAAACAAAATTGAACATTATAACTTTTAAGTTGAATATAACCTTTAAAATATCAAGGCTTTTATGTAAATTACATTTTACATACCTCAATATGTTTTATTCATAATTCATTGGATTACATTTTGTAAAGTATTTTCAACTTCTCTAAATTAAGACAAAAGAAATTTGTTTTTGCTTTGTTTATAAATATTCGGAATTTGCTTGCCTTTCTCTTCTGTCACTATGGTTTTATTGGTTTCTTATTTTTCGGCATCCAGCCAGCTTTGACAGTATCTGATTTTTCATTAAAGTCATAATTTTGGTTCTGCTCAGGAGCAATTCGCCAGCTGGATTCGGGGACATCGAATGTTATCGGGTTCTTACTCCCTTCTACTAGTGGCGCCAGCAGTGAACTCCACTGTAATTATTATTTTATTTTATGGCATTAGGTTGGCATAAGTCTGAAGTGAGGAAGAATGATGGAGGGGAATGACAAACTTCTTTGAATTTTCTGGAACTGATTTTCTCGTCCCTTTCTATTGGCTCTCCTTAGAGGTGCAACATGTGTCCGGCTTTATAAAAGTGCCTTAATGGACCAATTTTTTAAAGTACTGAGAGTATGCCATAAGTAAATTATTTTAAAGTGCAGTGCTGTTGAAAGCCTAAGGCCTATTTATGGACATCATCTGCCCATAAATTTTAGTCCCGTTTTGTTTGGTTCCACATTTGATCAACCACGTGGTAAGTCGATTTTCAAATTAGTTTCCTACTGTGAGCTAATTCGCAATTATCTTTTATAAACAGAATGGCGTCCTGAATTTTGTTTTTGGCTGTCGGTCCTCGAGAAGCCTTTCTAGATGTCTGGAAAATCCCTTTATTGGTGACCATTGAAGGAGCCCTCTAGATGACTAGAGGTAAAGCAATGTCTTTGAATAGTTGTGTTGTAAATAACTTGTTTTTGCACATTCCATGTCGATTTTATTTTAAGACAAACAATTGTTTGTAGGGTTTCAGGTTAAGAATTCAAGATATGGTTTTGGGATATAGTTACAAGTTTATGGTGTAATTTTTGGGGTACATAAACCAAGAGTTCTACAATGGTTTTGGAGTTCCTTCCTGTAAGAGTACAAGGAATTAATTCTTAATTTTTATATTTTTAAATTTTATATAAGGTAGCAGAAAGGAAGTAAGTAACCTATTTTTTGTAAAACAGCCTTGGCGAAACACTTTATATTTTTATAACTTTTTTCCTTGCGGCAGTGTGGTAAGAGAAAATTCATGAATTTTTGATTCCCTGTGCGCTATTTAAGTTAATTTTCATATTTGCGACATGCTATTTCGCCAGATGTTCATAGGTTGATGATATAATGGTAATAACGTTCTATCACATTTCATATATTTGATATATTTTTGTGTAAACTAAATTTCACATGTCAAAAATTATTTTATAAAACAACTTTAAAAAAAAAACAAAAGATCAAGGTGATCATTAAAATTTTATATAGTGTTTTATTGAAAAGCCCTCCAAATCTTTATTTTGTCTGCATTTAAATATCAATATAGATTTCTTCCTAATTGAGTCACAGTCAATTAGGTGGCGCCCATTTTAATTTCGAAAGGTGTAGCCGAGAACCTGCAACCTACAACTCTCCGAAAAGATGACTGGCTGCCGTTCGCATGTATTGGTAAGTTCATAGGGACTTTACGCCATAAATTTAGCAACAGAAATATCTGGATACTACGATCAGAACACAGGAAAACTAGTTCAAATAGCATTTTAATTATATCACAGAGGCCTTTGCTTTTGGAACGTTTCTTCCTTATTCGGACCAGATTTGAAAACAAATAAATAATTTATAGTAATTATGAATTGATGCCAACTTTACGTATTTGCCAATATTAATAATATTAATAAAATTAAGACTTGTCAAAGTATATAAGTAAATTGTTTTTAAATATTACATTTTTAATTTTATATCCTCAGTTCCCAAATGAATAACATTTCCTATTTTTTTTTCATAGGTCCTCTTGTTTGTTTTGAAGGTGGCTTACACTTTCTTAACAATAGAATGCTACTTTTCATATCTTATTTAGATATACATTATACCTACACATTTTTTCAAAAATGCTTCGCACTATAAGGCTACTAATAAAAAATGTGTTATATCTTTTTATTTAAATATGCTTAATAGTTACCTAAATGGTTAAATTTTTGAACCTAAGAATTAAAGTTAATTGGTTTCAAAGAGCTGTCTGGAAAAGATTTCTTTTATAAAACAAATTTATTTTTATACTACCTAGTTAACTCCTAATTGGATTATTTAAACAGTATAGCAGGGGAAATTCTGAAAAGTAACGAAAGGTAAACATACTGGCTCATAAGACGTATGTTTTTTTTTCTAAATAATTATTTTGGGTGATATTACCTTTATACAGGGTAAAAGAATATATGTCTTATGTGGAAATGATTCAATCTTAAAAGTGTATTACATACAAATTAGAGAAAAATACTTTTTTTATTTTCGAGAATACAAAATATAAAAATAAACATGCATTGTTGACAAAAAATCCACTAAAATGAAAACTGAAGAGTTCACAAATAGCTGCACTGCACTGCATACAAAAAGCTTTCTCAGTTTCAGTTGTCTTTTAAACTTTTAATTTCTTTCTCTTAATCTTAATTTATTTTTATAACGATTTGCACTAGTCGACTTTCTACAAGCCAGACTCCTATATAGGTCAATTTTTTGACGGGGGATCTGAGTTTGTCGAACTTTCATCAGTAGCATTGACTCTGTATCCGAGAAAAGAAAAAAATCGAGGGTACTTCATTTTTCTTAAGTTTTCTGGTACCATCTTGCTTTGTCTTTTCCCACATATCTGGCACAAAATGAATCTACAAACAAAATAATTTGAAAAAATACATTCTGCAAAAAGCTATGGTTTTGATAAAACTAAGTTAAACTAAATTGCCACATTTCATACCTCACATAATCGTGATGTGTCCATAGGAATCCATTTATCCCTTTTTATTTCTTATAACCCATTCCTTTCTAGAACGAGGATTGTTAGGAAACACCTTCATATGGAAGCCTTTTTTTGGCAGAATTTGAACATTCTACTGCAGCATAGCCTGGCATATTGTACTTTTATAATGATCTAATAAAAAATTTATATACTTATGAAAAAATAGTAGGTAATATTGTGAAACTTAACCATATCTCGGAGTGGACGGGAACACACTTCAAGGACATTACGGTTCATGAAAAAATTAAATTAATTCCTTCCTAACTTATCAGTTTTTATGTTCTTGACTTCATTGCTACTATAATAGAATGCTAAATTCAAATATAAACTTTTAATGGAGCCCTGTAGGATGGTGTAAGAAAGATCCAATAATAAAAAATGCCTTATTTGCAAAGAATAAACATTAATTTATCTAGATAATTATCCCAAAATACACATAACATAACTTGAGAAGATATTGCTCTTCCTGAAATAACTAAGAATTGCAAAGAATATTTATATAGTATTTGCAGTTTACATTACTATATTTTATAAATCAATTTAAGTCTATTGAATATCGGGTTACCAGATGCCCTCTCGTCATGTCTGCAATTTAACCAAATTGCCTTCTCTTGTTTATACCTATTATAATTTTAAAAATCATATATTTTTACATCAGAGATAACAGTTTATTAGGGATATTCACTATACAAAAGACAATACTTTTTTATATTAGTTGCTGCTGAGGAGGTAGTCCTTACAAAAAGTAGCCTTTTTTGGTTTTTTTATTTCTTAGGCTAGATAAACAACTCGCTCAGACATTCGTTTCCCCTTTTTTGCCGAGGGAAGCCTGGTAACTCTAATTTCGTAATTTACTTCTAAATAAGTGTTTTCAAAAGGAAAGCTTCCACACACTGCGCTTATAAAAAAAGTATTTTAAAAAATAAATAACTAAGTGAGACTCAAACTTCATACATAAATTCACAACACTGGTATTTTAAAACTGAAAATATTTAGACACAAACCATTTAAAAACGCAAAATAAATATGCAGAATCGTCTATGTCTAATGTCTCTCTAATATATGAAGTCACTGTACGATTACAGTTTTTTTAAATACGATTCGGATTGAGTGATGCTCCCTAGTTTTTCACAAATTGGTTAGATGGCGCTATTTGTAACGATAACGGTTTTATTCAATTTTTATTTAAATGGAAGGTTATAATCCTACTATATTCTTAAAGAGAAATAAAAGGCCGAAGTTTTGGCGAAAACCGCACTCCCATATCTGTATTAGTTTTGAAGCTATTGTCAGATTAGTGGATTAATACGAATTTTTCAGACAAAATAATTAATACCGAAGTTCTTATTTTTTAACGAGGAAAAAAATAACTCGAGCAAAATGTTGTTTTTTCGTTAAGATTATCGGAAAGTCTAGAGTTTTTCAAAAAAAACAAACTTTTCTGAGACAGAAAAAATAAAATATGAAAAAAATACTGACTTTCCGATAATCTCATCGAAATAAAACTAACTCCAGACATTTCTTTCTTCGTCGAAAAATAAGAACTTGAAATGTCGATGTGTTTTAGAGTCACTCCAATATTCTCTTAAAACAGTATTAAATAACGGACTATGAGGACAATATTATTTTCGAATAAAGGGCAGAATATTATTTACAGCATTATGAAATTATTTAAAGTTACCAACAATAATAAATCGGAAGCCGAGGTCAAAGCCTACACAATTATGTGGCCAAAAGATGGAATCGCCGCGCAACGAAACGAATGGATGAACCGGAGCCTTCACACTATGCGGACGAACAGCGAGTAGGGGACTTAAGAGACCTTAACTTCCATTTAAAAATATTAAGAAAATTGAAGAAAACTGTAACCATTACATACGGTGCCATCGAACCAATTTTTAAAAACTAGGAAGTGCCACTTGATTCAAATCCTAAAGCAGCTTGAAATTTAAATATTTCGTAAGCGAACAGCTTCTCCCACCCTTATTAAGGGTAATATGACAATAAGTTTAGAACCAAAGTGATAGGAAATTAACTCAGCTCACCAATGAGGTAATAAAAATTATATCTAGTTCTAGGAGTTTCTGTAAAATTTTGAAATTTATTGTTTGCATCAGTAACTACGATCCCTTGCGGTCAATTAATAAATTAAGAAATTTAAAAATATTTTCAGTTAATTATTCTTCGCCACTTTTGTTATAATGACTCTAACGTGAAGAACTTCTGAAATATGGATAGTCAACGCCATCAAGTGAACACCCTGTATATAGACCTCCAAATTCCGATATTAACTCTTTTTTAAATCCATCCGAAAACACTTTAATTAATATTTCTTCCTGATATAAAAACATATTTTGCACAGGCGATTTTAACACCGATATCCTAAATTGTAAAAGCACTTTGACAAAGCAGCTTTTGCAAACTGTCGAACCATTTAATTTAGAACAAACTATTCTAGAGCCGACTAGAATTACCAATAGAAATCAGTATTTAATTGATCTTATTTTTACAAATTGCGATAAAGTGGTAAATAAAGGTGTTCTTGATTGTCAGTTTTCTGACCAATGTTCAGTTTTCCGTCAGGTTAACTACACTTGTGATCCTAAACCACCGAATAAAATACTATAAAAAGATATAATTTCTAAATAATAGTATATTTTATATGCGTCTATAAAATGGCTTAATGAATGCAATAAACCTCTTCAGCCATGGATCAGAGAAAATATTAAACGCATGCTAAGATTAAGAGATAAAGCTTTTCGGGATTTTACTCTAGTAAGCTATCTATCAAATGTGATTATTATAAACAGCTTATTAATTTAACAAATAATAAATCAATTGAATTAGAGAAAAAAGCTTATTATTGGTATACATTTCAAAAGATATAAGATATAGATATAAAAGATAAGTGGAAAGAGCTTAATAGACTAAAACCAATAAACACATTTCAGAAATTTCAGAGGCTCTTAAAGACACGAAAAACTTTAATAAATCTTTTATAAATTCAACCAAAACAAATATTTTTTTAAATAACCATATTATACATTTTTACTATATAACACTAAAAATAATCTCTATTCCTTGCTAACTTTTAATACTGTAACGGACAATGATATTCGTCACATTATACTAAAAATTAAAAGTAAAGCTGCGGGCACAGATGATATTAATTTAACTTTAGTCTCCTTGTACTGTTATAATATTATTTGATTTGTAAAACATTTAGTTAATGAATGTATTCTTCAAGCATATTTTTGGAAAAAAATCTTTTAACATACCGCTTTCCAAAGTAAGTGTTCTTAAGGATTTATCTCAATTTTGTTAAGTAAGCATACTTCCAACCATTTCGAAAGTTTTAGAAAGAGTATTGGAAACTTGTTGGGCATAATTGCGCAACGATAATGGCGGATATTACTGACGATATATTTTCTACTCGAGACAACGATGAAGTCAAAGCACTAATTCTATTGGATTTAAGAAAAGCTTTTGATTTTTTATATCATGAAATACCAATTTCTATGTTACACTATATAGGGTTTTCAATAAATGCATCAAACATTATTAAATCATTTCTTTCCGATAGATTTCAATGTGTGAACATTGATCAGAATTTAAAGTTGATTTTGGGGTTACTCAAGGCAGCATTTTGGGACCTCTCTTATTGAGTATCTACCCAAGTACTTTCCATATATATTTTAAATACATAAATACTGTCAGTTTCATCTTTACGCTGACGAGAACTATATTTATCTTTAAAACCTTCTGACTATAAGAAGCCAATATTAAAATTTACACAGATTTAGACGAACTAAAAAATTAGTGCTTCGGGTTCGGTGACTTTAAATTCGGCAAGCTTGATGATTGCTATAAATAAAGAAAATGTAAGTCATGAGTTTATTGTTATAAATGGGTTCGAAGATGGTATCTATGGGTTAATCGGATCAGATTTTCTACGAAAATAAATGCAGTATTAGACTATGAAAATTTTTCGATTTCAATTCTGATTAAAATAGGCAAATAACAGTTCTGTTGGAATCCAAAAGAAAGGATAATATTATAATATCTTCTAGATCTGAAATAGTAAAATGAGAATGAAATAGAGGTAAAAATAAAATAGTTTCAGCCAAAAATAGAAAGTATTTCTAATTACGTGTATATTTGGGAAAGATAGGATGACAGTTAAGCGGGTGTAAAAAAATTAGAATTAATTAATTTAGACTACATAAATAACGAGGAGAAAGTCTCGATCGAAAATATTTGCGCAAAGTGTACGGATATTTTCCATTTAGTTCTAAGTTCATAGGCGACTAGAGGAAATGTTATGGAAAGACATAATAGAAGCGAAGTTAGAATGGTCTTCTCCAATATTTCTAGTTCCAAAAAAGGCAGATAGCAATGGTAGGAAAAGATATAGAATCGTGTTAGATTTGCGGATGCTGAATGGGCAAATGAAAGATGATGAGAAATTTCTTTTATCTAATATTACAGATATTTTAGACTCTTTATCAGGCGCAGTATATTTTATACATTTAATCCTAGCTAAGGAATATCATCAGTTAAAATTACATTCAGAAAGTAGGGCATGTACGGCATTTACTACCTACTGGAAGAGGTCAACCTCACATAAAAAGGTTGGCCGTGGGCCTAAAAGTTAGTTAGAGTCAATTTTCTAGAATGATGACAGTGCCGATGTCATATCTAAATAACGAATCATGTTTCGTATACTTAAATAATTTAATATGTTTGGTCATTTAGCGCAAACATATAACATCAATTTAGTAAAGGTATTTGAGAGACTTAGGAAGGTTAATCGATAGCTTAATACAGAGAAATATAAGTTTTTGAAAAAGCAAATTTTGTATTTGGGGCACTGCATATTAGAGAAAGGTGTATTACCGGATCCAGACAAAAGTAAGGCAATATCACAGCATCGGGTACCGAAGATCGCGGATGAGATTAAACGGTTCGTGGTATTAGCAAATTATTATAGAAGATTTATTAGGAATTTTGCGGAGATAGCGCAATATTTAAATAATTTGGCACGAAAGGGGTAGTTTTTCAGTGGTCCAAGGAATGGAAGCATTCTTTTCAGAGGTTGAAAAAGTTATTGGTAAACCCACCAATGTTTCAGTATCCAGATTTTTCAGACAGAATACACCTTTGCTTAGGACAGATGCAAGTGACTATGTGTTGGGAGCAGTGTTGTCAAATGCCAGTGATCACTCGGTAGTTTTTGCGTCTAAGACTTTGAAAGCAGAAAGGAATTACTGCACGATCGAGAAGAAGTTGTTAGCGATAATTTGTGCAGTTAAGCATTATAGGCCACATTTGTTCACGCTAGTTTTGGAGGAGTATGATTTTTCGGTACAGTACGTGAGAGGGAGATACAACGTCACAACGAAGCGCCAGTATTATCTTGGGTAGTCTTATATTCGGATGACCTGAAGGGAAGGAGTGTGAGTGTTAGGGAAAGCATGTATGTTACGACAAGGAGTCGAGCTTGGCAACAGGTAGAGCTGCGGAAGGCGGTACAGATATTCGAAGCTGCAATAGGTTTGATCACCCTACGGTAGTTGAGGTATTAAAATGACCAACCGAGACGATAGAAATTCAGTTGGAGGAAATGAAGAAAAGTATTAATAAAACATAGGAATGTCAATACTATAAAAATATTATTTATGATGTAAATTCACAACATATATTACTACACTTTATATTTTAATCAGTGTTACGATTAGGTACGGCATTGAGGAAACTGGGAAATTGGTATGAAAAAAATAACATTCCGGAATTATATATCATAAAAAGCGCGCATAGTATTGGATTTATAAATAAGATAAGATAAAATAAAATGCAAATGATTAGGACAAATGTGAAATTACAAGTTGTTAGAAACGTAAAACAAAAGGGTAACAAAAAAAGAGGCAGTTAATCTTATGATTATCATATGTTAGCGACAGGTGGTCACGCGGAAATTCGACGTATGTATAATAGCATCAAAAGACTGTACTATTGGTCAGGGCTATAAAGAAACGTTCAAAAATGTATGCAAAAGTGTAATTGTCAGAGGTATAAACAATTGATGATTAGCAAGGAACTAATGGTTTTTGATATTTTTAGATTTAATAGATCCTTTAGTTATTGATAGTCACCAAAAAAAGGTATATCTTAAAAATACAATGCAATCTTACCATATTACTTGAAACGTATTCTTCAAAAGATAAAACATTTAGGAGTATATTTACGTATTAAAGTTGCAAACGAGCGCAATGATTGGTCAGGGTGGGTTAATTTTTGGTAATAATACTATACTTTCCTTTTGAACTTATTTTTAGAAAAGCAAGTACGTTACCTACAAATATAATTAGTTCGGTAGATCTAATATATAATTTTGAGGATTATCTGATAGAACTGAAGATAGATAACAAACGGCATGATAAGCCTCGAAAAACAATATAGTCGCAGTATGATAAGAGATGTACAGAAAGTAGTTCTAACATAGGTAATAAGGTATTAGTGCACAATAATGGCGGATATAACAAAATGGACCCAGATTTAAAACTTTAATATCGATTTACGGCTAAACAGTATGATTTATCGATTTGAAGTGAGAGTACATTATTTGAAGCACATTCCATCGGCCTAAAGATAACAACTCAATTTTGACAATTTCTTTCAAAATAAAAAAGTTTTCACGGAAATAAGTTTTCAGTTGTAGGTAAAGTGCCATCTGGTGGCAACTTAAATAAACATTTTTACCTTTGGATAAGAACGTCCATTACCCTAAAATTATGTGTCAAATATCAAGTTGATCCGTAAAAAAATAAATTAAATATTGCCAAATTCTAAAACTAAAAATGCAACTTTGATCAGCCGTTATTAGAAAACCACTGAGATTCTTGCAAATGACTTGCTATCATTATTTTTTCACGTAAAATCACGGCCTTAAGTTTCCTGACGTTGTTCCCGAACACCCTGTATATATAAAATAATACTTACGAGTAAACTATTCTATATTTAAGTACGCAGTACTCATAGTTAGTAACGTCAATGATGACATCACTCACTTCTTTATGACTCTAATAAATCTTGTTTAACGAAGCTATGTGGCATTTTTAAACGTAAAAAATATTCATTGTAACCTAATCAATTAGTTCCCTTAAAATTACCCGTAGCCCATTAATACCGAAATCGATTCTGACCCAACCTCCCGTGAAGCTATTTCTACGTACACCTTAACTAACCCATATTTTTAAATTACAAATTTCTATTAACTCAGTTAGACCCTACATTGTTAAAAGCAAGTATTTACTCTCCGACATTGATTTACATCCATCTAAAAAATATCCATTTTACAATTTCTAAAAACCTGCACTTTACAATATATCATTTTGAAGGTAAATGCAGACAACACAATAATATAAAACTACCAAAATTGTATAATAGCTGTTACCATCAATCGGTCATGAAGCGCACAAAAGATGACCCTCGCTGTCCGGATCAGAGCAACCACCTCGTAAGAACGCAGTTAAATGGGAGTGTAGTACTTTTAGTGGTTTCCGTGAACATGTACAATAATTTTCCATCACTAGATATAAGAAAAAAAATTTTAACGAAAATTTCTTAAAGATGGTACGTAATCCTTTAGAAAAATCATAAAATGAAAATCGTAGGAAACTCGAAAATTTGGGGTGAAGGAGAATTTAAATTTTAAAATTTCGGAACATGGGAATTATATATATATATATATATATATATATATATATATATATATATATATATATATATATATATATATATATATATATATATATATATATATTTTTTGTGGGCCGTTTTGCACTGCAGAATTTAAATATTTTTACTATTCTACATTTATATTTTCCGGCCAAGAACTTTTGATATAGATGTGTGAAAGCGCATTTTTATCGATTTTAGTATCTACTCTTCTCATGATGGTGCTAGTGCATTTGTCAAATTACCTATGGGTCGTCAGTCGGAAACCACCGGAGCCCCAATAGGTGGCGCTAAGTGTTACACTTAGCATGTAGTACTGTTTCATATGATAGACGTTTCGTTTTCGACTTTGTCATATCGAGGAATCTTTTATTTCATTTTAATATGTATATATATATATATATATATATATATATATATATATATATATATATATATATATATATATATATATATACATATATATATATATATATATATATATATATATATATATATATATATATCGATTTTATAAATACAAATTAACAAACGTGAAGAGTAATTTTCCACCACTAAATATAGTTGTTTAATTTACGTAGTTAATTTAAGTATGTAGTTTTTGAGTGAAAATATTTACCAGTAGTAAAGACAGAGTTGGAAGGTCGTAGGGTCCTTTTAGGGGATCCTGGTAAGGCTTAAAATAATTTCCCACCATTAAATATGGAAATTAAAAAATGGATGGGATGGTAGAAATATTCTAATAAAATAATCTGTTTTTTTTCTAAAGTAGGACAAGTAATGGTAAGTAAATTTCGAGTCATAAAAAAGGCGAACGGAAAAGAAATTTCTTTTACGTGCGTTCACCTTTATTATTCGTATTTGTCTTCGAAATAGTATATGCAAAGTATATTCTGATAGAAAATTTTATTTTCCTAAGCAGCAAAACTAGTAAGGTTGAGTACATTTTGAGTCATAAAAAACGGGAAAGCAAAAGAAATTTCTTTCTTTTACGTTTGCCTCTCCCATTTGCATTTAAAACGCGCATTCAGCGGTTTCGTCTCACCGACGAATTCTCAAGCTAAAGGCGGTAATTTTTCTTATTTCATATACTAACTGACTTAACCTGCCACACAATTGATTAAAATGATCATTCCATAACATACTTGCATCTATAAGGACACCCAAAATTTTAACATAATTTTTTCTTCTATTTTGATAAAATCTTATTAGCTTTTTAATATCATAATAGTCTCTTTTTCGTAGTAGTCCATAAGTAAGCATGTATATATTTTTGTATCTGTTAATTAGACTCTAAATAAAAGTGTGATACAAATGTAGATATTGTTTCATTTTGTTAGAGATATTTGGTATGTTACTTTATAATAATAAATAATAGGATATTACTTCGGATTAGGAAAATCCTTCCTCTGACACGAAAGAAAAAAGCTTTACAAAAACTAGAAAATTCATTAAAAAAACTGGTTGTTTCTCTTTCCAACTAATTTTACAGAAGCAGGTTTTGTTGCGTTGTTTTCTTATAAATTGGAATTAAAGTAAATTTGTTAGACACATGCAGCTATATATGACACTGACAAAAAAGTACTATTTACTTAGCTAGGAAGTGCTTTATACACACGTGTGATAAAAAAAATTTCAACACTAGAGTATTTGAAAGATGGTAAGTAAAAAAAAATCGGTAAACTCCTTTACCCGGAACTTCCCTCGTTATGAATTATTACTTTTATTGGGAAGAGTGGACTGTGTCCCAAGTTAGTTAAGTACATAGTCACAGTATATATGTGTTACATATACTGTCTCTTTATTTTATTGGGCGCTATTTTGTTTCATCATATTGGATTCTTACCATATTTACCATCTGAAATACCAAAGAAACAAATAAAAAAATAAATTTATATAACAGCTATCTACCTTTCAGTTTATATTACTGAACCAATACCGTATTGTAATTTGTTCATACACAATGATTCAAGAAACTTTGATATATATATATATATATATATATTTATATATAAATATATGATAGTATGTTTTTATTCCACGTACACCAACGTCATAACAAGAAAATGATCCTTGTTTGGAACATGTTCTGCATCACAGCAGACACAATGATCCATTTTAGTCAAACGACGATCGCGATTTCGCTCTTATTAAAGCTCATCAGGCCGCCATATTCTAGCGAGTTCTGTGTAGGGCAAAGGCACAAAATGGAATCACAAAAACATCTACTACGCTGGCTAATACCACGACCGGCATTGAATTACATTGTGACTCCTGGCTTTCATTGGGAGCATTTAATGATACTATGTTTTCATTCTACGTATATAAATATATGTATATATAATTTTCGAAATTCCTTTTTTAAAAAAAATTGTAGATGATATTTTTACTTCTACACTTTACAATAAATGTGAAGAAATTTTACAAGTTTCTAATAATTAAGATTATAATTTAAAATTTACATGTGAACAAGAAAATGACTGTAACTTGCCTTATCTTAATACAAGAGTTATTATACTTATCACTGACTGGTATATAAAACCTACTAGTACAGGAAAATATATAAACTATTTGTCATACCACTCTAACAAAATAAAAATAAATATGATTTTAGGCTTAAAAACAGAATAGAAAGACTTTCCCATCCAATTTTAAATCAAACGAATTTCAACATATTAAAACAAATACTTATAGATAATTCTTATACTGTTAACATAATAAGAAAAGTACTACACCCAGTACTGAAAATTAAATCCTGAAACTCATTTTTTCTTTGGATCAGTCCTTTATATTCATAATTTAAGTCCAAAAATTATTAAAATATATATATATATATATATATATATATATATATATATATGAGAATTTTGTGTTAAATGGTGCTATTCACTCAAAGAGGCCAAATGTACTATAGATCTTCGAAATAAAAATGGCCAAACAATTTTGTAGTTTAAATGGACTTATAAATCAAAAGTTTTATTATATTATAGTCATGGCATAACTTTCAATAATTAAAAAAAAAACAAAATTTTAGTTAAAATGATGAGTTTGAAAATGATGTCTTTTGTGATTTCCGAGAATTGGTAATAGACCACGAATCTTGAATAACCCTGTATACCATAATGATAATTATATACCTATTTGTAAAGTTACCTTCCTCCTTGGGTGTAGCAAGCTTTGACACCTTCATATGGAAAGTACAATAAAGAGGTAAATGGGCGTCTGCTTTTACCAAAGATGGATCATAGTTCGAATAGATAATCACATAGTCAATTAGGTATTTTCATACATTCGTCTCATCAATCACCCGTGATGCCATTTAATCGTAATATGATCTGAAATGCAGCAAGATTTAACGTGGTATTGCCAGTAGCGCGATTCAGGTTTACTTCTTTAGAAAGCTCCGCGAAAATCTCTCGATGGATATCAACTATACATACCAACATACATACACAAACGGCGAAGTTAGAATCTGTTTTGGGGGTCTTTTAATCTACATTGAATGGATCGCCTATTCAAAGTATAATCTGTCTTTAATCTCACTCATAAATTCACATTTGATCTCAAACGTTAAATCACCCACAAAAATGTCAAAGATTAACTTGAAGATCTGCTCTTGACACTAACACATAATAGATCTAAAGCTTTTTCTCGACTTATTAAGAGCGATTTACTAAATGACATCGCAATATATAGAATAATAAGTTGATTTAAACAGGTTTTTAAATAAAAAAATGAAAACCTACACTAACTTACTAGACTTAACTGACTCAAGCGCCACAATGACACCAGTTATTCTGCAATAACGTCGCTCACTTCTATGCACAGCACGTTGCATTTCATAGGAGGGGTACATCGCTACTTCTTTGAATGAAAAAGCCTTCTTGATGTCGGCACTTTAGTACTCTCAGTCTTCAGTCCGCCGCAGCTTTTGACGTGGTATGTGTTTTTTAGCGCTAGGCTGTCGAACCGTTTACACTTTTCGGCTTACGATATTCTATTAATTACTACTATGAATATTTAGTTTTTACTTTATAAACTCTTAGTTTGCTTCCTTGTTGGATTGGTTGGTGTATTTTTTCGTGATACAGATTTACAGGTAAGTAATAAGTAATCAATTCGTTTAGATTTGTATATATATATATATATATATATATATATATATATATATATATATATATATATATATATATATATATATATATATATATATATATATATATATATATATATATATATATATATATATATATATATATATATATATATATATATATATATATATATATATATATATATATATATATATATATATATATATATATATATATATATATATATATATATATATATATATATATATATATATATATATATATATATATATATATATATATATATATATATATATATATATATATATATATATATATATATATATATATATATATATATATATATATATATATATATATATATATATATATATATATATATATATATATATATATATATATATATATATATATATATATATATATATATATATATATATATATATATATATATATATATATATATATATATATATATATATATATATATATATATATATATATATATATATATATATATATATATATATATATATATATATATATATATATATATATATATATATATATATATATATATATATATATATATATATATATATATATATATATATATATATATATATATATATATATATATATATATATATATATATATATATATATATATATATATATATATATATATATATATATATATATATATATATATATATATATATATATATATATATATATATATATATATATATATATATATATATATATATATATATATATATATATATATATATATATATATATATATATATATATATATATATATATATATATATATATATATATATATATATATATATGATTGTTACTCAGTTATCTCATTAAGAATCTCGAATTTTTTGGCTGCTCCTGTCAATAGAATTTTAATTAATTAAAAATTTCCTGCAAAGTTACACAATTACCTTTCATTTAACTTTTGTGTATTTTATGACCCTGTTAGTGTTGTTTTATATGTCGGTAAACATCATATATACGGACTCGCAACAGGTAACAACAATATTCGTTATAGCAATTTTGTTTGTCTACGTAAAAAGCAACATTTTGTCGTTAGTCGTCTGTGTCGCTTGGACTAAGTAGGGATGTGCGTCAAAAACCTATTACACACTAGAACGGAACTTGTCATATTTCCAAATAAACATTTTACAGATAAAGGCTTTTTTGTTTTGTGCGAGGGAATTATTTTGGTTTTTGTAATACATGGGTAATAAGAGGACTGATTAGAAAACTAATTAGCCGTATTTTAAGAAAATGTCCTTAGATAAACGTATGATATGATAAGACAAAATATTGTAAATATAAAAGATTTGAAATTTTGGAGAAATCAGAGTTGAAATGTTGGCCCTTAATATCTTAACTCCAGTTCTATGGAGATAGGATAAATAAGATGACGTATTTTAAGAAAACCCTGGAGATGGGATAACCAGAAATGCCTATTGTGCTGTTTTATAAGCTGACCAATTTATTACAAAATTCAAAATGAACATATATTATCAGAATATTGTTCGTTCTTGGTAGGGAATGAAACAAGTCTAAAAACCTTTTAGTCTCCTTCGAAATTGTATTTTTTTGCAAAGAAACATGTAAATCGTCGTATTTGTCTTTGCTGATTGGCTGGTTTATTTTGAGCAGCTTTTAAACGGAAACTTATCGGGAAAGTCTTTCTATTTCTATCCTTTTCCATCAGATATACCTATTGTTTTAAGAATATCTAGTTCCTTATTGACATATTTAATAACTGATTAATAAAAATAACTGACTAGTATAATCAGTAAATTAATGTCTTTATCCCAATTTAGAGAAAATACTTCTTGTGAAACTTTAAGGTTAAACCAACGACATGGAAATAACATAGACCCAGTTGTTTACATTTTGGAGGAATCCAACATTAACCCTGGTTTGCCAAATCGTTACTGTGGCCAGATTATAACGGATATCATCCTTTATACTATTACCTAAATAAACAAGGAATTCCAGAAATTCCCAGTATAAACTTCTATATAGAATATTTTAAAACTGATAATTAAATAGCTTATTATAAATAACTCAAACCGAATCTGTTTTAAATTTAATTTAAATCTTCTGTAATTATTATTCCTTATTTCATGAAATAAAGCCCAGAATAATCGGCAACGTCGGAATTCTACCTTTTTCGAGTATACTACAGATTTCTTTCGGGATCATTCGGAAGACGCCGAAGACGGTCGTAGTCATTCATGATTTCGACCTATTTGATGCGCGGCGTTGTAATTCTTCTAGTTGGTGAAATAAGTGTTATTCAGAAATCCAAGTGTTTTGTGTGGCTATTTTCAAGAATCTGTTTAAAAAACTCTAAGAAAATGATGCGAACTTGCCTTATTTGCAGAAAAAGAAACGATTTAAACCCAGAAGTTTGTTTTCGAAGGTAAGTAAGGTTATGTCATACCAGTGCTGTAGTTGAAGGGTAAAATCACCGTCTAATAGCGTTCTTATATTTGCAAATGAAGTATTGTTTTTGTATTGCACATTTTCGTTGGGCTTAAATTAATTTTTTATAACTTCAACTTATCTATAAAGTCGAAGACACTGATGATAAACGGAGTACAGCATTTTGCTAATTTACATATTTATGAAAAGTCTCAAATATTCCTCTAAAATTTATCAAACCACCTTTTTTGAGGGGTTAATAAACAACATAAATATACTATTTGATAAAGCATAGGTACTAAATTTTAATTAAGTAAGCTGTAAGACCCACTATTTTATGTTGTCATTAATTACTCCAGGATGGTTTGCATTTTGGATGAAATTTTCAAGGAATATTTAGGGTAGTGTCGGAGTTCTCATATAGCAAGCATATACAAAAAATGAAAATAGCGCAATAGCGTTACTTTTCATTTTTCATTTACTATAGATTTTCTTTAATGAATTTCAAATGCTTTAATTTATTTCCTAAAAATTTGGTTTTTAAAAATAAGTAATCAAAAAATTAAATAAATACCATCCTGAGGTACATTATCCCAACTAGAGAGAATCTGTTTTTATCAGGTGATTTCGGTAATATAAATAATAATATAATATATTATAATGAATGTTAAAAATATTAAACATCTTGACACAAAATATTTATATTGTCAATAAGTGAAATGTATGGCGGGGAAGGTGGATGGTGGGGAAAAAAGGGGGTAAATTGGGGGATAAATACTGTAAAGATACTGTTTTTCATAATATTGTTGTTATGGTTTTTAGGGACACGAAGTTCAATTTTGTATTCATATTAATATTGGGCCATGTTTATTGCTGATTTTCTGTAAATATGAATAGATCCAATACCTGTAAAGGTGGTGCGAGCCTGGCAAACTTTTAAAAGTAGTGGACCCAAATTTTTACCTAACTTCGCATAAATAGAACTAAAATGTGTTGGAAAAAGGGTGAAATCAAAATGTTTTGAAAAACAAACCCGATTTCGAAAAATAGGTTGCATTAAAAAGTGATAAATTATATTTTATTACATATTTCCTATGAAGTCGGTAATAAGCTGATAAAAGAAAGGTATTAAATAAGCATTATACTCTTGGTATAGACATCAAAACACAAAGTGGGTCCATGTAACAAAATTTAGTTTAGTTATCTTCATCTTTAGTAACAATAGTAATAAGAACTCACATTGGTTGTATTTTGTCATGGAAATGCTTGTTCTTTAATGACTAAGCTTATTGCTAATAATTAATATTGCCACATGAACCATTACATAAATATGTCTTTTGCAGGCACGTAGGCAGGATTTCAGTTCTAGGGGGATCCAACCCTGTCAAAACCCATTTAATGACAGAAAAATTATTAAGAAGAATGCTTTTTTTTCACTTGTTGCCAGTCCCTCTGCAAGTGCAACAAAATATGAAAAAAAGTTGCAAAAAACTAGTTATTTGCCAATATCTATTAAAACATTGCAGGTAGAGCAATTATGAAAATGTAAAACATTATAGGTATATCTTGAGCAAATAGGACGTTGGTGACTTTTGCTTAATATTTTTAGGTTTTGTATATTTAATAGTATTTTAATAAATAAGTGCTTAGTCACTTTGTTAATATCGAGGTTAATATGGTATTATCTTCCATAGAGGGTCTGGAACCATATTGCTACATTAAAAATCTGGATTTCTTTAATCATAAATGTATTCATCTTTCTTTTTAGTACTTTCTCGAAATTCTAAAACTACTTTTAATGAGCGTTTGCTTAAAAGTTTTTTTTTTGAGAATTCTAAATATTCCTCCCTGTCAAAATCGAATATTTTTGGGAGGTAATTTTTTTCAATCCCGAAAGGTAAATTCAATAATTTTCTTAATCCTTAAATCGTGTTTTGTATACGTAAAGATAAGAACTTGTGTGAAAATGGATCACGAAGGGAAATTTTCAGCAGCTACCATACATTCTAAGTTTAATAATAATAATTTTTGTTGGAATTATCATAAATTTGGTGTCTGCACGCATTCGCAATTTTGCTTATGACAGAAGATTTTTGTGGAAGAAAAATGAAATTTATTTTCCTATCGATTTATGTTAGAAACTGTCGTACTTACGAAAAAATCATTAGGTGCGTCTTTGTTTAGGGTAGCCTTTCTTAATTTTTTACATTTATATATTTGCAAAACTTCTTTGCAATCGCAGAATGTCTAATAGTGTAAACTTGGTCTTGTTAAAAAAACCCGTCAAAAAGTTAGAATTTCAAAACATAGCCTGCTCCCTAATTTTCCTGAGGTTCGAGTTAAAAAATAGCTGTAGTAAGCAAAGCCAATACGGAACTGCAAATAAGCAATTATTGGAATTCTACTTTCGTAGGTTAAATTATGTAAAAACTCCTAAATATTTTTAGGGTATCGCACGGGGGAGGGGTCCGGACCCCCCCCCCCCCTAGAATACGTGCCTGGTCTTTTGTCACAGATAATTATTGATACAAGCTTCTTGCTAACCTAAAGTTTAATATATATATATATATATATATATATATATATATATATATATATATATATATAAAATTTCCGATTTTCAAAATTGTCACTGAATCATTAAATATGTAATAGACGAGTTTAATTATTATATAAATAATGAAATATTAAATTAATATGCTGTTACTAAATTATACTTTTAAACTTTGTTTTATTTTTATAAACCACGTGTCCGGGTGAAAATTTATAAAGTGCAGCACCACTTTCAACCTTGTTATTTAAATTTTTATAAAAAAAAATTAAGTTTCAAATATAGTGTAAAATATTATACAGGGTGCTTCAGAGTCATCAAAAATTTTCGATGATTTTATTTTTAAACATCTTGCATTTTAATGCCTTTATTTACTTTTTTTATCATTGATTTCTTGATAAAAGTTGGTGGTTCAAAAAAAATATTTTTGATAGTAATAAACTTTAGATCAGGATGTTCAAAAAAGTGGATTTCACTAACAATTTCAAAAAAATAAACTTTTTCTGACGGTAGTTTTAGGGCCATAAAAAATTGTAAATATAAACTGAGTAAAATTTTTTATATTATAGTTATGGAGATATTTAAGGTCAAACAGCAAAAAAACATTTTTCTATTTAAATCTTTCTTTAGCTATTACTAATATGACATAACTAATATTAAACCTTTATTTACGATTTTTTACGGCCGCGGCAGTTACAAAAATTTTAATTTTTGAAATACACTTTTTCGTATTTTTTAAATGCCCTGTATATCTGACTTAAAGTTGAATATTGTGAAAACTATTTTTTCGACAAACACACAAGTTTTATCAAGAAGAAAGACTTTTCCACGACATAATATCTAAATTAATTGTTTTCAAGTTATTATTAAAACTCTCACTTTTGCAATGTGAAGTCATTCCTGTTCATCTTAGAACAAAAAACTATCGTATCCACCATACTAATATTTGGGCTCAAAAAAATATAGCAAATAATACATTATCTCAAAAATAGCTACGTCACTGGTAAGCCTCGCAAAGATATCTGACAGCGTTGCAATTTTCACTGCAAACTATTCTTTATGCGATCAGTCCGTCTTTTTTCCACTCATACACAACAACAAATTAATGTTTGATTCTATTTATTTCATTTTTATGAATGAAATGCGGGGTCTATTTCTTTTTGACGTCATTGGGTTAAACACATCTTTTTCGCTCATCTCACAAACTACCTAATGGGATTTTCTGCAGGCAACACTATATCATTATTCAGGGGTATATATTTGTATCGATTTAGACGCCTTCTCTATAACGCTAGCGTCTTCGTTCCAAAAACTTGTTTAAAACTTTTGTGTTGGATTTATTAGCAAAAAAACGCATATATTGCATATATGTAACTATTGCTATTTTACCTTCAACAGTTATTACTATATAAACAAAACTCTTTAAATCCTGATTGAATTTTTAGGAAATGTATAATACACTGCCAATTTCATTAGCACCTCTAGCTCCTATTGCCTTATATCACAATAGCACGTACATGTTTTCTGATCAAGGTCATAAATAGTACAATTGTACATGACAATTTTCATTTGTAATACGCTTCTCCAACTTCGATTTTTGCAATAGAACAGGGACTGCAAAAACGACACAACAAAATATATTATCATTTTCTTTATGTTGTCCTATATTTGCCTATGCGACATTTTTGATAGTAATATGATCTTCATAAGTGGCTGTCATATTTTCGCGAAGTGGGTTTAGAGTAAGCAAGATTACAGTCTCTTAACCTCCCTGACGTCAATTTGTTCGTCCCTCCAACTTAATCAGTGACAAACCCGGTTTTGGTCGCGAAAACGCCTGTTTAAGTAAAAGTGGACTAGATTTGTAAACTGTTTTCTTTTTGCTAGTAACATTAAATTATGTGTCTTTTATAAATACAATAAGAAATGAAATTAGACACCTATTGATATTTTAATAATTTTTTTACGATAATTGCAATAAATAAGTCAAAAACATTACCTATTGTAAAAATTTAGTCACAGTTATCATTTTGTATTTTTATTTTCATAGCATATTCCGACAAAAACTGATCTAGATTAGTTCACAATGGATTTTTAATAATAATTACAATAAATAAAGAAACTGCACGTATTGTAAAATTGAGTCACAAAACACCATTTCGTATTTTAATAATCAAACTTCACCTCCTTCCGATCAGTTTATGCTTGGTTAACTAAAAGCGACATCTACATGACTTCATAACATTTCCCCTATGATACTCTATTTTTTAACGAGAAAACGTTATACTATGCTGTTAACCTAAACCGATTATATTAGATTAACTTCGCGAAAATTTGCTTGTGATATACATACATAAACGTCATGACAATACAATAATATGGTGTCCAGTCGTGAATGTTTTATATATATATATATATATATATATATATATATATATATATATATATATATATATATATATATATATATATATATATATATATATATATATATATCTAGTTTTTTCAGGCTGATGTTTGAAATAATTTATTAGGCCACCATTTTGTTTCGCTATCTTGGATTCGTACCAAAATGTTACTAACTGATTTTTGCGTAATACTTTATTTTTTGCCAAATTTCAAGTAAATTGTATGATAGTTTTTTTAGTAATAAGGTTTTTAACCATATTAAACGTGATTTTGTGTGAGTTACAACATTTAGTACTTCTGTGATTATATGTGCAACAAGGTTGTATCTGTACATACAACTTTGTAACAGTTGAAGTAGGGTTGCCACCCGTCATGATGGATTACCTCGGAATAAGGTCCATTTCCTAACAGTCGAAAACAATCACGCTTTCGCGACACAGCAGTGTTTCTTTTTTTAAAATTTTCTTATTCTGTGGTCATGTGATGCGTAACTTTCGCTTTCGACGATTCGACGCCTTTTATTAGTATTAGCACTAGCTATCTCTATAAAGCCAATGTTATTAGTATATGGTGTTAGTTTACAGTTCCCCTCAGCCTGTCTGTAAACTAAGACGTCGCGGTGCTGCCCATTTTTTAATATTTCGCGTATTAATTATTACAAATGAAGTATATTATTTTTTGGGAAGGTAGCTGGTAAGTATTGTTTTATTGTTTAATGATGAAATGGTACATATAGGTGCATTGTTTCATTAATTGTCCGTTTATTGCTTTTAGAATTCATAAAACTGGTGATGGATAATGAAGAGGGGTCCACTGGAGAAAGTTCCGGTAACGAAATAAAACGGTATTGCAAAGTCCGACCGGAATGGAGCAATACCAAAGAATGGTCCGAACGGTTACGTCCCGGCGTAGGGAGGAAGGCTGTTAAAACCCATTTTGAATCAACAAAGCATGCAAATAATGCAAAACTTGTAGGAAAAGAACAACCGCAAACTTTTATAGCAACAGAAATTCACGAAATTGTAATCCTCCAAATTAAAAACACTTTTTTCTCACTAGCACTGATTTATCCAATAAAAAATCATAAATACTATCCTATAACGGTAAAATATTTTGATATGGGTAAAGGGACATGTCAAAGGCTTCTTGATTTTTATGAAAGTCCGCATGAAACTACTGCAGACATTTTTGAAAATATCATTAATGTTTTACTAAAATTTAATTTAAATATAAAAGCAGTGTCAAGTTTTTCTGCCGATAATGCCCCTGTAAACTTTGACAAAAATAAATCGGTGTGTACTAAGTTAACTGCAATTAACGAATGTATTGTTAAATCTAACTGTTTATGTCATGTTATAAATGATTCAATTAAAAATGCAAGTAAAGCTTTTTTATATTATGTTGAGCTAGCGGTAATAAATATTTACAATGAGCTTTCATCTTCGGCTAAACGAGTTGAGACTTTAAAATCTTTTTTTGAATTTGTCTATATAGAATACTGCGAATTCGCTTTCTTTACACTCTGCAATTGGCCGTTTACTCAAAGCATGGCCCACTATAAAATCATATTTTTTATCTGAAAAAGAAGAAAATTTTGCGTCTACTATTCTCTAAACATTTAAAGATGATAATGAAAATTCATTGCCTCTGTGCATTATTTATTTTATACATAACATCTCCGCGCTTTTTAACTCAACAATTTTAATTTTAGAAAATCAAGATACAGTAGCGGTTGGCTATATCAGAGATCTTCAGTATAACAAAAAACTTTCCCAATTGGAAACAAGAATTCAAGACAAATTCTATGGTAGTTCATCTAATAATATTCTTAAAACTCTAGATGAAAATAAAAAAAATACATTTCAAAAGCAGGTATTAGATTTTTTGAATCGGTGTGTAGACTATTAAGTATTTAAACAAATATTACAACTTTAAAGATTCTGTATTTCAGAATTTTTATTTCCTAAATTTAAAAGAAAACTTTAGTTATAGAGATTTTTAAAAACTTACTCAAGCTTTAAGGTTAGATCAAAAAATTGATCAGGATAAACTGTATGATGAAGTGGAACTTATTCAAGAAGCGATAAAATTGTGTGATCCAAGTAACTTAAAATCTTTAAACGTCGACAAAAAATGGGTAATATTTTCAAAAAATGTGAAAATAAATGTCCTGAAACTATTACAATAATATCTTTTATTTTGCCAATTCCAATTTCAAACGCGTACTGTGAAAGGGTTTTTAGTCTTATGAGAATAGTTGATATTTTTCGCGGTGTTTCATCAAATAAAAAATATACTTTTAAATTTTAGCCAATCCTAACAATTTTTTTTAGCATTATTTAATTATTAATTCTGTTTCTGTTCATTATTATTGTAAGGTTAGTTGACTGCGTCCTACTTATGATACAAGCAGAACTATACGAAGATTAAATTTTATTGATTTAAGTAAACGTTTTGACGTTCTAGAAACATTAGTTTTAATGTTTTTGTTTGTTTGATATATATATATGATATATATATATATATATATATATATATATATATATATATATATATATATATATATATATTAAGAGACTAATTTTTCTTAGGTCTATTTAATAATAACAAACGACAGCGTCCAGTGTATTCTGAATATGAACATTTTTGTCTAGCTCAGAATAGTTGTTTTATAATTCTAAAATAGCTTCAGAGCTTAAGAGACTAAGTAAATTTTTGTACTTGGCCTTTAAAATAAGAATTGTAGACTAGAGGTATACCACTATCCGTAACTGACACATTTCTAGATTTTGTGCCCTTCTTAGAGGAATGCATGTATGGTTTCTTTGCTAGATCAAGGTAGTAGTTTATTTCAGATAGAAAGTCATAATTTAACTGTATTAACTTTGAATTTAGATTTTCAACCTTTAAATACCTAATTTTGTTCCAATTTATTTTATTATTGTCAGTAACGAATTCAAAATTGACTTGTTTGTTCATTAAATCTTTAAAATGTATTTACTTTGATTTTACTCAGTTACTTCATACGGTTTACCAGATGTTTTGGCACATCGTATAATTGAGACCAATTTTTTGGGAATATATAACAAGTTGATTTTATAAAAATAAAGCTGTCTTATATCATATATTTTTGACTCTCCATAAATAAGTTGTGTTGAGTAAGTTCGGTTTTTTTTAATATTATTTTCAAGAATAATTTCTGTATCACTTCTAAATTTCTTAAATGCCTGTCAAGAACACCTCCCCAACCAACAATGCTATATTGAATTCTGGACTCTATGAGAGCATAGTAAAGAATTTTTAAGTGGTGACTACCAAGTATTGAAGAAAAAAGTTTAAATCTATAAATTAATGATCTTAAGGTATTTACAAAATTTTTAAATGTTCATCCCATCTCAAATTTTGTCCAATGGTTACACCTAAATGCATAATCGAGGAAGTGAAAGCATTAGAGGTTAATTTATCCCTATAAAGCACGTTCAAGTCCGGGTAGTCCGGTATTTTATTTTTATAAGAGGCAAAACTAATACATTTTGTTTTATCAATGGTTACTGTAATTTTTTTACTAAAAAATAAATTGAAAACATATTTCAAAGCATCCCCGGCCTTTAATTTTAAATATTGCCAAGAATCTGCGGTCAGAAACAACACTGAATCGTCGGCAAAGCTTACATACTTGAGGTATTCCGCAATTGGTTTTCAGTTTTTAGCTAGACGACGAGTCGTTTATTTCTACTATCTGAAATATTTCTCTCAAATAATTTTCAGCATGTTTCAAGGCATCCAACAACAATGATTGATCCACCAATAAACGCCTTGGCGAGATCAAGACACACACACAGAAATGGTTTATTCAAATCAATCGCGTTATGTACTCTATTAATTAAGTAGTATCCTTCTTTAAATTCGTACTGGTTTTTTGAGATAATTTTAAATTTTTCAAAATAATTATTTAAAGGTTTTGTAATGACCGTTTCAAATATTGTTTTTAAACATGTAATCAAAGAAATGGGACGTGTAATTAGCTAATTGTGTTCGATCCCCTTCTTTAAACAGTGGCCTTACTATTGATATTTTGAATTCCTCTGAAATGATTCCAGTTTTAAATAAGTTATTAATTATATGAAAAATGTGTGTTGATATTTCAGACTAAATTTGTTTTTCTGGGGTTATTTGATCATATCCAGAGGCCTTTTTATGTTTGTGTGATTTAATTATATCTTCTATTTTGTTTTTGTTTGTATTTCCCACTCCAACAAAATATATATATATATATATATATATATATATATATATATATATATATATGTATGATGTGTCCCTAATGAATGGAAAATAATCCCTTCAGTAGGGTAGGGGGGTGGACTGTAGTTTATTTTTTAGGTTTACGATGGTTTACCGATTTATATTCTTACCGCAGGCTTTTCAAGATGGTTCTGTGATATTTGTTTTTTACGATATAAAGTAAGGGCGTAAAAATGCCTTGTAATAAAGGTAAAGTAAAAGATTACATTAAAAAGGACTCGACTTACCTTTAGGAACCTTGGATAGCGGGAATAGTATATTCAGCCGTTTTCACTGGGCCAGTATGGCCGTAAAGGGTACAAGTCTGAGGGCCCGTGGGTTCGGGCAGTAAATTTTTGACTTCACGGTAGAACGTACACGTTCGATGCTCGTACGGAAGTGTTTTTCCATCTCATCCGTCGCAGTAGTTCCACTCAGCCGGTTACAAGGGTAAACGGGAAAGTAGGAACGGAAAGTAATAAATGGATAAGATAGGTTTGTCGAGTAAAGTAAATTTAGTTTCAATGTACGAATAAACTATTAAAGGATATTTAATTAATTTATGATTAAAAGTAAAAAAAAATAAATTCTAATTCTCTAGAATACCAAATAAATTTAAAATAAAAAATTATACGTAGGGACGAAACAATGTATATATATATATATATATATATATATATATATATATATATATATATATATATATATATATATATATATATATATATATATATATATATATATATATATATATATATATATATATATATATATATATATATATATATATATATATATATATATATATGGGGCTCCGGTGGTTTCCAGCTGCAGGCCCATAGGTAATTTGGCAAAGTATGCACTAGCACCATCATGCGGAGAGTAGAGACTAAAATCGATAAAAATGCGCTTTCACACATCTTTATCAAAAGTCCTTGGCCGAAAAAGATATATGTAGAATAGCAAAAATATATAATTTCTGCGGGTGCAAAACGGCCTACCAGAGGAATTGTTTCGATTATGTCGCAGGAAACCCTTTTGCGATCATGATTTCTGGGCCTCTACCCTCATCAGGCAGATTTGTACCCAGGGAGATCTGAAATAACAGATTGCTCGATATGACAAAATCGAAAACGAACGAAGTTCATCCAGGCTAAAGACACGTTTTTGTTATCTTTGATATTACCGAATTCTTTAGTTTAGGCACATTCTAAAACATGCTATTACTATAGAAGCGGGCAAAAGTAATAAGTTAATTCAGTTTAATAGCATTCCAGTAAAATAGTGATACCACTGACAACTTTGCGTTAAGGAATATAAGTTCCTAACTATAGCTGGTTTACTTGCTAACCTGTTCTTGTTTAAAGAAGATTATATACCTATTATGGAACTTTAGGATTCGTTGAACTATTCGGTATATCAGACATGTTAAGACTCGTCGCCATTATGTTCTTAGATCCTCTATAGTTTGCAGCAGAGTGGGAAAAGCCGAGATGTATGTATTTATAAAAGACCTACCCCGCTAAGGAAACAAATCAAAAGTAGCAACTGTTCAACATACTAATTATACTTCCTTAGATAGCCGTATCATGAACCCAAAAAACATGTTTTCTTTAAAAGCGTTTTCTGAGAAATTTAGTTCGATGGATATGTCAAAAGAAGAGTTATCCAGTTTACCAAAAGAAGTTGTGATTGGTAGTGTTCCTAGGCAGCTCGCATATGTTTATAGCACATATTACTGGAATGTTTACAAAATATCCTGAAGTAAATCTATATTTGTATTGCACTGATCACGATACTCAGTAAGAATATGATGTTATAAATGGACCAGCACCTAGAAGAATTGTTTGCTGTTATTGTAAGAGACTCTCAGTGATAAAGCAGAAGCACGAAATCTGCGTGAGAGAGGTGTCATGCCTTGTAGCGATAGGTATATAAGACTGTAATTAAAGAATAGTTGTTAATATATTAGTTAGAAACCATACTATTTACTTTTTTATATGTCTATAATTTCTTTATTATCCTACAATGTTATAGACGCTAAGTCTCAATAACTTTTTTTCAATGTTATTATTAATCGTAGTCTTCAAGGAAAGACTTTAACTAATATTGCTAATCCAGCGGAAAATACCGACGTTGCAACCCAAGAGTAAGTTATTAAAGAAGGAAACGCACTTTTGCAAGCTGCAGACATATTAAATGAGTATGTTGTCACGTACGAGTATTTCGAAAAAGAATTTTCTTAACAGGTTAGACAGATAGATAGAAACGCTCATAAATTTACCATGCTTATATTTGAAAATTGGGGTATTACTAAGAAAAAGATATCTCTTGATGATAATCACAAGGCTGACTAAGATGATAAAGAACCATATTTTGAATCGATAAGTCTGTCTGGTCCAAATAATTGTATAAATACTTAAATAAATTCTAGCTAGTTCTTAAACTTGAAATCTGAATGAAAAGTAACCTCGAACAGCTAGATCAACAAGCTACATTTTATTGAGAGTCACAGGTCACGTTAGGTAAAATAGACAACTGGTGGACAACACTTGACAGGAAAATGTAGTTTATGTACGCATGTATATATATATATATATATATATATATATATATATATATATATATATATATATATATATATATATATATATATATATATATATATATATATGTATATTTGAATAGGTGAGAGAGAGATATATATATTAAGCAGAAAAGTATCTGAAATGAAGATGAAAGACTGTACTCCAAACTTTCGTAGCCATGAATTGTGTTATACATGTTTAATGCAATGAACGAGACAAAAAGAAATCTGCCCGATTTCCGGTCAATTTTATTATTTGATTGTTTTAAAGGTGACAGAAACCGAAACTACCCATTAAGGAAAATAATGGAGTCGAGCAAGCTACCGTGATATATCTTTATCTAAAAGATTTTCTAGATGTTTAGTTTGTACCCATATTTATAAGTATGTGAAATAAATAAGATGTTTTAGACAAGTTAAAACTCAACAACATTATGTTTTCTTTGTCCTCCAAAGTTTACAGCAGTATAGGGTGTATATCTTATCAGTGCAGCGAAAGAGAATAAATATTTAGCGTATTGTAAATATTACTTACGCTACTCTGAAAAAATTAGTTAGTTTTTTGGGAATGAAGATATTTTACATACGTGGTGTTCTCATTTTTTTACCAAGACAGAAGTTAGTTTTTAACAAATAATAAAATAACTATTGAAAGGTAAAAATAGCTCAAAATTTATCTTTTTTCTCTGAAGTATGTTTTAGTTTAGGAGATTTTCAATGCGCACTTACAACACAACATTATACAATAAAACGATATAACGTAATGCAACAGAACACCACACAATACAACATAACACAATACATAGTTAGGTCAAAGTTTACTGAATAAAAATATAAGTTGCGGCATTTGAACACGTGACTCGATTTACCTATTCCTCGCGTTTCGCCCCGGCTGATACATTCTGGGTACTGGTCGGGTCTCCAGTATATACACAGTTGGTCAGGCGTCGTGATCGCGCCAGTTTGTTATTGTGCTATATAGTGAGACAATTTTTTTTTATTTCTTTGACAAATATGAGCCAATATGCCTATTCGATTTTGCTCTGTAGATGGTTGTAAAAAACATGTTTTATCAATTTCGTCGTTTCGTCTGTATGTCTGTCCATTAGTTCGCGACATAGCTTAAATACTACTTACTCCATTCACTCCGAATTTTGACCAAAAATTAAGGGTCATATGAGGATGACCTAGTAATATGTTAAAAAAAAATGTTAGAGTGGTGTATTATCTGGGGTTAAGATCCAGTAAAAAAAGCAAATCTTTTTTTAAACTGTCGATGTTTCCCAACTTTATTGTTGCATCCTCAGAACACATAGATTCTATATCCTGCATGAAACCCAGATTATCAGTTTTTACCTACTCCGTTGGACTGAAGATATTTCGCAGTTATTAAGTGCCTAAATGGTTTTCGTTAATCATTTTGTTGTTATGTTAGAGTGGTGTTTTATTTGTGGTTGGGATCCAGTAAAAAACAATAGATTTTTTTAAACTGTTGACGTTTCATTATTTTATTGTTGCATTCTCAGGACACATATATAAATTCTATATCCTGCACAAAACCCGTATTTTCAGTTTTTACCAACTCCGTTGGCCTACAGTTATTTCCCAGATATTAAGTTTCTAAATGGTTTTCGTTAGCGATCCTCTTGTTTTTATGTTAGAGTGATGTATTATTTGGGGTTAGGATCCAGTAAAAAAACAAGACTCTTTTTTGAAATTGTCGACGTTTCGCAACTTTATTGTTGCATCCTCAGGATATCAATATATATATATATATATATAGATATATATAGATATATATATATATATATATATATATATATATATATATATATATATATATATATATATATATATATATATATATATATATATATATATATATATATATATATATATATATATATATATATATATATATATATATATATATATATATAATATATATATATATATATATATATATATATATATATATATATATATATATATATATATATATATATATATATATATATATATATATATATATATATATATATATATATATATATATATATATATATATATATATATATATATATATATATATATATATATATATATATATATATATATATATATATATATATATATATATATATATATATATATATATATATATATATATATATATATATATATATATATATATATATATATATATATATATATATATATATATATATATATATATATATATATATATATATATATATATATATATATATATATATATATATATATATATATATATATATATATATATATATATATATATATATATATATATATATATATATATATATATATATATATATATATATATATATATATATATATATATATATATATATATATATAATAAATATATATAGATATATATATATATATATATATATATATATATATATATATATATATATACATATATATAACGGTCTTCTTGTTTTTATGTTAAAGTAGTGTATTATTTGGGGTTAGGAAATGTCTGTGGACCAACAGAGTACTGATAATACAAGGCCAATGAACTCTATTAGGTTACCTCGCTGAGCAGCTATCGGGCGTGTGGGTCGCGAGGGTGAGGCGGGGGTTGTAACGTCGATTGGCGACCCGGTCTGACAAGGCGGCCAGTTTATTTCTTATTCAGCTTGACATTTTCATTGCGATAGATGTCAGTTGTGTTTTTCAGAGTATTTTTGTACTTCCTCAAGTGAAAGTTTTAAGACATTTTCGTCTTTCTGTGTACACATGTGAATATTTTAAAAGACTTTTTACGTAAATTATGAGTAAAGTATGAATTAAAATATTTACAAATTGAAGTGAAAAAAACTTGGTTAAAATTTAAACCAACATCCCTAAACCTAGGGGCCTTGCTGATAATATGGGTTTCAATTTAAGATGGCGAAACGAAATAGTGGCCAAATAATTTTTTTAAAAAATCATAGTAAAGAAATTTTATTCAATTGACTTTAAATTTTGCAGAAAAATTAAGTGTGCAAATGGGATAAACTGGTACGAATTCAACATGACGTAACAAAATGGCGGTATGTGTCAATGTAAAAACTATTTATTGAATTTATTTTAAATCAAGCCCAAAAGTTAAGTGTGACCTAGGAAGAAAAAAAATGGTAAAATATTGGTAGGAATCCAATATCATGAAACAAAATGACGGCCAATAAAAATTAAAAGTATATGTAACACTTATATACCGTGGCTATGTATTGAAGTAAACTGAGTCACACTTCACTATTCTGAACAAATGAATAAAAACGAGGTAAGTTCCGGGTAAAGAAAATTTACCGATTTTTTTCTTTATATAATAAAAATATTGTATTCTTAAATTCGACTAGGAGGTAAGTAACAATTTAATATTAAAGTTACAATATTTAAATAACATTTCTGTAATTGCAAAATATTGAACTAGTCCGACGACAAAATTCAACTCAATAATTTTTGTCTAAAGTTATTATTTATACTTGTGAAATTCACTGGTAGATAAAAATTCGTAGCGCGAAGCCAAACTACTTTTAAACAGCTCGGTAATAGGAGGCAGTGTCGATGGGGTTTGAAACTAGACGGCTCGCCTTTTATCTGCGATTTTCAAAGTGCCGACGGCCTAGTGCTTCAACTTATATTTTTATTCAGTAAACTTTGGTTAGGTGTCGATGAATACGCTTAACTGTTTATGTTCCTTACAAAGAATTTGCTTTAAGTGCGAACCATGAATTATTCTATACTTTCATTTTTAAATAAAGAAATATTTTCGTTTTTAGGGGTCGGTTTCATCCCCTTAGGGCTCCAGTACAGTAAAAAACATTTTTATATACTAAAATATAAAAGAAATGTGACCTGTTTCGTCGTTTTTCGAAATATTTTATTGATATTTTTTGAATATATAATAGTACCTACGCCAGTGACTACCACAAAAGTTAATTCTAAAATAAAAAAAATATCTGGAAAGTTTAGTACCTGATGATATCGTATATTGTGTAAAAAAAATCTGTGTAAAGTACAGTTTTATTTTTAAGTAGAAGAATTACGAGTGCTTCTATAATATAGTAAAATGTTTTTTTTTTAATTTTTAAGGTAAAAATTATATAATATGCTCTATTACTGTGGTAATTACTATTATAAGCAAAACTTTTTTAAATCATACTTTTATGATAATTACACAAAGGATTATTGAACATTTTTAAATAATTATTTCATTTTAGTTTAAGTGGGAATGCTATTAAAACAACTTGCAAAGTGTAATAATTGATAATAATGAAATTTGAAAAACTAAGTTACGTGTAAATAAAACTACTTACCGGTTTTTTTGTCCGCTATATTACTAATTTTTAATGCTAATTCCAAATTATGTCTTGTGCCGTCCAGTTTCCTAATATTTTAACTTACTACAATACATAAATCCGAAAATATATAAAATACAAACATAAACAACTGTGCCTTTTGCTCAAATAAAGCAGTATTTGAAGAGGCATAATAGACCTGTAGTCCCAGATCTGTGATATAATATTAATATTTCATACAAAAAGGTTGTAACTTTAAATGCTATATATTTTTAACAGACTTCAAAAAAGTGTATGTATTTTTTTATATTTGTTCGCTTATTTTGTATAAACGGCTTGGCCGATTTTGATAAGTCAAACGCCAAATTGTGGAGGATGTTTCTCTGGTGGTCCCATATATTTTGATTTGAAATCCGTTCACCCGTTTTTTTGTAATAATAATATTTAAGAACAACAGGGCGATAAAGGCAGCGAGTTTTATAATTAAATTAACATTTTTTAAATACGCTTTTCAAACTAGAGCATTGAGGTGTGTAATAGACATACAACCCCATTTGCTAATAGGTACCTCTTTTGCTATACAGTGAAGTAATTTTATTAATTTAAAGTCTTGAGTAAATTTTCCAATTAGTATTTGGTGAGTACGGGTTAAATTATGTTTAGGTACATATATATTATCGTTATCATATAAATTAATGAAAACTAAAATATCTCGAAAGTTTTAAGGCAGTGAGTTCGATTATCAGGAAACGCATTTGATTCCCACATTATCAGGAAACTGGCCACAAAATAAATTTCGATGGGTGTAGGGAGATTGCCAATATAGAACATTATAAGATCAGAATCGGAGAAGACATAGACATTGAAAAGCAAAGTGATTTGAATAAAAGGAACGAATCATTAAAACTACCAACTAATTAGCGCAACAACAGCATTATCGGGAAAAAATAACGACCAACGGCCGCTCATATTGGCAATCTCCCTACAACCGTCGAAATTTATGTTGTGGCCGGTTTCCTAATAACGTGGGAATAGAGCTGAAGTTGCTTGTTTAATTCTGATGTTGAGTTTATGCTCTTCAACTTTTGCTGACATTCGCCTCTTAGTTTGACCCACGTACATCTTTTCACAATCCTGGGACGGAATGCTGTATGCTCCGTGGATTTCCAGTTTGATTCTAGCTGGAGTCGAAGCTGTCCTTGACTCCTCTGAAGAAACGAAAGCAGAGGAGATTCGAAAAGAAGTGGCCAGAATTTTAAGATTAAGCAAACAACCTGAACAAAGCTTAAATGCCATTGAACAAAGGGCCCTACGAAACCTTCGAAAAAATAAAGACATCAGAATCCTTCCAGCAGATAAAGGAAACGCAACCGTAGTTATGTGTACCCAAGAGAACATACAAAAAATAAAGGATATCCTACAAGGCAATAGTTATAAGCCTGTTGCAAGGGATCGACAACTAGAAAAAACAACTAAAAATAAAATAAAAAGTTGACCAATAAACACCGCAATACAACAAAAATTCATAACATGGGGAAAGTCGAGCAGATGTCCGAAACTCCATCGCTTACCAGAAATACATAAACCCGAGGCGCTTATCAGACCTATTGTTAGTGCTGTTAATACTACATTACAAAAACTGGAAAAATATCTTGCTGAAATTATGCAACCAGCTGTTGAATTCGTTTGTAAAAAACTCAGCAATTCACTCTAATTATCCGAGACATTGTTGTTGAAAAAGACGATATCATAGCAAGCATAGATGTCAAGACTATCACTATCACCAGTAGTCGCGAATTTATTTACGATATACTTTGCGAAAGAACCTCTTGCGAAAAAATATTTGAGGCCCATGTTATGGATTCGTTATGTGGATGACATATTTATTATATGCCAACATGGTCATAGAGAACTCGAAAAATTTCTGACTCACGTAAATTCTATGCATCCCAGAATATAATTTACTCTAGAATTAGAGGAAAACAACAAACTTCCATATTTAGATCTTCTGGTCACAAAATTGCATAACGGACATTTCGAATACACTGTGTATAGTAAACCAACACATACAGACGGATATTTAAATGCAAGATCACATCATCACCCAGCATAAATTCAAGCTGTGGCCAATACCCTAATATCCAGATCCGTGCGATTAACTGAAACACAGACGAGACAAAACAAACTTAATATTATATCTAGTGCCTTAAAGAAAAATGGCTACACAAATAGCACCTTAGAGAAAGGTATTAGAGCACAGGGTTCCCAAACGACGGACAACAAAAATTATGAACCGGAAAGCAACAAGGAGTTTTACCCCATATGTAAAAGACACTACACAAGCCACAAACAACTGTAGGTAAACTACTTGGAAACACAAAAGATAAAATCAAACTGGAAAATCACGGAGTACAGAGCATTCTGTGCGAAGATTGTGAAAAGTTGTACGTAGGTCAAACTAACAGGCGAATATCAGCAAGAATGGAAGAGCATAAACTCAGCATCAGAAACAAACAAACAACCTCAGCTCGATTCCTAGATCATCAGGAAATCGGCCATAAAATAAATTTCGATGGGTGTAGGGAGATTGCCAATATAGAAAATTATAAGATTAGAATAATCGGAGAAGCCATATAAATTCAAAAACATGGTGATTTGAGTATAAGGGTAGAATCGTTAAAACTACCAACATATATGGTATGGGAGACAAAAATCGACAAATCTAAATTCACTAAAAATCAAGCGCACCATCCCTAAAATATAAATGACGACCAACGGCCGCTCAGATATAACCCTCGGCCCCGGGTGGGGGTGTAAAAGGAAGATTGGCAGTCACTAACACTTCACACTTCAGTCTCTATTCGGATGCGAGAAAAAAAGCCTCGAAAATAGCAAATGTGATTTTGGCGAAACGTCAGGAAAACCGTTCTTTTTAGTAGTGAACGTATGTACACCCGAAATAAAAACACATTTGCATTTTAATTAGTAGCCCTGAAGAAGAATTGAATTATTTCCAAAGCTTGGCTATTAGAAAATAAATGTAGTATAAGTCTTGGGATTTGGCCTACTTCATCAAAACCAGATAGGTATATGGGTTAAGTTATAGATATCATAACTTTATTTGACGTTTCGGCCTTAAGTTTTAGCCTTTTCAAAAATCATTTCATAACTACAAATAACAGAAAAACACAGTCATAAAAATAAAAATAATATAGTTATCAAACTTACCACACTATTTTACAAAGTCTCTTCACAATTTAATAACGTATATGTTGAAAACTTGAAATATAACACGCGATCTGACGAGCACTCTAATGCTTACGAACATATTCGGCTTTATTTGATTTATTTACAATAGCGTCTTGTCTGATGTGATTGTTTTTCTATATTCTAATTTGATTACAATAGATGGTCAAATGTAGATTTTTATTTTTGATGTTATTGGAAACTATAGAATAATTAAAATTTTAAATATTTCTTAGAGAAGGCCGTTATATATTTTGCTTAGACTTTTGATGACATCTTTTGTATATATCATTTAGTATAATTCGGGGTTTTTGATGTCAGTTTCGGTTCTAAGGATTTTTGTATTGTTGTAATTAAAAGTATGTTTGAACTCTGTAATATGCAAGACCGTTTTCTATTTCTTGTCGTATTTATGTCCATTTGGTCGATTTTTTAAAAATTGAATGATATTTTTTTGTCTCTGTATATAGCTGATTTTAGTTTACTAAAACTGTTATTCAATAAGTTATGACCCTTGTGATTAACTATTATTTTTACGTTTTTAAACAAATTTTTAAGATTTTCTAACAAACGTGGTGGGTAATGTCAGATATTTATCACCAAAAAATCTATCAAAACCGCATGGTATACAAAAAATATACCTATAGTAAGGAAGATACTTAAATTTTCATTCTCATCCCATCTCACATCCCATAAGCCAAAAAATCAGTCGTTATAGGCTTAGCAGACAGAGTTATTAAGCTTTCTAACCCAGAGTTTAAAAAAGGAATCTATTAAAAAACCAAAAAAAAACAACTAACCTAAAGAATAAATAAATTTTATAACGCACGTAAATATACAAAAATAAACAATAAATAACAAAACGATAAATACCTGACTTTATCCTATGTACAAGGCCTGTCAGAAAACCTTAAAACAGTTTCTAATTACGAAAAAATAACAGTTAGTAATAAGGGTCATAATTTATTAAATACTAACTTTAGTAAACTAAAATCAGTTATACCCAGAGGAAAAAAAACTAACGTAATCTTTGAAATACCTTGCCAAGGCTCCAATAAAGTATATATTGGTCTAACCAATCAATATTTAAAAAATTGACTAAATGGACAAAAATAAAACGGCCTTGGAAAACCATATTACGGAGTTTAAACATACTTTTGGTTACGACAATACAAAAATACTTAGAACCGAAACTAAAAAACACCTAAAAGCGCGAATATTACAAAATGATATATATACAAAAAACATAATGTAAACTCTAAGACATACATCAAAAATTCTAAGCAAAATGTATAACGGCCTTCTCCATAAAATATTCAAAATTATAATAATTTTATAGTTTTCAATAACATCAAAAATAAAAATCTGTATTTGATCATATATTGTAATCAGATCAGAAAAAAATGACACTAGACAAAACGCTCTTGTAAATAAACCAAATATATCAGTATATATTTGTAAGCGTTAGAGTGGCCGTTAGATCGTATGTCACATTTTAAGTTTTAAACATATATATTTTTAAATTGTGACGTTCCAAAAATTATCGAAATGGCAGAGACTTTATAAAATAGTGTAGTAAGTTTTAATAATATGTTATGTTTATTTTTCTGAGTGTGTTTGTTTTTCTGTTACTTGTAGTTAGGACATGATTATTAAAAAGGGCTAAAACCATCTACCTACATCTTTCCTATGTTCAAGTTTTCTTCTGTTTATAATAGCTTACGGGGTTTCCTAGAATTACACGATAATAGATTTGAAACAGTTATATCTTTTCAAGATTTTTATTGGGCGCCATTTTGGATTCCTGCCAATATTTTACCAGTTTCTACCTAGGCTACACCTGATTTTTGGGCATAATTTAAAATAAGTTCAATAAGTAGTTTTTTACATTGACACACAACGCCATTTTGTTACGTCATGTTCAATTCGTACCAGTTTATCCCTATATCACATTTAATTTTTCTGCAAAACAAAAACAATAAAAATGTATTTGGCTGCAATTTTGAATTCGCACCACAATTTTACCAGTGTATCTCTATATCACATTTCATGCTTGGGCAAAATTTGGAATTAATCTAATAAGCCGTTCTTTTCAGGTAAATTTTTGAAATATTTTATTGGACCGCCATTTTGTTTTGCTGTTTTATTTTCATACTAAAATGTTACGAGTTCATTCCTATGTAACACTTGATTTTTGCGCAAAACATGAGGGAAATTGGATAATTAGATTTTTTAGTAATAATTTTTTTAACATTTCTTTAGGCCGCCATCTTGTGCCGATATATTGAACTTTTACCAAAATGTTATCGGGTTATCCCCATATGACCCTTAATTTTTTAACAAAAAGTCAGTCGACTAGTAGTTTTTTAGCTATGCCCCGAACAGACAGACCGGACAGGAAATGAGTAATCATGTTTTCGGCATCTAGGGTTCCTGAAACGTAAAGGTCTGAAAAAATGTCGGACTGTCACTACTAATATACTTTTCTTTTACGAGAGAAGTAAAAAGGCAAATACACTAAGCTTAACTGACAAAAGTTTCTCCAAGGAAAAAATACATACAACATTTCTCCTATTGTTATTGTTACATGAAACGTTATGCTCAAAATTTATTCCTGTTAAAGAAATATTTGGTAAATGGTATAAATTTATATATTTCGAATTTTATTAAAAAAAAGGAGTATCTAATATTTATTTCAAACTTTAAACCAGTAAACTTAAAATTCTAAGCCATCACTGGGACTGTTATTGCATTATGCTACCACATAAAGATACATCTACCCGCCCTTTTCTTTACACGAGAACGAAGCTATTTTAAAAATACAGCAGTATCCAATTTTGTTCACAACCCAGAAGTGAAACAAAATATTATATTCGCCCCGTCTTGCACCAATCACAACAGAGATTGTTCGAATAAAACTATTCTATTTGTTCGTCGTTTATTGCCGCGGAGTATAAACAAGTTTCGTTGAATGTTCAAAGTGAATTCCTGGCTCAGTGGTAGGATTCTCGGCTTTGGATGCAACGCATATGTGTTACAATCTCCGTTCGGACATATGACTTCTTTTATTTTTTGTTAACAAAATTTATATTTAATAAAAAAATATTGCAATTATCAATAAATATGCCATAAGTCATATACTGTGCAATATGATATAACTAATTTTGATTGATTGGATTCGCATCTCAACATTGAAAATATAATTACCGGTTTAGGAATACTTTTACTACATAGTTAGTGTTTATATACTCAACTAAAAAGCAGGGCATCTTAAAAGAAACCTTTCAGTCTAGTTACTTACTACAAAACAAATAGAAAAAAGTTTTCAATATTTTTTGCCATAATTTTTGTTTAATTAGGAATTATTTAAAACCTTATTATAGATAGCTGCTAGTATAAAAAGAGGGAACTACTACATAAATTAATTTACACATAGTCACAGAAATATAATTTAAGCAACTATTTTCAATTTGTTTAACAAATACAAATTCATGCCTACCTGAGACAGGTATCATCCTTATAATTATGTAGAATCAACCGCCCATATTGATTCTTTAGTTTTCCCATCAAATGTTCTTGTATTGGTACCTAATTACTGGAATTCAAGTCCAATTTTGCAGTACCTAAATATACATTATTACAAGATAATTCCTTTTGTGTGTCCACGAGATGTAGGGTTTTTACATAATGAGCCTTGAGTCATCAGCTGCTCGACTTCTACAAGACTTTAATCCGCCCCGTTTTCCACCAATCACACCACTTTAGAACGCGCGGGGATTTCAAATGTGATTTTCGACATTTTGAGGTTTAATTTAATGAATGATGGTTTTATCGGCTGGGCTAACCTAACACTAATGTGACAAATCCACCTAACAGTACAGGTTATGTTTAGAAAAAGTCCTGGTTTTAATATAGACTCGGAATTTTGTTCGCGCGCTTTCTTTACATCACGCCTAACCAACCCTAACCTAATCTATTCCGCATTTTTATTAAATACATATTTTTTTAAGAAAAAATAAAAAAGCCGTCCGCCTAAACGGGGATTGGAACACATATGCGCTATATCCAAAGCCGAGAATCCTACCACTTGTCAGGAAGTCACATTGCACATTTAACAAAGCTTGTTTATACTCCGCGGAAATAAACGACGAACAAATAGAAAATACATTGAACAATCTATGTTTTGGCTGGCGGAAGACATGGCAGATACAAGGTTTAATTCGAACAATCTCTATTATGGTTGGTGCAAGACGAGGCGAATATAAGATTTTGTTTGCCTTCTGGGTTGTGAATTAAAAAGTTAGGTTAGGTTAAGGTTGACCAAAATTTGATACCGTTATATTTTTTAAATAGCTTTGTTCTCTCTAAGAATATTTATTATTGTGTTTAGTAATAAAAAACATATATTTTTATTATTGCCTAACATTAAGGTACCTACTAACTATATAATCTATAACAATAAAAAACAGTAATTTAATAATAATTATTATATGGCATGAATAAATTATTATGGAAAAGTAATTATTTTATTTTTAGTTTGAAATAATGGGCTGACTGTAGCTACACTTACTAAATAACACAAAAAAATTGAACACCCACCAGACCCATTCTCACAAATAAATACTATTACAAAAATTAATAAACAAATTAGTCAAATGATTCATGGAGATCATTAACATTTGATGTTTGCAACTGCTGCCAAAATAATCTCCTGCTTTCATTCATCAAAGGGCATAAGTTTTTGATAATGGCTTTTTTTTTTCTCCTCTGGTATGCCTCTTGCTTCTGCATGAGGCTTTGGCAAATTTAGACCATTTTTTATGGCACTTTTAAAAAATCCAATTCATATGAATTGTCTGATTCAAAGTCAGTCCAGTACTTTAAAGAAAAAGATCCTTTTACAGCCACTATTTTAACCATATCGTTAAGATATGGTCGAGGGTCAAATTTCTTGATTTTTGCCTGAGAGCTTAAGTCAGGCCAATAAAAAAAGTCATTGACGTCTAGATTTTTTACTACCACTTTTTCGGAATTAGTTAATTTTACACAGTTAATAAAATCATTAAAATCGCAAACTTTTTTATTTTTCATGGACAGTTCCACCTGATGGTGGAAGCTGTGCGCACTCATAAAAGTGTGACCCGGCTCGAAATATTTAATAATTATTTGTTCACTACTTATATTCGGAGAGTTAACTATGTACACAAGAAAGGAGAGAAAACACCAATTTTTGTTTTGTGACGAACAATTGTCAAGCCACACAGTAATTTTTTTTGCATCTCTGTTAAGTAAAAAGAAATTATAAAATGTGCTTATAATCTCTTCTTTTTTTCTGCCCGCAAGACCTTCATGCCAAAGAGTGGCAATGGGTTTGTTTTCTGATTTTTTCCCTAAAGGCACAAAGCTTTCATTGAAAGCTATAATTCTTGGAGTGAAAATACAAATTTTAAACTCTTCCATCCTTGGAAGCATTATAACCTTCTGAAGGTCTGCAGAAAAAAACGCTTCATCGTTGTTTTCTTCCCTTTCTGCGTCTATACTGTACGCTTTTCTAGCACGTGTGTATTTGTTTTTATGTATTAAATATTTTTGGCAACAATCACACTCTGTATTAATATTTTCTTCCTCATGACCATGATTTTTAAACGTCGTACAGTCTTTACATTCTTCGTGGCCTAGACGTGTAAAAGATATGTTCATTTCCTTTAAAACAAGTCTGTATAGATCACTAGAACACTGGAATTCTTTATGTTGCTCTTGAAAGTCCCTAAACATGGTAATGGCTGAAATATCACTGGGTAGATAAAGCCGGTTGGGGGCATGTTCTCGTCTGTAGTGCGAAATGGATGGTTTAAATAACTTTATATGATTTTCTATAACACTTCTGTCAAGTTTACGTGTTGAGGGATGCCGCCCTAAAAATAAAGAAGTGCTTTAGTTAAGAATATAGCGTAATAATATATCATTTTTTACCCCTTCTGTCTTGAACTATCGGCATCGTAGTGATATGTTCAGTATTATCATTAGAAGGTAGAGGGACTGATGATAGTGTGTTAAGTAACATTGTGTCGTTTCCAGGCCGATAACCCAATGTAGCAAGAAAAAAAACTTTACATACTTGCACCTTTGTAGTACCACTGCAATTTTTCGGTAAAAAATATTTGTAGGTAACATTGCGAGAAGAATCCTGCTTTTTTCTCGCTACTTCAAGTTTTTCGGCGTTATTTAAAATAAATATTCTTTGAGCTTGCCAATTAAGTGCCCAAAATTGCTTATTAATTGATTTCATAAAATCCTGTGGAACTAACTCTGAACAGTTTCGCTTGCATTTACATGGCGGTTTTACTCCAAATTTAGCCACTTTATCGTCAAATTTAAGTTTTTTCCGTTCTTCCAAAGGCAAGTCATATGATTTACGTTTTCTATCGTTTCCTTTTTTAGTCGTTTTCTGCAAAAAAACTACTGGTGTTCTGTTTTCATTGTCTGAGGTTTGTTCTGAAAATATTTCATCATCCTTATTAACAATTTCCGCTAGTTGTTGTTCATTGATGGGTGGTCCTGTGTTTGATATGTTATCAGGCAATAAAACGTTTTCTTCGTAGTAATTTTGTTCTGGAACAGCTATTGTATCCTCCTGCTTATCCACAAGCTGTGCGGCAGCTTTAACTGGTGATTGTATATCGGGTAATAATAATAAGTCAGATAAATTAATCACTGATGTTTCATTTGGAGTTTTAACATTGCTAAATGAAGAGTCTAATATGTTCACATCTTTTATATTATTGTAATCATCAAGAAAAATAATTTCATTTATGTCAGCAATATTAATTGTTTTTTTATTAAAGTCGCTATCTTCGGGTACTTTTTTGACAGAAGATATTTCTGTGCAATTTTCTGTACCACCTTCTCCATTATTTTTGTCGGACTTATTATTAGGACTTACATTTTCTTTGTCTTGCTGTTTCGGTAAAACGATTGATTCTAAAAAAGTTATATTTCTCGTAAAACAATGACTTAAATATTATGTCATCTTACTCTAAAGCTAACTATAAGTTACGTACCATTTGTTGAGTATTCATCTCGTTCATAAGATTGTAATGCCTTCAACACCAATTGTCTCGATCAATTTGACATTCTGTAAAAAACACCCTGGTTTATTTTCAAGTTTACGTTACGACCGACATAAGAAAAAAAGTAATTTTTGACAAACAAACTGGAAATTTGATTTATTATTAGTAGTGACACATGATTGTAGCCACTTTTTTCCCCCCATTCAATTTAGAACAAATTTGATCTCTTGACTTTTTTTCGTAGGACGCACCGTTTTCCCGTAAAAAATAAAAACCATTTTCATAATCATGCTCAAATTGTTTAAAATTTTGAGTTAATTAAAATGCCAAAATCTGTAAAACGGTAATTTAAATTAAAAAATTTTGAATTATTTATAAAACTATTTATTATTAACTATGTTCGTAAATAAATTATGCCAAAATTTCACAGCTTACAGGTCATTGTCATTTTCAAAATTCAAATTTTGGCCATTTGGACATGATTGTACAGGGTTATCATTTATATTTCGCCACCTATTTACAGGGTCTATTTTTACAAATAGAAAAAAACATTAATAAATAAAAAAGTGGTTTGGATTTTAGGGAATTTTCTAAAAAAAATCATTTTGAATATACCCTGTATAGTCAGAAGAAAGGAGTGGCGTATAACTTTATGATTTTTTTAAATGATACACCCTGTATATTTTTCAATTTTTAGATTCTCCTTAACGTCCCCTTTCCAAAAATATATACCATGTTAATATTTGGGCTGGTAGTTTTTAAGTTATTCGACATCAAAGTTGTCGTTTACCTAAGGTTCATTATAATGTTATGTTAATGTAAACAATTATAGGATGAATTTTCATGTAAAAAAATATTTTATTAACAATAATCATACTAGAGAATTTGTCTATGATATTAATTTTGAGTTTTAGAAGGGTTTTTATAATGAAATAAATTAGGTAAAAGACAATTTTGATGTCAAATAACTCAAAAACTACCAGTCCAAATGTAGACTTAATATATATTTTTGAAAAGGGGCTGTTAAGCAGAATCTAAAAATTGAAAAATATACAGAGCGTTTTGTTTAAAAAAATCATAAAGTTATACGCCACTCCTTTCTTACACACCCCGTATATTCAAAATTATTTTTTTTAGAAAATTCCGTTAAACCCAAACAACATTTGTATTTAATGTTTTTTTCTATCTGTAAAAATAGTCCCTGTAAATGGGTGGCGAAATATAAATGATAACCCTGTACATACAAAAATGGTTTTTATTTTTTTTTGCGGGAAAACGGCGAGTCCTACGAAAAAAGAAATCACGAAATCAAATTTGTTCCAAATTAAATGGGGAATATAAAAAAAAATATTTTTTAAAATAGCAGTGGCATACAATTTTTTTACTAAAAAAAGGTAAAATACCGTGCGGACGCCACTGGTAAACAATTTTAAAAACAATTAACATGAAAAAATAGAAATTATTGCCCAAAATACGTATATAAAATTTTATAAGGATAATACCTAAAACGGTATGGAAGATATAATAAAAAAATGATCTTTTTCTTAAAACTTTAACACCCTGTATATTGAAAACCAAGCATTTTTAGAAACATGTTTATGCAAGACTTTGGCGATAAAACATGCCAAAGAATCACCCCCTTAAATATTAGCATGTTATTCTGAAACACCCCCCTGTATTATTTATGAAAAATGATATTTAACAAAACTTACCTGAGTTATAAAATAAAACTATCACCTTAACACTGTTTTAACACAATAATTATTGTTGAATAAGTCACTTGAAATATGTAAATTTAGCTCCGTAATTAAACAATTATCTGTCGATGTCGCTATACCGCCTCCAATTTATTGATTGAATAACCCTACTTAAGCAGAAATTGACCGTTAGAAAAGCGCGGGAGTTACTTACGGCTTTTTTACTTCAAGTTTGCTTGCGTATTTCCCGGTCTTATTTAAAATACAAAGGCTCACAAAACAATGCCGTCTTTTAGTTTCCACTTTTAATAGATATATCTTGTCATTTATACGTAAGAAAATACTTAAGGTTCTTACGGCTTTTTGATTTCAAGAATTATTACGTATGTCCGTGCCGCTTTTTGGTAAAAAGGGGATAATTGAAATAATACCGTCTTTTTATTACAAGTTTTGCGTTTGCCGTCTTTTAACTAAAAAAAATAAAATTATATGAATGGAAAGTTTAAACATAAATAGAGCATTTGAAAAGATGCCGCGTTTTGTCTTAAATATTTAAAATTGCCGTCTTTTAACTTCCGAAAGGGTGATATTATTGCACTTGCCGTTATATTCAAATTTTTTTTTTCACAGAAAAAATTTTTTTTTGCAAAAAATGTATAGACATATAGACAGAATAGGGTCGTATTAGCCCAAAAATGTAAAAATCTGAAAATCGATAATTTTTCACTTGCCGTCTTTTAACTACCGGCGGCAGTATTGATATGTTGTCACAGCTCATCAACATTTAACATCACAATTACAGTATAATGTATGTAGTTAACATCTTTGTTTACGAAAATCTATAATGCATAGAACCAGGAATTAAAAAATATAAAATACCTAATAACCTAATATTCATATTTAGTTCTTTAAACGTATTCTTTAATATTTGAACCAGAAGTAGAAAAGTTTTCCCGATAATCCTGAATCATCATAAACGATCATTAAAGAATAGTGGATCTGATATTTTACCTAATTTCATTATTAAGGTATTGTGTGTTGTGATACTGGTATTCTAATAAAAAGCGGTATTGCCCAGATAGGTTTGAAAAATCTCAAGAATATATTTTTTTACAGGTATGTAGGTGATTTTTAGTGTCAATATCGAAATGTGTAAGGGCTACTTTACTCTTAAAAAAATTACTAAAATCGTGCGACCACCGCTATTTATAAACCTAACTTAACGAAAATATAGTCTCAAGAGACACTCTATAACGGCTTTAAGCTACCGTAAAAATAATTATTTAATTCAGCCATTACGGACTAGTTTACTCTTAACAAAATTTATTAAAACCTTGCGACCACCGCTATTTACGAACCAAACTCAACAAAAATTTAGTCCTGAGAGACACTCTACAAGGACTTTAAGTTACCGTAAAAATAATTATTTAGATCAGTCCTTAAGGGCTACTTTACTCTTAGATATTTTTAACAAAACGGTGCGACTACCACTATTTATAAATCAAACTCAACAAAAATATAGTCAAGAGAAACATTTTACAAGAGCTTTATGTTACCATAAAAATTAATATTTAATTTAGTCCTAAAGTACTACTTTACTCTTAAAGATTTTTATTAAAACAGTGCGACCACCGTTATTGATAAATCAAACACAACAAAAATATAGTCCTGAGTGACAATTAATAGGAGCTTTATGCTACCACAAAAATCAATATTTAATTCGGCCCTAAAGGGCTACTTTACTTTTTAATTTTTACTAAAACAGTGCGACCACCGTTATTTATAAATCAAATACATCGAAAATATAGTCCTGAGAGGCATTTTACAAAAGCTTTATGCTACCACAAAAATTATTATTTAATTCAGCTCTAAAGGGCTACTTTACTTTTAAATATTTTTTCTAAAACAGTGCGACCACCGTTATTTATAAATCAAACATACTATATAAATTAAATATTTTCCTGGGTGATAATTTACAAGAGCTTTATGCAACCAAAAAATTATTACTTAATTCAGTCTTAAGGGCTACTTAACTCTTCAAAATTTTTACTAAAACAGTGCGACCACCGTTATTTATAAATCAAACGCGACGAAAATATAGTCCTTAGTGACAATTTACAAGAGCTTTATGATACTATAAAAACTATTATTTAATTCAGCCCTAAAGGGCTACTTCACTCTTAAAGATTTTTACTAAAACAGTGCGACCATTGTTATTTATAAATCAAACATAATTGTCCTAAGAGACATTTTACAAGAGCTTTATGCTACCACAAAAAATATTATTTAATTCAGCCCTATAGGGCTACTTTACTCTTAAACATATTTACTAAAACAGTGCGACCACCGTTATCTATAAATCAAACACAACGAAAATAAAGTCCTGAGAGGCATTTTACAAGAGTTTTATGCTACTACAAAAATTATTATTTAATTCTGACCTAAAGGGCTACTTTACTCTTAAACATTTTTACTAAACCAGTGCGACCACCGTTATCTATAAATCAAACACAACGAATAGTTGTGAGAGATGGTTTACAAGAGCTTTATGCTACCATAAAAACCATTATTTAATTCAGCTCTAAAGGGCTAGTATACTCTTAAAGATTTTTACTAAAACCGTGCGACCATCGTTATTTATAAATCAGTCCTGAAAGACATTTTACAAGAGCTTTATGTTACCACAAAGATTATTATTTAATCCAGCCCTAAATAGCTACTTTACCCCTAAAGATGTTTAATAAAACCGTGCGACCACCGTTATTTATACATCAAACACAAAAAAAATATTGTCCTGAAAGCCGTTTTACAAGAGCTTTATGTTATCACAAAAATTATTATTAAATTCCGCTCTAAGGGGCTACTTTACTCTTAAAGATTTTTACTAAAACCGAGCCACCACCGTTATTCATAACTCAAACTCAACAAAAATGAACATTTTAAAAGAACTTTATGCTACTATAAGAAATATTGCCTAATTCAGCCCTTAAGGGCAACTTTACTTTTAAAATTGTTTACTAAAATCATGCGATTACTACTATTTATAAACCCTACTCAACGAAAATATAGGTCTAAGAGAAACTTTAAAAGTGTTTTATGCTACTATAAAAATACTTACTTAATTAGGCCCTTAGGGGCTACTTTACTCTTAACGAAAATTACTAAAACCCTGCGACCGTCGGTATTTATAAATCAATCTTAGCAAAAATATATTCCTAAAACACACTTTACAAGGACTTTAAGTTGCTGTAAAAATAATTATTTCAATCAGTCCAAAGAGTAATTTTACGAAGCACCACAGTTATGATATTAAGTATCTCTACTTTTATTTCCTAGGGCGTAAAAGCATGTTACGCCTTTTTTCCAGTTTTATAGGGGGCCGAAAATACGTTTGCTCTCTAAAAAAAATTAATTTTACCGCATAAGGCGTGTTTTTTGTTATTTTATGCTCGATAGTATAAACAGATACAATATTTACTTAATTAGATCCATCAGTGCAAAATTTAATTGAAACAGGACTATACTTTCGTTGAGTTTTATTCATAATATCGCACGGTTTAAGTGACATTTGTTTAAGAGTAAAGTATCGCTTAAGGGTCGAATTAAACAATTCTTTTTACGGTAGCTGAAACCCTTAAATTGTCTCTCAGTGTTCTATTTTTGTTATGTTTGATTTATAACTAACGGTGGTCGCACTGTTTTAGTAAAAATCTTTAAGAGTATAGCAGCCCTTTAGATCTTGTAAATTGTCACTCAGGACTATATTATCATTGTGTTTGATTTATAAATAAAGCAAATTAATTGTAGCATAAAGCTCTTGTAAAATGCCTTTCAGGACTATATTTTCGTTGAGTTTCATTTATAAATAACGGTGGTCGCACTGTTTTAGTAAAAATTTTGAAGAGTAAAGTAGCCCTTTAGGGCTGAAATAAATAATAATTTTAATACTAGCATAAAGCTCTAGTAAATTGTCACTTAGGCCTATATTTTTGTTGTGTTTGATTTACAAATAACGGTGGTCGCAATGTTTTAGTAAAAATGTTTAAGAGTAAAGTATCCCTTTAGCGCCGAATTAAATAATAATTTTTGTGGTAGCATAAAGCTTGTGTGAAATGTCTCTCAGAACTATATTTTCGTTGTGTTTGATTGATAAATAACGGTGGTCGCACTGTTTTAGTAAAAATGCTTAATAGTAAAGTAGCCCTTTAGGGCTGAATTAAATAATAATTTTTGTGGTAGCAGAAAGCTCTTGTAAAATGTCTCTCAGGACTATATTTTCGATGTGTTTGATTTATAAATAACGGTGGTCGCACGGTTTTAGTAAAAATCTCTTTAAGAGTATAGTAGCCCTTTTGGGCCGAATTAAATAATATTTTTGATGGTAGCATAAAACTCTTGTAAAATGTCTCTCAGGCCTATGATTTCGTTGAGTCTGAGTTATAAATAATGGTGGTCGCACGGTTTTAGTAAAAATCTTTAAGAGTAAAGTAACCCTTAACTTAAACAATTATTTTTACGGTAAGTTAATGCGCATGTAAAGTGTCTCTCAGGACTATATTTTTGCTGAGGTTGGTTTATAAATAGCGGTGGTCGCACGGTTTTAGTAAATTTTGCTAAGAATAAACTCTCCCTTAAGGGCTGATTTAAATAATTATTTTTATGGTAGCGTATACTACTAGTGAAGCTAATTACACGTTTAAAATTTGGTGAAGTTTTTTTAATAAATTACGATGGTAGCCAGTTTTTTATTCTGGTCAGCAAATTATTTATTTCCAATATCGAAGTATAAAATAAACTGCATCCCAGTCACGCCACGAAAATTTAACAGTTCCTTTAAAAATAAACAATTTAGTTACAAAATAGAAGGAAATCTAAAAGTTATTAGAAGCGATTAGTATATCAGAAACGTATAGTTATTAATTCTTGTTAAGTTCTCACACTTTTTGTTTGTCTTTACTTTAAAACGATATAAATTTTGAAATTTTTCATAAACTGTAATAGACAAAAATGCGTGGTCTGAATTTAAAAGTACCACGTCTAAAACTATTATTTTACATTGCTCGATTAGTTTCTCTTTTCCCTTATCCTTTTTTCTCTCATCCATACATCATTTACACATCTTTATCCTGCGTATTAAGTATGCTACGACGCGTGCTGCTACAAAATATTGATAATAGGAAGGGAGAAAGAGGGGAAGGGGCAGTAGCGGTGTAACTATCTGAACACCAGCATGTTAACTTCGCTGTGCAGATGAAGTAAGTCAAGGTAATTTATTACCGTTTTTGCATTGCGACGTTTTCGAGTTATTTTATGCAGTGTTGAAAATACCTCTTAAACAACGGATTAGCGTTTTTTCGAACTATTTTTAACTGGCGAACACCCGCTTCGGTTAGAACTTGTACTTCCACATATAATTTGTATAATTATGCTCATATATTCGCATTAAATTCTGTATTTAATATCAAATGCTTTAAAAAGGTGTTACTATATGTGCAAATATGTTTCTCTACTAGATTCCCAAAAATTATTTGACCATTTCCTAAAATAGTGTTATTGTGTATACAAATCTTTTCCTTTGTACTTGAAAAGATATCTCGTGTCAAAACTATGAGACAAATTGCAATAAATTAATCAAGGTTAATTAGCGACACTCGACGGCGGCGCCGATTTATGATTCAAATGATCATGCTATATATAAAATTGTATTTTGAACTTAGGAAAAGGTGGCAAAAGATTTTAAAAAACATTACAATTCATTAATATATTTAATTTACACAGAAACTGATATTCTTAAAAGTGATTAAATTATATTTTAACACTTTTTTAAAAGCTCTTAGCCTACAGAGAAAACCTATTATGAGATTTTTGAACAGCCTTTAAAAGAAAATATTACTTTACTTATAGCCCGTCACCAGAGACAGTTTTGGAGGTTGTCATAGGAATATTATAATTGTCTACTTTTTTTCGCTAATAATAGGGTTTGTCTAAGAACGTATAGAGGACTCACACGTAGGCCGTCTGGATCACAAAAAAAAGACCAAAAAGTGGCAAAAATATTTTTTTTTGTTACTTAATTAAAAAAGGTATTTAATTCATATTTTTTCTGCACTCCTCATAGTTTTTGCAAAAATTGAGTTTGAACAAAAATAATGTTTTTAAGTTATGTTATGTTATGTAGCCAAGGATGTCACCTCCCAAACGCATTTTGAATTATAAATAAAAAATATATTCGAGTTATTGCAAAATTGGCCTACGCGCTTTCTAATAAATTCAAGGATTTTTCTTACGGTCCGAAAAGAAAGGAGAGAAATTAATAATAACTTTAAATTAATTTATCTCGAAGGCTATTATATTTCTGAAAAAAAAAACATTATAACCTTAGTAAAAAAATTGTGTTCTATAGGCAATATATTGGAAGACAAAATACGCCTTTTTTTTTCTTTTTTGTGATCCAGGTAGCCTACCCTAAGCACTCTGCACATTCTTAAAAAAAAATAGTGCACTTGTTTGTATTTTGCACATCTCCAACCCCCTGATTACTGAACTATTTGCTAAGTATTGGAAGCTTCTCATCTTCCTTTTGAAAATGTTACCTTGTTGCGAAATTTAGTTGACTTACTAAAAATGCTTCGAGCCTTGAGTCTTAATCCAAAAACTGAGATTTTGTTTATTATTAGTTACATCCTGCTGGTGTAGACTCTTTCAGTGGGGTTAACAGGCATGAAGGAAAATAAATCGATAAAAGTATTCCGTAACTGTTTTATTTGACAAACTGCAATGTTAAAGACGCAATACAAAAACAACACGAGCTTACATCCATTGACACTTGACAACCTCACCAGTGTGTCCAACTTATTAAAATACTGTAGAACAGCTGATCGGTGAATATTGTATCGGTTGCCGGATACATAAGAATTGCTAACTTTAACACCCCCGACCAATTCTACAATCATATCTTCATATCTTAGACAAAATACAGATGTTTAAAGTAATACAAAAGGTATTATACGGTAGTATAATACCTTTTGTATTACTAGGTAAGTATACTTGCAACAGTACAAAAGAGGTAAGCATACCCACAACATAACAATACAAAAGGTAAGTATCAAAAACAGGTAAGTATTGTTAACATAATGTAAACAGTAAGCATTATAAACAAAACTTAAAATTAGCATTCACAAATACCCAACTTTTCACGAAAATATTTAAATTTCACATGGCATAAAGCTTTCGTACAAATATCCGCTATTTGTTCAAAATAGAATAATATCACCTTTGCTTACACAGTCTTTTATATAATGATACTTAACATCAATGTGCTTCGTTCTCTTAGTTTCAAGAGTGCTTGCCATTTTTATGCAAGACTGATTGTCTTCATAAATTTTTATTGGATAAACATCATTATTTAAAAGTTCTTTTAAAATATGTGATAGAAAAATACATTCTGTGGTACATAAAGAAAGTGCTACATACTCTGCTTCTGCGCTAGACAATGCAACAGTTGTTTGTTTCTTTGTCTTCCAGAACACCACATTTTCATGAACTTTAATTACAAATCCGGTAATACTCTTTCTGTCTGTATTATCATTGGCAAAATCTGAATCTACATAAGCAGATAGTATTTGACAATCTGTATTATTTTTAGATTTGACATATTTTAAACCAAATGTTTCAGTTCTTTTTAAATATCTTGGAACATTTTTCAGATCTTTCCAATGTGAATCAGTATAGCATGTTTGAAACTGACTAAAGTAACTAACTGTATAGCTTAAATCTGGCCTTGAACCAAGCATTAAATACATAAAGTGTCCTATTAATTCCTTATATGAATACTGCTTTACACAAGATACATTATCAGATTCAACAATGCTTTGTTTTGGTTGTATTGGTACATTAGTCGGTTTACATTCTGACATGTTAAACACTCTCAAAATTCTTTGAATTAAACATTTCTGATGAATAATTAAATAATCATTACCTTTAACAATATTCAAACCTAGAAATTGCAAGTATTTATCATTTGTCATATCCTTCATTTCAAAATTGGTTGACAATAACATTTTGATATTTTTAAGTTCTGACAAAGACCTTGAAATCAAAATTAAATCATCTACATGAATTAACAGGTAAGTATCTATATTATAATATAAACAAGGATCGGCTTGTGAACGTTTAAAACCAATTTCTAACAACATATTATTTAAACGATCATACCAACATTTGGGAGATTGTTTCAAACCGTACAATGATTTCTTTAATTTACACACACTGTTTGACGATTTACATTTCACACCTTTAGGAATGAACATATACACTGGCTTTTTCAAAGAACCATTCAAAAACGCGCACTTCACATCTAACTGGTGTATATAGAGTTTTGAACACTGAGAGATAAAAGTACCTTGAGGGTTAACATTCTGGCTACTGGAGAGTAGATTTCCTCCTGTATGTCGGACTGTAAAAAGCCTCTAGCTACAAGTCTAGCTTTCTTTGCCGTTTTACCACCCACTTCCTTTTCTTTGAAGATCCACTTTGAGTCTATGATTTCTTCTCCTTGTGGCATACTGACAATATCCCAAGTGTCATTTTTCTCTAATTAGGTTAGCTCTTCGTTTATAGCATTGTTCCAACCTTTTGTCATTGCTTCTTCAAAATTTTCCGGAACTTTAGAGCTATAATTTCCAACGGATAGGGCTATCATTATATTTTCATCTTGGCACATGTCAAAATCTTCAAATTTCTTAGGTAGCTGTGACTTTCTTTTGCTCTTTCTTACTTCTTTGCCTTGAACTTCTACCTCATGTCTACTGTTATGATTTTCTTCCTCTTGTTCTATCTGATTTTCTCCATTTTCTTGTTCCTCTGTATTTTCTTGACATACTCTTATTTCTGTTGGCTGTCTCTTTGCATCTTTTATACTTTGGGTTTCATCGAACACTATATTTCTGGCCTTTATTATTTCTTGTTTATCTGGATGCCACATCAAGTATCCATTAATGGTGTATCCCACTAAATACAATTTTTCACTATGGGAATCTAACTTAGTTTCTCTTCGCTCCTTTGGGATATGAACATATCCCACACACCCAAAAATACGAATTTTGTCTAATTTTTGTTCTTGGTTATACCAAATATCAGCTGGTGTTATGTCATTTCGCAAAGTTGACGTTTTTGTGCGGTTATTCAAATATATTGCTGTTTTTACGGCTTCGCCCCATAGAATTTTTTTCATACCTGCATCAAACAAAAGGCATCTGGCTTTATCCATGATTGTTCTATTGAATCTTTCTGCGATACCATTCTGTTGTGGGGTATAAGCTACAGTATATTGAATTTGAATACCTTGATCACTACAAAATTGTTTAAATTCATTTGATGTATATTCTCCACCACTGTCACATCTTAGATATTTTATATTGCTATTAAATTGTGCTTTCACCATAAACACATACTTTTTAAATGCTTTTAACATTTCATGTTTATATTGCACTAGGTAGCTTACTGCAAAATGTGAGAAGTGATCTATAAAACTCACCATATACTTCTTATTATCATGTGTACTGGGAGTGACAGGCCCACAAACGTCAGATGAAACAACATCTAAAATGTTCTTTGCTTTTCTATGATCTTCAATCGGCTTAAAAGGCAGTTTTGTCTGTTTACCTTTCAGACAGATTTCACAGACTCCAGAGGATGGGAATCTAGACGAATGACCCATTCAACGATGCATCAAATCTCTGTTGTCTTCAATTGCATTTGCCTGGAAATTATCTGCATAAAATTCCATTTTATACAAATTTCCTACTACATTCCCTTCAATGACCTTTTTATTTCCTAGTACTGTCAACACTTTTCCATTTTCAAAAGTTACAGAAAATCCTCTTGCCTCAAGTTTCCTTACAGATAGAAGGTTATGTGATAAGTTTTCACATACAAGCACATTTTCTATTTTAAGCCTCTTTCCTTCTGCTGTTTTGAGGTAAAGAGTGCCTTGTTTTTTAGCTGTAACCACTTCACCTAACTTTGCTACATTAATCTGGTGATTTACACTTACAGTGTCTTTCAAAAACTGTTCAACTTTTGATGTTACTAAATGATTGGTAGAACCACTGTCTATTATAAATGAAATTTTATAATTGTCATTATAAGTGTTGGTACTTACATGATCAGTTGTCAGAAATACAAATTCATTTCCATCACTGTCTTCTGCCAAATTACACACATTCTTTCGTTCACTACTACCAGGTTTCAATTTTGGACACTCTGCCTTCTTATGCCCTCGTACACCACACCCATAACACTTCCATCGAAATTCAGAGCGAAATTCTGACTTTGAATGTTCACTGCTATTTTCTTTCCTTTTTGGTTTTCCCCAAGTTTTCTTTTTGCTACTATAAAATACTTGTGAGGTTTCCATTTCTGCTGATGTTCTGTCCCTATTTTTCATCTGCCTTGCTTCTTCCATTAAGAGTTTGTTTTTCACAAAATCTAATGTTACTGATGAGCTTCCCTTCACTACAGCTTGGTATGATTCAGGCATAGCACACAATAACTGGGTTAGGATTTCATTATTGTCCAACGTGCCTCCACATGCTTTCAATTCTGAGATGGTTTTCTCAAACTCCACTATGAAATTATTCAATGGTTCTGTGCCTTTAAAGGTCATATTTCTAAGTTTTCGTTGCAAATGTACTTGATTAGCAATACCTTGTTTGGTGTAAGTGCCCTTCAACTCTTGGATGATCGCCTTGGCTATGGTTTTACCCTTTATCATCTCAAGTACACTGTCCGCAAGATACTGAACTATTATATACCTAGCCTTGACATCTTGCTTGTTAAAGCTTGCTAGTTCTACAGCTTCTGTAGGGGATCTTTCTCCAACATTTCCAGTACCCCTTGTTGTTCCAGCATCAACTTTAAGCGAAACTCCCAATTTGAGTAATTTGTACCATCAAACTGTTTCACGCTCACCAACTGGTTCTGGAGACTGCCTGCCATTTTTGTACTTCTAGTCAACCACCAAATTGCACGTGCACACGTTACTTACTTTTATCACTATTCCCTCAATTCTTCTGTCACTGGGCCCATAACCTGTAGACTCTTTCAGTGGGGTTAACAGTCATGAAGGAAAATAAATCGATAAAAGTATTCCGTAACTGTTTTATTTCACAAACTGCAATGTTAAAGACGCGATACAAAAACAACACGAGCTTACATCCATTGACACTTGACAACCTCACCAGTGTGTCCAACTTATTAAAATACTATAGAACAGCTGATCGGTGAATATTGTATCGGTTGCCGGATACATAAGAATTGCTAACTTTAACAGCTGGATCATTTAGATTTTGTGACACGCAAAACATTTGTTATACGATAACGTACTGCTTTGGCCCCAGTTTCAGCAAATATTTCAATAACATTAAAATTAGTGGCAGTAAGCCTGTGTTTCATACGCTCCTCTATTTTGTTAAATATGATGGTTATTTTTCGCTAAACTATTTTGAATTTTCGCAAGTATCTAGATGAAAGTATTTTACACTTAATTGGTAGCGACTTTAAGCTCATAAAAAGACATTGGTTGTGTTTTCCGGTGATTTCCACTATTAAATATTATACATCGGTACTGACAAATACTTTTAAGATAAGAAGCCAGTGCAGTGGTGCGATACATATTCACGACTCCGTCGTCGGTCTAATAGTCCGTGGGCAAACATGCCAATTTGCAAGGTTTGTATGGCGAGTCTTACTACTAAGATGCCGAGACTCAAATGTAATGGTGTATGTTCGAAATATTGTCATGGCAAATGTGTGGGATTAAGCAAGCAGAGTGTGGCGAACTTTCAGTTACCAGGAGGTATTTGGTTTTGTCCTGAATGCAGACCTGCAACAAATGCACGGCGAGTTTCGAATATTCATGTATCAGGCGTGGATGCAGAGGAACCTGACGATGCCATAGAGACTGAACCATCTTGCACTTTAAGAATAGTCGAAACGATTCAATTTCGGTAGTGCGTATTTTCCCCTAAACTACACCGGCACCGGCCCAAACAGTTAGTGGACCCCCTCCATGAAACTTCACTGCCCTAACAGTCGAAATCCCGACAGATTGGAATGTGTGGAATGCGGCGCTAGCCCGACACTTTAAATACCGAATTGGCGAACTACGCTACTGGCTAAACATTCTTTAAATAAGCCTGCTGTGTTGTCAAGTTTTATTGATAAAAATAAATATATTGTTTATTGTTAATCAAAACCACACCATGAACAAATGATGTTAGCGTATTTGCTTGCATTCTAACTTTGAAGTGAAAATATTTTTTTGTTTATTATAAAGTATTTGTTTATCACAGGATAATTTCTATTTAATGGAATAATGGAGATTGAATATTGGAAAAAAAATATTGTTGGAAAGCCCAGGAAGAGGTTATTGCTTGTTTGCATTGATATGATTTTTAACCTTCTACTTTTAAAGTGGGTATGTTTATTTTAGAATAGTGTGAATATGGTATAAAGTTGCAACTATTTCAGTTTTTGGACTCTTACACTCAGATAATCTTATTTGTTAGTATATAGGATTAAGTCTGTTATTAATGTGGATGTTGTTCCCTACCTAAAGATAAAACAAAGTTTTACACCAAAGACCATATAAAAATCCACAAAAGCCTTGAAGCTTGAACATATATCTTTTAACTAAATTGTTTTGTGAGCTTTTTGAGACATAATTTCAACTTTTATTTAAAGTTTTTTTAGTGTTTAATATTCTATCCTGATCCTAAGCAAATACCTAATCTAAAAATCAGTTTTTACATAGGTGATTAGTGTTTTATAAGATTGTTAATGATTTTCCCTAAGCTTGTTATTCATGCAGGTACTTTATAAATTATAATTTGTTTTAGGACCAATGCAAGTCTTCTTGATGTTTAATATAGGTATCGTGGACAAGGCTTAGGAAGTTAGTTCTGCTCATATGTGCATTGCAGATAGTAGTGACGTGTATATTATAGTCATACTTGAGTACTCTTTGTTGCCCTGTTTGCATAGGAAGAAAGAAAAGACTTTAGTTACGTGTATTGATCAGAGTGTCATATAGCCCCAATTATAGCCTATTCCATCAATGTAATAATTGGACCTCTTTGTTATATGGAAGCTTCAAATTCTGCACCTTTAAATTTACTAAATATGCTTGTCACATAAAGTGGTTCATTTATAATTACTTTTGCTGAGAAACTGTGTAGTTTGAGAATTAAAAAAGATGCACCATATGATAAATGTAGTGTCAATTTTATTTTTAATTCTATGTTGAATAGATTTTTTTATTGCTGCAAAGTGTATTACATATTTTGTATATTGATTAAAGATATATAGCAAAAGTGGATTAGAAATTTGAATAATTTTTGCCCATATTTTAAAAATATTAACTGTGGCCTATTTATATATTTTCTCCAGTTGTTATACACAATTCGGTAATAAGTTAATTTAGTAAGTATGCCAGGTATCGCACAGCACACCTTCAATTTTTTTAAAATCTAAGCATGGTTTAAGAAAAGTTAGGTAGATGATATAATTATAAATGACAAGTCTTTCGAAGATACCCTCAATTAATTTCATGTTTTCAGATTCTTAAGTTTAACTAGTATAGATCTTGTAAATTATTTTATCAATTAACTTTTAAGATATTAACTTTTATAGCCTAATCTTATAGAATTGCCTAAAAATATTACATCTTATCGTTGACTTTACCATATGCTGGGAACTGGCTGCCAAACTTATAAGACTGCGTATAAACCAGTAAAAAGGTATCCTACAATAGATTTCTATATAGATTCTGGCATATCACAATTATCGACTGTACATTAAGGTATCATATTATAAGGCTAATAATACTTAAGGTTCAGACAGTGTTTCAAGAGGGATAGGCATTGACTGAAAGCGTTATCCCTTGTAATACCTGTAGTGCTTTGTTTAATGTCTAACTAATTAAAATATTTTTTAATTGAGAAAAATCTAGTTTAAACAATATCTTATTTAACTGACTTTGACATAATGTCATTATTTGTCAAAATAAACTCATAATAAATGCCAAGTATATATAACCAAATCCCATTGGAATTTAAGAACAAGGCATATTATATAATTATGCAAAAATCTTGAATTTTGATTAATCATGAATTAAACCTCCATTTAACATTTTTGTTGATAGAGGTACAAAAAATTGGTAAATGCAGAAGTTGTAGATTTTTAATCCATTATTTTTATGTATACTGGGTGTTTTTTGGAAAAGCATGACAATTTTGTTTTGTTTTGATGGTACACCCTGTATGTGTCCATCAAATGGGTCTCTTCTTGCTAATTATAATTATATTAGGTTTGGCACATTTATCGTCAAACACAACTGAGGAAATTGGTAATATATCTATTATAAAAGATGTTAGAGAAAACATAACACCGATATGAATAACTTGCCTCTTATGACATGGTTTTTCTCAATTGTCTTTAAAGGTATTTTATGGGTGTCCCATAAAAAAATAGAGGGTTCAATTTATAATGAATATTCCTGTACATTATTAGATGATAATTCATCATTTTAGATGATAAAAATACTATTTGTTTGCCTGTCATTGTGATTATATTTTATTGTTGGTAAAAGTATTTCTGATACAACCTGTCTTCAATTTTAATTTGTCATGGTTTTAATATGATAATTTTAAAATGATGCACATTCAGATATAGACCATGATATATTGAGTATATTATATTATTATCCTTTATTTAGCATTTTGCTAGTTTACAAATTTACGATGTTTGTATTTATTTAATATATTATTATATAAACAAAAAAAAACATAATTTTTCAAAAGAAAATACACTTAATACTCACAAGCAGAACAAAACATAGAAAAATAGTTAAGTAATAAAACTTAAAATATTTAATACAGTCAGGTAATAAAACTCAGATACTAAAACTGGAAGTAAAATATAAGTTTAACTCCAAAAGAAATATTAAGTGCTAAAATAAATATAATATATAATAACTAGGTATAAGTTTTGTAATTTTTTAAATAAAACACATAATTTTACTGATTTGTTTTGTGTCCAAATGCATAAAAATCATATAATTACATTAACTATTACAAATTTAAATACAGCAAAAAGCTTTCAATAAATAACACCAGAGTCAACAACAAGGTAGATTTTTTAGTTCGAAAGTTATTTATTTAATTTCCCATAAGAAAATATAATGAAAAAGAATTTGGTAAATGTCAATAAAAACTTTAGAATAACAAATGTCCACTTAGACTCTGTGACATGAAGAGAATACATTTTTCACTCCAATGTTATACTTCCTTCCGCAGCAAAGTTTAACTCTCAAACGTTAGCTAAACATTTGATGGTAAGGTCAAGGTCTGTTTGAGATGGAAAACTGTTACTTCCATCACGATCCCCAAAGTTTTGATCTCGATCTTAAAAAACAAATTAGAAGAAAAAAAACACTAAAAAGTAAAAAACATTTTACTCCACATTAAAATTTGACTTTATGAAGTCGGCATCAAATTCATTCTTAATTACTTAATCACAGACACACACATATATATATATATATATATATATATATATATATATATATATATATATATATATATATATATATATATATATATATATATATATATATATATATATATATATATATATATATATATATATATATATATATACTACCCGGTCTTTATACCATAAACTTGGTAAAACCTATGGACATCTCTAAGAAAATGAATAAGTAGCTAACCACAATCACCGTATTAATATTATATAAAATGTGCTATCTCTGCACATTTATAGAAAACTAGCTATATTCACTGTCAACATTTAAAATGATCAGTAAAATTGAACTTTATGACATTAAGAACTAAAATTATAATATTAACGGGCATATTTTTTCCTGATAATATTGTGAACGTAACGAAGGAAAACTAAATAATACGGGTAGAGCTTGGCTAGTATATTACCAGAATGTAAGTGGTTCGAGGACTAAGCTTAATGATCTTCTTTTGAGTGTTTCTGACTGTGATTATTCTTTGATAATATTAACTGAGACTTGGTTATCTGAAGAGATACGAGATGCTGAGTTGGGGTTGTCAAACTATATAGTATACCGCAAGGACAGAACTGGGTTAACTAGTGCCAAAAAGAGAGGTGGTGGAGTACTAATAGCGATCAAAAAAGTATTAATTCTAAAGTTTTGCCCACCAGGAATGAAAATGTTGCACCTTTATTTGTAAGTATTAACTCAAATTGTAAAAAGTTATTAGTGGGCCGTGTGAATTTTCCCCCAGCGTTCCCACTTGATGTTTTTGAAAATCACTGTGCAGCAAAGGGAAATTTAATGGATAATTTTTCTGATCATGATTTTTACTTGTTGCGACTACAATATTCCAAATGTACAGTGGATTAATGATGAATATGGGCTTGGGACGCTTCATGAAAACAGGGAGACTGTGAAAACTTTAACGGACTGTTTTGCCTTTAATCACTTGTTCCAAGTTAACACTGTGTATAATGCTAATTTAGTTTTATTGGACTTAATCTTTGCTCATGATAGGGACTTAGTAGTCGAAACCGCAGCTGAACCTTTGTTACCATACGACAAGCATCATCCCGCTATTGTAACTAATATACTCCTCTCTGTTATTTTTAAACAAATTGATTATGATACTTGGTACTACGATTATAAAAGTGCGGATTATTTGGCTTTAAACGACTACTATCTTTCAATTAACTGGAAACGTGTACTGGACGAATTTAATGATGTTAATCTAGCCATTAGTATTTTTTTATGATATCTTGTTTACTAGAATAAGTCAGCATGTTCCTGTTGTTCGATTCAAAAACCCAAAATTTCCGTCTTGGTATACAGATGAATTAAAATCCTTAATCTTTCTCAAGAAAATTGCACATAAAAAATGGAAAGAAACCAATAATTTTAAATATTATATACAATTCTCGGATCTCAGGCGATAGTCAAAAATACTAAAAAAGGGTTGTGATAGCAATTATTGTAGATATGTTGAGAATAACCTAGAGGGAGATATTAAACTATTTTGGAAATTTGGTAACGACAAACGCGGTAATTGTAATGTCATACCCTCTAGCATGTCTTTTAATGACCAAGTAGGTAATGATTGTCAATCAATTGTTAGTCTTTTTGGTAACCATTTTCAGAGTGTTTATAGGTACACTAATAACAACAATATATCTGTTCTCAAGGATAACTATGTCTGAGATCTAAATGTACTATTGGCGACAGTATTTGACTGTATCAATCAATTAGATGTGAAAAAGGGATCTGGACCCGATGGTATTTATTCCAATTTTCTTTGGAATTGTGTTTATTCTCTTTCAGTACCACTTTGCACTATATTTAATCTCTCTCTGCAGGGCGGCGTTTTTCCCGAGACTTGGAAGCGTAGTTTTATAACTCCTATTTACAAAAATGGCAATAAGTCTGACATAAAAAATTATAGACCGATTTTAATTTTAAGCGTTATTCAGAAATTATTTGGAAAAATTATATGCGATCAAATAAAAAATAGGATTATACCTTTGCTTGTTTGGAAACAACATGGATATGTTGAGGGAAGATCATCTGGTACTAATCTATTGCTCTTTACACAATCAGTGCTGGATGCCTTGGAGGATCGGTGTCAGGTGAATGCTGTGTACACCGATTTCTACAAGGCATTTGATACTGTTGATCATGGAGTCCTTATTGAAAACTGAAAGGTTTCGGATTTGGTGGTAACCTTTTAAATTGGCTTCAATCATATCTCGTCGGTAGAAAGCAGAATGTAAGGGTAAAGGGTTTTACATCTATGGATATTTCAGTAACCTCAGGGGTTCCACAAGAAACTCATTTGGGACCATATTTTATTTAAACTAGGATTTATCTGCAGGAGCACAAAAAATTTCAATCACTTGAAATGCTTTAATTTACGGTATAACTCGCTAGTTCTGTCAGTTTTGGAGTATCTCTCTCCTGTTTGGTCTCCCTTATATACTGTACATTGTTTACGTATTGAAAGGGTTCAAAATAAATATTTACGATTTTTGGCTTATTAGTTAAACTTACCTCTGTTACAATAATCATCTATTGATATAAGAAATATCGTTGGACTTGAGAAATTACAGTCTAGGAGGGTAAAGGCTGATATTTATTTTTTATACAAAATAATTAATGAACTCGTAGACTGTCCTGATTTGTTACGGTTAGTTGGTATAAGAGTGCCAGTAAGAGAAACTAGAAACCAAAGACTATTTGATGTGAAATACCACCGATGTAACTATGGTAAGGCATCGTCGTTATCTAGAATTGTCGCCAATGGTAATAGCATTAATGTTGATTTTTTTGCGTCCTCCTTTGTTAGTTTTAAAAACATAGTGAAAAGACAGGATATTTTGTGAAGTTTTTTTTTCTCTCCTTTATTATTGTTATTTGATATAAATGTATTTCATTATATCGTTAATTCTTGTATCTAAAAATGGGATTTGCCCGTAAATAAATAAAATAAATAAAAAAGTAACATATATTGTGTTGGGCGCTTGTATTAATTCAAAATTGTACCATTCCCCATTTTTAATATGCTTGCTATGGGACCACTTTAACAATATCCTAAATATTCCTTGAAATTTTTATCCAAATTGGTCAGATTAGGAGTAGTCGATGTACATACATAAAAAAAATAATAGGATCGAATTGATAACCTCCTTTTTGGAAGTCGGGAAAAAATTACCTGGACATTAATTCAAATAACAAAAACTAAGATATAAGGTTGGATATTTTTCTTAAGGTGATAAAATGCTTTACCATTCAGTACACATGGGGAAGAGTTAAATATTGAGGCCTGGAATAAGTCAAGGGGTCTGGGCAGGTGAGCCACTGATTTTTAAATACAATAAAATCCACTTTTCTTATTAAAATTATTCAAAAACAATTTCAATTAAATAACTTGGTTGGTATGACAACATTATTCAGACCCCAACTCGGATATAGTAAACAGAGCCTATAATTAATCACTAAAACAGATGTTTTAGGGATCGTTTCTTCAATTTTTTTTGCATTGCATAATGAAGCTTCGTAGTTCGAGTTTTTAACCTTACAATAAAATAATACTGATACTAATTTCCAATGATCATTTTTGAAGCTTAGTTTGCATTGGTTTTGATTAAAATTCTACAAATCATATCACTTTTTTACAATATGAATAATTTAAGTCTGACTACCCCTCTTTTTGACTAAATATGATAGGTGGTTTTTGAAGCTAGATTTAAGGTGTGAACGAACTATTTTTAACGAATTGAAGAAGTAATCAAAATGGCTTCTTAAAGCTAAAGAAGCAAGCTTTCAAATTCTGAAAAGATTAACAAGATAGATTGTCTTGTTTTTAACATACAGACAACTATATTTTTGCTACGATAACTTTATGTAGAGAGTTTGTATGAATTTTGAAAAAAAAATTGAATGAAAGTCCAGTCTAAAGTTAGCCTAACCCTGGATGTAATAAAAATAGCTAAATTTTAAAAAATGATATACTTTAAACCATTTTGTGTATTTAGTTACAAATATTTCTAAAAGTTATACATTTGTGTAAGTTTCTAATTATTGTGAGGCATTTGACACAATCCATCAGGCAATGCTACTGGACATTGTGGATAGCTATATGATGTGGAGGATCCGTGTTGAATGTTTTCAAAATGTATCTAATTATGTTAAAGTAGGAGGAGCTTTGAGTCAGCCTAAAGAAATCAAAATTAGAAAACCATAAGATACAGTGCTGGATCCTGCACTTTTTAATATGTATATCAACACTCTTTGTAATCTTGGCACAAGGGGGTAAAGTGGTTGCCTATGCTGATGAATCTATTTTGATTTTCTCCAGCAATACATGCGAAGAAGTGTAGGATTTATTAATTAAGGACATGAATAAGGTTAAATGGTTTTTGGATAATTTTGAACCGACTCTTAATGTAAAGAAAACTAATTTATTCAATTACATCAATTAATCATCCAAATTTTAATTAAATTAGCAAACAGCTAGGAAATAAAGCAATAGAAAATAATAAAAAGTTTTAAGAAGTAAAAGTCTATTCATAAATAAGTCAGACACATTGTAATGGCATAAATAAAACCTACTTGACAAAATGTTGAATGAGTCCTTATATAGCTTATTTTCAGAATAAATCTAAACCTAAGATTATATTAAACATAAACTTTATTTAAAACACATTACAGTAAATATTATCTTCTTATGATGTTATCAGTTTTCTCAACTCACAAAGGGGTTGTTTTCACTTGCCTCGCCCCTGGCAATAACTGAATCGGTGTAGTTGGTAAGAAGTCCAGATTTTAATCAATGACACAGTCCGAGATAATATCATTTTCTTACTTTCTAGAGCTTACATCTTGTTGTTGATCTTATTACATAATGGTCATCCCTGCGCATACTAAAAATAAAGAAAATTCCTAATTACTTTCAAAAACATTAATACTCTCATTAAAAAAAAAAGAAATGAATGAAATAGATATGGCACTACTTAGAAAAATAACCAGGTACTGGTGAACTTATGTTATTTGAATTTTAAAAAGAAAACGAAAAAATAAAACTACATATTATATTTAAATAATGAGCCCATATAATTTTAAAAAAATTGATCATACTAAATGCTTATTTGTGGAAGTATATTCTAGCTTTATCTTAGGCATGTTATACATATATCAGAAGTTGTGCCATCTATGCATTTTTACATTCCGATAAAACTTTAAATTCTATGAATGTCAGTTTTTAAATATTTACAATTGGACAAAGAATTGTGGATCTACAGGCATTTCCTTTATTTTGTTTAGCTGGCCATGTCACAAATATTATAGTAATTAAGTATGTACAATGATTACTCTGCAATGGTTTCAACGATTTGGATGAAATTTTCAGGAGATATTCGGGATTTTATAGGAGTGGTCCCCCAGCTAGCATATTGTAAAAAAGTATGACGCTATGTTAAATATTTATTCGTAGTAAAAAAAGCGTTCACCATTTTATCAGGAATTTACATAGATATTATATATGGTTATTTGTTAAATATGACTTTTAAAATAAAACTCATATAAATAGAACTAAAACGGATGAAATAAAAAAATGTATAAAAAAATAAATCCGACTTCAAAAATGCACCTAAAATTGGAAAATAATATTATATTCCATCTGGAAAATTTTAGTCACCAAACCAATAGAGATAGTAAAACAAAACACTCATTACATAAATATATTTTTGTGATTAGGTAATTAAGAATAAGTTTGACTTTGACTTCACAGACACAGGGTATGGAATTCGCTTCTGGGGAGTTTCTTCACAATATCTACTTCAGAAAGCGTTATTCTCCAAACATTCTCCTTTATAAAAAATGGAACTGACTTAAAAAAAAACATTAGAAAGTAAAAAATAATATTTTACTAAACATTGAAAACCTGACTTTATGAAGTCATCTTCAAATTAATTCTTAATAACTTAATCATAAACAGACATTTATATAATGAGTACCTACATATATGGGAATAAAATATTATTGTTTACTTTTTGTTGTTTATTATATTGATTTAGTAATTTTTATTTTTTTATTTCATCCTTATTAGTTTTCTTTATACAAAGTTTCAAGTTATAAGGCCTAAACTTAGGTTAAAATTTTGGACTCTTTGAGTCCATTGCATATGAAATTTTGCCAGAATCACCATATTAACATGCATACTTTTTTCCTGGCAATATGGTAAACACGATATATCTTGTCATTCGTGTGTACATGTAAAACATGTTAAATCTGGTATCATTCCGATGTATTTAATATGCTTGCTATGAGACAACTCCAGTAACATCCTGAATATTCCCTATTTCATCCAAACTGGCCATACAAGACGATCACATACCAATGCTCTTCCCATTCATTTAACATCTTAATTGAGCTCAATATTTTTACTTATATAAGCAAATTTATTTCAATATCTAAATCAGCTTTGTCAATAAGATAGAATTCTTAGACAATAAAGCATTTAGTTACATTAAAATGTCAATTATATTTGTGCCATAAATAAATTCTTATGCATCTCTCATAGAAAACCTTGTAGAGTGTAGAGGAAAATTTAAATTATTTTATTTATCATAACACTTTCTTTTTGTTTGTGCATTTTTTCTGTTTCTTGCTAAAATTTGAAATAAATAAAAATATACGAACAGACAATAGCCATTAACATTTTTGGACTTAACAAATTACAAAATCAAAGTGCAACCTATCATGTAAAAAATACATTATAAATATGTATATATATATATATATATATATATATATATATATATATATATATAAATATATATATATATATATATATATATATATATATATATATATATATATATATATATATATATATATATATATTATTATATATATATATATATATATATATATATGTAGAATAACAGAAATATATAATTTCTGCAGGTGCAAAACGGCCTACAAGAAGAATTGCTTTCGATTATGTCACAGGGTACCCTCCTGCGATCATGATTTCTGGGCCTCTACCCTCATCAGGAAGGCTTGTACCCAGGGAGATCTGAAATAACAGATTGCTCAATATGACAAAATCGAAAACAAAACGTCTATAATACTGAAACAGTACTACATGCTAAGTGTAACACGTAGCGCTTGGGGCTCCGGTGGTTTCCGCCTTCAGACCCATAGGTAATTTTAAAAGTTTTACTAGTAGTTTACCATTAAACCAAAAAATTCTTATTGAAAGAGAATTCTGTTCTCCAGATGATTATTTTAACTTTTACATACAGATTACGCCCTGCTTATGTTTAGAGCCTAGTATGAATGAACTGTTCATTTAAATCATTGAAGAAATAGAGAACATCAAAATACCTTAGGGGTTTTCCAACATCGAAGACACAAGTGTTTAAAATTTTGCAAACATTAACAAAATGGGTTGCCTTTTTTGAAAATACTACCCAAATAAATTTTGTACCAGGCCAAGACTAGGGTAAGCACAGCTTTGTATGAGAGTAACAGTTATCTTTTTAAAAATGATATGTATATGGATCTCTTCATGTGAAATAAATCTTCAAAGCACTTTATTTTGCTACCTATTTACCAAATGCCTCATTATTATTAAAATATCTAATTATTTTGACATATGAATTACCTTAGCAGTTCTATATTTATTCTCAGATGGACCATAGAACCATTCCTCACTGCTTTGTCTGTCTACTCATAATTTTACATGCAAAGCTGATTTTCATTTTTTATTGTTGTCTAAGATTCATACCCTGATTTGCCAAGATGGAGCTCACTGTGGATGATACATCCCTGAATTTACTTGGTTTTCCTAAAAATGCAAACACAACTATATTTCATAATCATGTTATCAACCAAATACAAATGTTTTTGTCGAAGTTCGATATATTGTAGAAAATCCGAAGAGGAACATTTAAGAAAATAGATTTATACACAAAAAAAGAATCTAGGTCTTACCAATATGAAATTTGTACATTACAATATACTTTCTGATAACCTAATATTGATAGCCCCTTTAAATTGCTGAATCTAACTTTCTAGTAATCTCGTTCTTGAAATCGCATTTAAATGGGCGAAAAACTGAGAATTCAGGACGTATCGGGAACACAGTAAATTTGCATATTATTTCTGCACGTTTCACAACCCAACCAACTACCAATTTACAGGCGTTTTTCATCATGTTAGTAAAACTTATTTTATTGTATCCTAACACTGATACGGTCGCAGTAGATATATTTGCTATTTTTATAAACTAGGTAATTCTTTGAGAACGATTTAAAACTTATTATTCAGGAATATTAATAACATGTCATCAAACATAAATAAAAAAACAGTATTACTAATATTGTCGGAAATATGTACTTCATTTGAACAATAATGCATTTTGGCAACAGTGACAGAAGTTTCTCACGTCATTGGCATGCATGTTTATGTATTTCGACGTTTAAAGCCAACGACGAATTCCATGCATTCCAATGTGTCGGGATTTCGACCGTTAGCGCCAGTGACGGTTGTGTGTAATGTAGGTTTGGGCAAATGTCTTTTAGGGGTACTACCTGTTTGGGCCAGTGAAGTTTAGGGCCAAATACATCGAACCTCAATCTCAAATGTTAAACACCAATAAAAATTACTCTGAAATGTTGTATTCGGTCAATTTTTGCTCTGGTAAGGTTACGGCTTTTGAAGCGATGATGAAAAAAGTCAATGAAAAACTGGACATAATCGAAAAGCCATCTTAGGAAAATAAGCAATTAAAAACGGAAATAAAATCTCTCAATAACCGAGTCGATATTTTAGAACAACAGATAAGATCTAACAATCTGGATATTCAAGGTGTTCCAGAAAAACAAGGAGACAATCTTTTAAGTTTAGTACAACAAATTGGTGAGAACTTGAAATGTCCTATCTTCCCTCAGGATGTCGTTGCCATATTTAGAGCTAAGTCTCGTAATTCCAATAATACCAAGCCTATAATCATCAAGTTATCACACAAAAGAAAAAGAGATGATATTTTGGCTCCTGCCAAAACTATGAGGCGTCAGCTTGGTACATCGACTCCTGGACTAAAGATGGAAAATTTATCGAATCAGCTGTTTATCAATGAATACTTAACCAATCTAAGTAAAACTCTGTTAAAGTATGCTAAAGACGATGCAAAAACAAAAAATTACAAATATGTATGGGTTCGAGACGGTAGCGTTTTTGCGCAAACATGACCAATCTCCTATTATAAAAGTGTTTTCTGAGGACGACATTAACCGATTGTAAGTTTTATGCAATAAAACCTAAATAACCTTTTTCACGTATGTCTGTTTCTTTTCTGTATCAAAACGTTCGTGGATTGAAAACGAAATTAGAATATTTATATAAAAATTCTTTAAATTGTGATCACGATATTTCATGTTCAACTGAAACTTGGCTTAATCCCGAGATTTCTTCTTCAGATCATTTTTCTGATATTTATAATGTTTATTGACGTGATCGAATTGACTCTATTCTATACACCAAACATGATGGCGGTGGTGTTTTAATAGCTATTGACTCTAAGCTACATAGTATTCTAAGAGCTGATTGGTCTTCAGATGCCGAAGATCTGTGGGTGACTGTATATCCTAGTCTAGAAAACAAGTCTAAATTTCATGTGTGTTGTGTGTACATCGCCCTTTGTGATAGCGCCTGTTTAACTGCCTTTTGTTCAAAACTAGATGACTTTGTGAACAATAATCCAAATGACTCATTTATTATATGCGGAGATTTCAATCTTCCCAACATTAAGTGGTGGCAAGACCCCATTAATAAAAACTGTATTCCTCTAAATTTTACTGATCATTATTCAAATATGTTGGTAGATACACTTGCCTTTTGTGGGCTTTCGCAGTTTAATTATTTTCTTAATACAGCTAGCAGTACTCTTGATCTTGTCCTAAATAATAATTTTCAAATTTCTAATATGCAAATCTGCGGTACACCCTTGGTTAACGAAGACAGGTTCCATAGCATATAATTTACATTCAACTTGCGTGAAATACCTTTTTCTTTTAAACTCAATAATACTAATTTTGATTTGAATTTCAATTTTGCCGACTATAATAGTATAAAGACTGAGCTGAATTCAGTGAACTGGGATAAAACCCTAAGCAATTTGAATACGGAAGACAGTGTAAGAGTGATATACACTATAATTAATAATAGTATGTTAAAACATGTCCCTAAACATTGTAGATATAAACGAAAATATCCTCACTAGTTTAGTATAGGCACCATAAAGGTTATCAGGAAAAAAAACAAGATGCATTGCAGATGGAAAAAATATGATAATGATCTTGATTATCTTACCTTTAAATTGCTTAGAGTGCGTTCCAAATATTTAATTGATACCGATTACAAAAATTAATTGGTCGTGTTGAGGATTCCATTTTGGCCGATTCGAGGCAAATATGAAAATTTGTTAGATCTAAAAAAAACCATGTGGGTATTATCACAGCTCTCCAAAATCCTAATTCTAAAGAAATGGTCACAGATGGTAAAAAAATGTGATATTTTCTCCTCTTATTTTAATTCTGTTTTCAATCCATTGAGTAATGTTAGTCAAAATTATGTAGGGTCTAATCAGTGCCACCAAATAATATTTTTAAATATTACATACCTACTTCCACTATGATCAATAAAATAAAAGGACTTCCAGACAAAGCTGCGGGGGTTGACAATGTACCCACTGTGTTTCTAAAAAATTGGGTTTATGAAATATCTCAACCATTACATAACATCTTTAATAAATTAGGGCTACTTCCCACGTATTCGGAAACGTGCCTTAATTGTTCCTATATTAAAATCAGGCAACAAATTTCTTAGAGAGAATTACCGACCTATATCTAAGTTGTGTATCATAGCAAAGCTTTTCGAGTCAATTATATGTGACTACTTATATATAGACTGTAAAAATATAATTAACACCACGGCTTTCTAAGAAACCGTTCTGTCGAGAGCAATTTGTTCATATACTCACAGTACTTGCTGGATAACATGAACCAGGGTTTTCAAGTTGACGCCGTCTATAGTGATTTCAGTAGGGCATTTGATAAAATTGGTCACAACATTCTGATAAACAAACTTGCTGGGGTTGATATTCATGGAACTCTACTTAGATGGTTTTTATCATATATTAGTAATAGGAGTCAAGAGGTTAAAATTGGTATGTTCAAGTAGACTTCTACAGAGATTGGTTCAGGAGTACCTCAAGGGTCCCACCTGGGATCTCTCTTATTTAATATTTATATTAATGATATTGCTAGTGGCTTTAAATTTTCGCATTTTTAAATATATGCTGACGACCTAAAAATATTTCATAGACTCACTAACTCATCCGATGTGTTGCTCATACAACATGACCTAAATAATCTTTTTTCCTACTGTCAGCGAAATTGCCTATATCTCAATCTAAAAAAAGTTAATTTATTACAAATAAATATCCCATCACACAACACAAGAAATAAACATTTTTTCCGCATCCAACCAAGCAATCGTAACTATCACTTAAACTCACCTTCATATCGTTGCTGTAAATTTTATAATAAACTTTGAGCTTAGTTGATTTGGATATTTGTTCCTTTTCTCTATCAACATTTAGCAATACATTAAAAGGATTTTTTTGGAGTCATATTTCTTAACGCATTTTACTTTTTTATCATTCTGTTACGCTGTTCGCATGATCATACTAGTCACTACTGTTTCTGGGTTCGTCCCGTTTTGTATTCCTTATCAATAAATAAATAGATAAATAAAACACCTGGTATAAATCACTAAATTTTAACCAGAAAAATGATTTCCTTGCTAATAAACAGGAAACGTTTGATATTTGTTTTCTATGTAAAGTAGATCACATTATATACAAATAGTATTATTATCTCTGATCAAATCAACTCGGTGGTACCAAATTATGAATTGGACTCGTCCAAACAAACCAAATGAGCCCAAACAAGAGGGGTTTACTAGTTGGGACCATGTGTAGAATTTGGTATCATCGAGCTGGTCAGATCAACTAGCTGCTACCAAATTTTGATATTGCCATTTGAACTAGCCACACTTGCAAATTTTCAAATCGACACAACAATTAGAGGTAGGTTAAAATGGATTGGTATGATCGAGCTGATAAGCTCGATTATGCCAAATTGTATTATTATCCGTAGATATAGTTACAAAATTTCAAATCCATACAGTTAGAAGTAAGTTAAAATCAATCGGTAGCCCGATGGCACCAAATTATTATATTATCATCAGAATTATGTGTAGGCTTGGCAATTTTTTGAAATTTTCACAACATTTAGAAGTAGGTTAAAATTGATCGGTACCATTTGGAACCATCGATCAGCCCGATGGTAGCAAATTATTATTTTATCATGCGAATTATGTACGTTTAAAAAATTTCAAATCGATATAAAATTAAAATCAGAAATAGATTAAAGTCGACTTCCCATATTTTTTCATATACGTAGTTAGTTACATACAAGTGAACCTAATAAAAGTTTGGTAAAAACAAAATTTAAACCAGTGAAAGAAAATTTTACAATACGTATTTACATGACGATATATATATATATATATATATATATATATATATATACATATATATATCCGACTCATCGATTACTTCGCGATGGTTTGACCAATGTAAATTTTTAATTTAAACCCGTATTAAAAGCACAAGGAAGAAAGGCATTTCGTTCTACCGGTAATCGCATTTGTATTTTCGTAAGTAAGAATTTAACTAGACCCTTTTGAATCTGATTTAAAGGCAAAGATAATTGTTATTATAATTAAATTCATAATTCTTAAAATGTCAAACAATTAGGTTAGGAACCAAGTAGTATATAAAAAACACAGTAGCTAAAACTTCATGTAATATTTTGTTACGTCAAAACATTTAAATTACCTCAAGTATTTTTTAGAACGAAAGAAAACAATTTATGGGTTTCTAGGAAGAATTTTATGTACGATGTAAGGTTAGATTAAGTTAGTTTTTTATTGATTTAAATTCATTTTGGGTTAGACTTAAAAATATATTACACTATGAATAGCTTATGAAAGCACAGATATTTGGGTTACTTAGGGTTAGATTTTGGTTACCTGCATTAAATAAACACAAAAAAATACTATATTTGTGTAAAAAATAAAATATGTTAAGTGTTTATAGAAATTTAAAAAAATTTATGTATCTATAGTTATAGGTATATTCTATTTTTCCCAAAAAAAACATGTAAATAAAATCTTCAAAAAAGGATTTCATATTTTATGTTTGTCTATACTGTCTGTTAAACAAATAACATTGGGAAATATAATCAAACTGTTTCCCTTTCAGCACAGTAATTAGTCCCAAAAACGGATAATATAATGTTAGATATTAAAACTTATTTTGTCCCATAAAATTGTTCCTAGACACTCATAACTTTTTTTTCCGTTTTAAAACATACTTAAGGTAATTTAAATATTTTGTCCGTTACGCTACTGTGTTTTTATATATCACTTGGTTCCTAACCTAACTGTTGACTGACACTTTAAGAATTATGATTTTCATGATTCATTTAATGACGTAGTTCCGTCAAAGTCTGCTAATTTAAAATAAAGCATGGGGCTCTTTCCTGTTGTCTATTTATTCAAAGATCGGTACGTGATAAGTGAGAATGTTTACATCCCATTTCTTCCGTGGCATCGCAATATTAAATGTCGGGATTTTTCGAGATCGCGTTTTTAATCCCGAGATTTTCAAAACTGTAAATTGATTACCAGATTCCGACACTGAAAGCCTTAATTGCAGGAATTATTTTTTCATTCAATATCTTTTAACTGATTTGTCAAAAAATATTCAAATTTGTTATGTGAGCCTCATATCACCTACTTAGGATGTTAAAAACTTCTAATAATGTTTTTACTTCCATCGTAAAAGTGAATATTATAATCGTGAAAAAATCATTCTCCGCGATTTTTTCAGATCTTTACGTTTTAAGTTTTTAAATTTTGATACGAATCCAAGATGGCGGAACAAAATGGCGGCTTAATAAATTATTTAAAAATTAAGCCTGAAAAAACTAATTTAATAGACTGTTTTCAAATTGTGTGCAATAACTAATTGTGGTATAGAGACGAACTAGTAAAACTGTGGTACTAATTCAAGATGGCGGAATAAAATGTTTGTAATAGTGAAAAAATATCCTCTCAGGTTTTACACATCTTCACGTTCTGGCGTCTCTAGTAACATTTGGTATATATATATATATATATATATATATATATATATATATATATATATATATATATATATATATATATATATATATATATATATATATATATATATATATATATATATATATATATATATATATATATATATATATATATATATATATATATATATATATATATATATATATATATATATATATATATATATATATATATATATATATATATATAGCGTGTGCATGGATTTAGGTACATAAAAAGTTTTCACTATTAAAAAAAATAAGATTGGCAACAAAAAATATTTCATATAATATACAAAGTGCACAAAAAAACACGTAATCGCGAGTTAGCAAAATAAAAAAATTGAGGAATTTCCAAGATAACGCGGCCAGAGACCAAATAAAAAGTCATTTAAAATTTTTTGTACGAGGTTTAGTTTGTAGGTAATTTAATGGCCAATTAATAAGTAGAACATTTCAAATTAAGACATTTTTTACATATTCACCACTAACTTTCCCAAAAACTGTATCTACTACTACGCTAAAAAAGAATAAATTGCGCTTTCTACAAAAAAAATGCATACTAACATCTTATGTGAGTGTTATTGCATTTCGAAATAAGAATCGTAATTGACTATTGCACTTTGGTTTATTAAGAGTTTATTATTAACTAGGAAGTACTGAATAAAAATTAAAGCGTAGGAACTTCTGGTACCTATATAACCTTCATCTTACAAACGACAGTATTTTACAAATAAGAATGTTTAAAGGTAGTACTTTCAAAACATTGGATACCTAATATTAATATTTTTCTCAAACATAATTTTAGCATTTTTAACCAATAAAATTTATTGCGACCGTATAACAGCAGTTCTATTTAAATTTCTTTTGTTTTTATTTGTATAATTAATATTAATTTCACTGAATTTTCTTCTAACCTAATGTGTCTTAGACGTTGATATTTCATAAATAGATATTTATCTAATGTTTTGTTCTGTATTAAATTTGAGTAAATTTAAATGAAATAATAATTCTTATGCTTGTTTTCATTTAAATCGTAATTTTAACTATATTAATAAAATTATTTATATTTAATTATTTATGGCATTTGCGCCTTAAATACGTTGATATTTTTTCTACTTAACTTTTCTAAATAATTTTAGTTACTTAGAAAAAATAAAATTTCCTAGTTTTAACTAAAAATAAGCATTCTGCTTTAAAAATCAATACATTTTATTTTTAAATTCAAGTAAAGTAATAAAAAGAAAGCAAAAATACAAAAGGACAGTCGAAACGAAACAAAAAAGAAAAACTCCATGTACTTTATAGCTTATAAAAGCCTAATATAACTTTCAAATGAGTTGCAAGTTTTTCCAAATATGCTCTCATATTGTTGGGCGTTAAATTTTTAGTTGCGAGTACTTCTTAAGAGCAAGCTTTAGACCAAATTATTGTAATTACTGGGCACGTGTCGCGACAGCTCATCATCCAGAATGCGTTCTCACTATGTTAATTTATTTTGTCCAGACCGCAAAATTGCCACATTTCTTTATAACTTTGATAAGTCGCTATTTCAAACACAATGTCAATTCTAAAGCATCAATAACAACAAACGTTGAACTTGAGCTGTTAAAGACATAAATTTTAATGTTTCACCAGTTTTTTTGGCACCTGAAATAATGTATCACACTAATTGGCTTGTTTAATTTAGTCCATAGCTTTATTCTAATTCTTTTTCAAAAGTATAAGTTTTCAAATTACTTCCTAAATTGCAAAGTAAAAATCGCTGTGGATACGCCACTGAAAACCGGAAACAAGGTGTTGTCATTTTGACGGGTCATCGTTTTGAATCCTGGGACCTTCCCAGTTTCGTCAAGGTCACGGCTAGGCTCTTTCCTGTACATTTATTAATTTAAAGGTACCGATCGTTCGATCCCTACTTTGCCTGTAATTTCCACAACTTCACTTTTATTGTCGGGGGCTCCCAAAAAACGTACACAATTAGTAACGAAGTTTATTTAGTTGTTTTTAAAATATGAATTAGTATAGCGTAGGCTATAGCGTATTTAGAGTTGTTTTAGCAATTGTCTTAAAGTTTTTACAAATTATTATTATATGTAGGAAACTATAGGTATAACATAAAAAAAGTATCTTCTTATATCCTTGGGAAATCTAAAAAAGCTATGAGATGATTTGTAGCTTGTAATTTTGCAGTGTTTGGAAGCACACACCATACCACTGACTTTTCTAGAAGTGTTCATATTTTGATATTATTTCTTATATTAATATCTAATAAACATTTAAATTTAATTCATGCCATACTTCGACGGCCGGCGCTTCGAAGAACAAAACACGCCGCCACTGCACACGACTACGCCTGAAACAATAATGCCAGTCTTCGGCCGACCAACGCTGCTGAGTTGATAGATTCTCCGTCCAAATTGAAGTTATGTGATGATTTGCGGGTCGAACGAAAGTGCGGTATCTGTATTAATCTGTGACTTGTGCTTGTTTTCATTTAAAACGTAATTTACACTGTATTAATAAAATTATTTATATTTAATTATTTATGGCATGTTGTGTCTTAAATACGTTGATATTTTGTATATACTTAATTTATCCAAATAATTTTAGTTACTTACAGAAAAATATAATTTCCTAGTTCAACTAAAAATAACTATTCTGTTTATTTAATAAAAATCATTAAATTTTATTTATTAAATGAAGTAAAATAATAAAAAGAAAACAGAAATACAAAAGGACAGTCGAAACCAAAGAAATAAAAAAAATCCTTGCATTTTACAGCTTATGAAAGCATAACATAACTTTCAAATGATTTGCAAGTTTTTCCAAATAGTCTCTGCTATGGTTTCGCTGTTAAATTCTTAGTTTCAGGTATTTCTGAGTAGCAAGCTTTAGATCAAATTAATGTAATTACTGGGCACGTGTCGCGACAGTTCATCATACAGAATACGTTCTCGCTATGTTAATTTAGTTTGCTCAGGCGGCAAAATTGCCGCATTTCTCTATAACTTTGATAAGTGGTTCTTTCAAACCCAGTGTTAATTTTAAAGGATTAATAACAACAAAAGTTGAACTTAAACCCCTGAATACATATCCTTATATGTATTCATTCATTCATTCAAGGGTATTTGTACGAAAGGTTTATTATGTGACAAGTAAAATTTAATATCTAAAGACATAAATTGTAATGTTGTTGACTTGTTTAATTTAGTTCATAATTACAATTCTCTTTCAAAAACATTAGTTTTCAAATTACTTTGTAAATTTCAAAGTAAAAATCAAAGTGGGTACGCCACTGAAAACCAGAAACAAGGTGCCATCGTTTTGATTGTTGGGACCTTCACGGTCTCGTCAAGACCACGGCTAGGCTCTTTCCTGCACATTTATTTATTCAAAGATATATAGCAAAAATATTCCAGATGTCTTGTAAAGAAGATATGTAGTATCTTTGCCATTTAAGGTAACTACTTCAGACTTTGGAGATACTAGGCCCTTAGAACTGCAACGGTTTTATTCGCTAGAGAAAAGGCTTCTTAAAAGTGAGACGTTTTAGGTTTCGGTAAACTATGTTGACAGTCTTAAATCTCGTTTATTTTTGTTTCTTCATGTCTTTATCCACCATTCTAGCAGTCCAAATTGAGCAAATGTGTGGAAAACTCTCATCAGCACTCAAAATTTACTTTAAGATATAATTATCATACAAATTAAGGGGAATTTTTATTTCAAACATCTTTCCGGCTGTTTCCAACGCCATGCTTGTTTTTAATTCGATGTGCGACGTTGCCACATTCATAATTAAAGAAATACCTATAAGTTACGATACTCATAAAACTAATTTTTTTTTATAACAAAACTTATAATTAATAAAAATGCGGATTAGGTTAGGTTAGGATTGGTTAGGTTTTCTGTAAAGGCGCCAATCGAATTCCGAGTCTATATTGAAAGGGGGATGTTTCTGTAACAAAAACTATATTGTTAGGTGAATCTGTCCCGCTAACGTTAGGTTAGCCCAGGTTCGTCAATGAAACCTTCATTAAAACTATAATAATAACAATAAATAATAACAATTCTGTTTCCAAATAATTTTCAATTGGTCATTTCATTTCCTTTAACAAATTGGTAAATCTAAAATCTGGCAACATTGCTAAATTTTACGTTTTGAGGCTATCAACTTGTGACCGTGTGTGACTTTTAATTAATTTTTTGTAGGAGAACTCTTGCATATCCCGCAATTTTTATTTTTGAAATATAATATTGCAAATAGGTACTTTCTGGAAAAAAAATAAAATATGCAAAAATCGTCTGTCAGGATAATTTACCGGACCCACGTTTTATAATGCTTATTCTAAACAAATGCGCGATGAGATAGATAATTATCAATGTCTCTTATTTCTGCGGCTGCGCTTGCTGAAGTAAATACTAAGAAGACTCCACATCAATTCTTTTAAGATATGTTTATGATGCCAGTAGTGGTGCCCCTAATAAAACTTCGCTATACAAAGTTCTATATTCTGGCCGAAAATTGCAAAATGATTTAATAAAAATTATTTTAAACTTCAGAATACATCAATTTATTTTTACTTGTGATATCAAACCAATGTCCGTATAATTCCTGTAAATCCGAAACACAGGAAGTACCAACGAATTTTATGGTGTTTCTCGTCTGATGTCTCTACCGTAGAATATGAAATTAATGTTGTAGCTTTTGGAATAAATTGATTACACTTTTTGTCTATATAAAGTTTGTTAAAATTGGCTAATGGCCATAAAGATCTTTTACGTGCTTCAAAAATAATAAAAAATTGTATCTATGTTGATGATGCCTGTTGTTTATAAGATTGTTTAAACAAAATAATCCACATACGCGATTAATTTGTATTGTAAAAAAGTGCTTAGGCCATAAAATAATCAATTAATGACAGCTGTATTTTGTCAGATTTACCAGAGTCATATATACAATGCGAAACTTTGTCTTTTTAATTGAAAAAAAACACAGTTTTAGAAATTTTAGTCTTGAACCTACTTTTTTTTCTACCAATTTAACTGCAGAAAAATTAAAAGCTTCTGCAACAATCGAACTATGCTAAGTAATCCCGGAAAACTTTACGACTTTGTTGGTTTTTTGACTTGCCCCGTTTGGTTGCGAAATTGCGTTCCATATTTGAGTCGCTTAGTTTCAAAGCCAGACACAGTGCCTTTTTTAAAATATAATGTTAGTTAACTTTTACCATGCCTAAAGTATTTCCTGTGAGCCTTAAAAGTCTTAAGTTTCGAAACCAAATAAGTAGTAGAACATTAGTTTCAAAAGCAGATAGTTCAAAATGGTCTATTCGCCAGTCGCTCTTTCTTTTATAGTGTAAAATTGCCACGACTTAGTTCTTGTAAATAACTTTAAATTGTTGACGTTTATTTGAGCATTGAAATAATGGAGGTTAGTAGCGGAATCAAGATTTGTGGGAAAAAGCAAAATTTAAAAATAAATGATACGTTTTAAGTTAGGTATTGAGGAATTACGTACCTTTAAATAGATACTTACCCAAAATAAATCGTTAACGTTAACTCTAATGGCGTTCACTGATAGACTTGGCATCTTTACATAGGGTGTGAATCATGTGGTGTGCAAAATGTATCTCGCTACAGTCCAGTAGTAATCAAATTAAAGTGACAATATATTGGGAAGGGGCGAAGTTCGTTACAGAACGGACTTAGAATAATACCAGTTTGTTTCCAAGCGGGCTAAAAAATCAAAGATACGAAACGCAAGAATCAAATACCCGTAGTTTCAAAGTGCAAGATGTGTATGCTCTACCGAAAAAGCATTCTGGAGGAGCATGAAAGAATATAGAATTGTTGTCGTAAGATATTAAAGATGAGCACGAACGAGACCTTGGATGATGAAACTGATGATCCAGAAATATGTATCAGGGAAATGTTGATCAACAGGACCACGAAGACAGTTTAAAAATACTTCTGAAAATCCTGATCTAGTTATTTAAACAAAAAACAAAATTTCTCTATGCAAATCAAGGTTGTTGCTATCGATAAAATCCTTTTATTTTTAGGAGACAATATTTAAAAACTAGGCAAATTTCCTTTAGCCGGAACTTTCCTCGATATGAATCTTTCCTTTTATTACGAATAGTGAAGTGTGGCCCAATTTAGTTCAGAACATAGTCAATACTGTCTTTTTTTAAATAAATAATTTGGCTGCCATTTTAATCCGCCATCTTGAATTGGTACCACAGCTTTACCAGTTTGTCTCTATATCACACATAATGCTTGCATAAAATTTGTATTTTTTCAGGCGAATTTTTTAAAATATTTTATTAAGCCGCCTTTTTGTATTGCTGTTATTCATACCAACATGTTACCAGTTCATTCCAAAGTATCACTAAATTTTTGTGCAACATTTCCGGTAAACTGGATATTTAGTTTTTTAGTAATAATTTTTTGAGAGTGTGATTTTCTCACGATAACAAACATTTTATTTGGCCGCCGTTTTGTTCCGCCATCTTGAATTAATACCACAGTTTTACTAGTTCATCTCTATACTACAATTAGTTATTGCACACAATTTTAAACCAGTTAATTAAATAGTTTTTCAGGCTAAATTTCTAAATATTTTATTAAGCAGCCATTTTGTTCCGCCATTTTGGATTCGTAATAAAATTTAATCAATTTTTTTTCTATATAATATTTGATTTTTGCACAAAATTTGAGATGTATTAGACAAGTAGTTTTTTAGTAATATTTTTTTTTATCATTTCACTAGGCGGCCATTTTGTTTTGCCATATTGGATATTTACCAAAATATTACCAGGTTATCCCCATATGGCCCTTAATTTTTGACCGGAAAGTCAATCGGTAGGTAGTTTTTTAGTGTAGACGTATCAAAATCTATTTTCGTGGCAGGCAAGATATTGTTGCTGTTATGTTTTTGATTACGAACCGAGGAAGAAAAAAAATAGGCAAACTATGTGCCTATTTTTTTTCCTTGACATATTGTATTCCAAATTAAGGAAATTTTCAACTTCCAATTACTAATTATCTTTTTATGAATTACCCTGTATATTTATACTCGAAATTATTTATACATTTGAAAAAAAGTAAATCGATACCTAACGTAATATTCCAATTTATTTATTTACCAATTTCATATTGTTTCTGTTTTGTTTTCATCACCTCTGCGTTTTATACATTTTGCTTGAAAAATGTTGCATCTTTACTATTCTAAGCAATTTCTGTCAATTTTAAATTAGTGCATAGTGTAGCCATTGCTTATATTCTCTACCCAAGATGTCTGGAATGCAAAACTGATAACACGGGATAATATACACATATACACGTTGCCTTTAAGCACGCTGATTACCCGTCGAAGCATGGGCTCGACGTAGATCCGACGTAGCTATTCATACGATCTGATCATACCCGCCTCACGTGAAACTGTTCATTTAAAAAGGCGATTTTATCACTTACGCCCTGACGGTGAGTAGTAGCAATACGGTCCAAGTGGGCTAAAAGGTCTCCACATTTATAAAAAACCATCGTCAGTAATAGATTCTCATTTATGGGAGAGAAAGTTTCCATAAAAGATTGGTACTATATTCCATCAGCTTTAAAATCTTGATGAATGTGGCACCCGAAGGTTATTGCCCTCTGTATTAATACATTGCGATTTGTAGTGGAATTTGGATTCCCCAATCAAACTTAGTATAGGAAGAAATGTGTCATAAACCTTACCTCGGTGGTAAAATTTGATATTATTGACACGTTTTTTCACAAGTTTAGATCATTTTCTGAAATTAAAAGAATTGTTGCTTATTTTGTACCGGCCATAAAAAATTAATTCAAAATGATGACTTTCTTAATTTAATCGAATTTAGAGATAATTTGCGGCGGTACCGTGTGAAGGTAAGAGCTGCTAGAGATTTGCTAAAAAGATCTCTAGTAAAATCATGCCCGTTCTTAATTAAATTAAATAATTTATCTCTGAAAATAGTGTTAGTATTTTCAAGGAAGTGGGAATGTTTGTTCTTACACTTTTATTTATTTTGTGTTTACTTTAGGACAGTAGAAATTTTGAGATTTGTCATAATATGTATTTAATACAAATGCGTTGTTTGCATTTAAAAGTACCTCATCTATAACTACTATTTTTATACCTTCACTGTTTGCTTAGTATCTCTTTTCTCTTATCTACTTTCTATAATCCAAGTGTTCTACGACGCGGGCTGCTGCAAAATTTTGACAATAGGAAAAGTAAAGAGAAGGGAACTTAAACTCATAAATACCAATATATAAAGAAAGAAAGCTTATTATACATATATTTAATCTGATACAACAATTTGTAGTAAAAATCAACAAAAATGTACATTTAAAGTTATCAAAACCAAGAAGCTTATATTAAAAATGGAACTAACTATAAATTGTTAAAATTCATTAACAAAATGATGCAAATAGCGATCCGATGCCACAAATTTAACGGATTTTGGGTTCCGTGGAACTTTCTTTATTATTTTATAGTGGTATTGTCGACATTTTAAGAATACTTTTTGCCATATATGCATACCTCCTAAGCTACAGGGTGAGTCAGAAATCCAGAATCAAAAGTTGTATATTTTCAGGTTTAGGATTTTGAAATAATTCGAGCATCCCATGCGCTTTTAAACCTCTCGTATTATAAGATTGTTCAACGCAAGATCTACCTAAATGTTATCAGGTTACTGTAGGATGATTTATAAGGTCATATTAGTTTTTACATTAATAAAAATGTTATGCAATAAATTAAAGTTTCATTTCTAATTACGCTAATTACAAAAACAAACAAACAACCCTGTTGTTGAAATAAATATATAAATATCCATTAAATTGGCTAGTTTTGACTAATAAGTCAGGCTCCGATAGCTAAAGACAAAACCGTTTCCAGTTTTCAATAAAAGAGCAATGTTTGGTCATGTCTTTAGGTACTATAAAGGTGATGCTATGACAGTTTAAAGTATAATATTTATTACATGTATTATTAAAATTAGTATTACTAATCTGAGGATATTGTCACATTAAAAAACATCAGACAAATATTTTTGTTTGTTAATTTTTGATAATATTGCAACCAATAACTTGTGATTACAATATATTTTTTGTTTTCTGTTTTCTAATAAGCGTAATTAGCAGATTGAGCATTTATTTATTACAACATTTTCATTAAATTAAAATATAATATGCACGAATTAATGTATTATCCTGTATAAAAGTAGAATATATAAAATATTTTATATTAAAATCGGTTAAAAACAACTTGTGATAAGCGAAATAAGTAACATCTTAAAAATTAAATTATACAACTTTTGTGCCTTGATTTCTGGTTCTTTAACAACATATTAAAATAATTAAATTAATAAAAGAACATTTACCAAACCCAAAATTAGTTTAGTTTGTGCCATATTATTATTATACACAACTACATTATCTACGACAGCCATGTCAAACTCAAAGTCACTGGTGGGCCAAAAGCATGAAGCCCATCGTCTAGGTGGGCCGCAAAACCTTATCTTAAAGAGGACAAACTACTGAAAATCCTGAGAAAAAGTACTATTATAGGACAAGTCTGTTTATTAAATTTCCAATAAAAAGGACATTACAAAAAACTACAAACATTAAATTTTTTTGCCAGATATTTGACATCTTTTGTCTTTAATTAAGTTGTTTATTTGTGGCGCGAATTTATCGGCGGAAATAACTTTTAAAACTGCGTCTAAGTGTGCGTCCATCAATCGCGATCTTGCGGGAGATCTGTTTCCTTTCATCAAAGAAAATAATTGTTCACGCTTATAGGTACCTCCAAACATTGACAGGATTTTACAGGCAAATTTTTTTATTTCTTGGTATTAAACAGGCAAGTACTTATAAAATTCGAATGTACCAACACTATCAAATTTATGTTTTAAATGGATCTGACACTGAATCTCAATTACTTCCATACTTACCATTTATCAATATCGATAGTGAAACGACCAGTAAATAGAGAAAAATTGTTTTCTTGTGTTTTAAAATCCTGAAAACGCTTCTCAAATTCTACCAGATGGCTTCTCATTTTCTCTGAGTATATTTTCTATGATGTTGGGAGACTTGTGCTTTCCTGATATGCCTTATAAGTCAGAAAATGTGAAAGATTATCCTCTGCTAACTGTTTTTCTCACAACATCATCTTACGCTTGAAAGCTTTCACATGATCATGCATATCTGTAATAACTTGACGTGGCCCTTGCAACTTCGACAAGTGTTTTGTGATATCTACCATAAATGAAAGATCTTGTAAAAAGGTACATCGCATAATAAGCTGACATCTCTCTTGTTTCCATGAAAACGGGTATTTCTTCTTTGAGTTTCCAAAACGGGTCGAGTACCATAGAACACGAAAGCCATCACACCTCTGCATAATATGGTAAACCAGTGCACTCACTTTCTAAATCACGTAAAAATGCAGAAAACTGTCGCTGATTAAGGCCTCGTGACCTTATGAAGTTTATAATTTTTTTCACTAACTTTAAAACACTTTCCAACTTGATCACTTTTGAGCATAAAATTTCTTGGTGGATTATAAAATGAATATGATGAAAATCTGGTTTGTCACTCCCGTTTCTCTGATCTTTGTCTGTAATATTTTAACGAAGCCAGTTTTTACTCCAGTCATTGAAGGAGCTCCGTCTGTTGCAACGGAACACAGTTTTGACAAATCTAAATTGTACTTTTGCAGAAGTTCATAAACAGCATTGAAAATATCCTTCCCAGTTGTTGTATCATGCAATGGTACTAATTCCAGTGATTCTTCATACACATTGATATCTGTATCAACCGCATGAAGAAAAACAGCGAGATGCGCCACACCACACACATCCGAACTTTCGTCATTGGCAATAGAAAATGCAATGAACGAGTCTGATTTTGTTTTTATCTGATCACTTATATTGGCAGCCAACTCAGTAACTCAGTGACAGTATTCTGGGATAAGGATATATTTTGAAATGCCTTCATGCTCCCGGGACTTACAATTTACGCGGCCTTTACAAGGCACTCTTTCTGACTAAACTCTTAACGACTGATTCATTCGATCACGGCTTAGATACGGATTGTGATTTCTCGAGTTCTTTCCAGAATGTTCAGATAGCGTCACCTGTATTTTTGCGCGATAGAATTTCATGGAACAAGCCAGATAACGTTTTGTTTTAGGTTTTAGGTTGAGTATGTGTAGTTCATCCTCCTAAACATAGATGGCACTATGTACATTTATTATACCAATCGTTGTTGCAGCGGCGCGCGCTTTCAAAAACGGTTTTCAACTTTTCGCGTTTTCAAAACTGATTTGGGCCGCAGAAAAATGCTCACTGGGCCGCATGTTTGACATGGCTCTACGATAAGACAGGTTATATATTGAGGAGTAGTTAATAATTTTATATAAATATTTAGGAATTTAACGTAACATTATTTGGAGAGCTAACTAATATCACTGCCAAACAAGTAGCTGTTGCTAGATTTGTAAATGACGAAAGCTTAGAACAAGATAAATTTAAACAAAGTATATAATGCAATTCCCTCTTTGCCTCTTACCCTACAGCTTTCCTTTACTTTGCCCATATTAATATCGCAAAGCATTCTAATTCTATCTTGCCTGCAAAACAAAATTAATCAATATAATTTTACAAATTTATACGTACTACTATGAGCATGTTCGTTTACATTTTAAAGCCTCGTTTTAAGAAATCCACGCTCCTTCCAAAAAATGGCTTAAGGTAATTCAATGTAGGTCGTTGTGTTAGCCAGGGAAGTAGTGGTTGATTGTTTGACCAAAATACCTCACTGTATCTGCTGCGATGCAGAACATAGTATAGACAAGGATCATAGTATCCTTGTTATGAGTTTGGTTACGTGGAATAAAAATATATTAACAATAATGTGATTGTAAATAGGAATGATTTAAAAGTTTTGGTTAGGCGTCTTCAGGTATCTTCTAAAAGGCAAAATAATTACGAGAAAAAGTTGAAAATATGTATAACTTTTAAAAATATTGGATTGTTACCAAAATGTTATGTTAAGTCAATTGGGTAAGCAGTTTTTAGCTATGCTACAAACAGACAGACCAGCAGACCGACAGACAGAAAGACAGACCGACGGAATCGTTTTTCGTCATCTAGGGACCCTGAAACGTAAAGATCTGAAAAACTCTCAGAGTTGTAATAAATTATTTTCATTTTGCAAATAAAAATTTAAACTAAGTAAAAAAAAACCACCTACATTTAACAATTTTAATTTATATAACATGAGAGACATTTTTGTATATTTATTCATACTTAATATTACACGCATTGTTTTTTTCGTAAAATTTGTAAGCGATCAAAAACTTCTTCTTTAGCCAGACAGAAAATAGAAGAACAGTAAAAAAGACTGTGGATAAATAATAGTATTATATATAATCTTTTTAGAATAAAAACTTAAATTTGTGTTTTAAATAACCAATTGGTCCAGCAGTTTTAGCAATAATAAGTTCGAAATGCAAATTGAATTTTAATTTATTATCTAAAATTATATCCAAATATTAGAAAGAATTTACTATTTTTAAATTTCTACCGCAATATTTTGCGCCAATTTTGACTAGATTCTTATTTTTTACAAAAGTTAATGTGTTATGAGCAAATAGCTGAATATGAGCATTTTTTAAGACTTTGCCAATATCATTTATATATTATATATAAAATAAAAAGTAGTGGATCCAAAATACTTAAATAATTTTGAAACCAACTAAATACGGTAATGTTTATCCCGTATTGATACAATTTACCTAATAAATGTTCCCTAACTATTGTTTGAAAAGCACGTTTAAAGTCCCAGAATACAACTATGATAAATTCATTTTCTTCTATTCCTCTTCTTACATTTCTGAAACAGATTGGGTAGCAGTCTCTGATGAATGTTGCTCTTGGAAACCAGATTAGCAGGAGACTAAACTTTTATTTTCATCTATAAATTTTCAAAATTGTTCATATACCACAACTTTTAACAATTTTTCGACATACCATAATATGTTTACTGGTCGCAGTTTGTTTCTTGGAATTTTTTACTTATGGAGCCTGTGTAACATAGGGGCACTTTAATTTTCCAAGAATTTGGCCAAATTTCAATTATGTATTTATTAAATTCACTAATGGATACCCAATGTTTTCAAGTGCTCTTTCATTATTTTTTTAGTTAGAATCTCACTCTCATTTTTTATAGAATTTAATTTTGAATTTTGATTCTTAACTGATTTGAAGATATTTCAGAAAATGTAATTAAGATCTTTTGGTGCACATAAATAATTTTGCAAAACCCATCAATACCCTTGTCTGTCCTATACCTTTAATACTTTTTATAAAGAAAGTTTTTAATTTTTTATCAATTCTTGAAGAACTCACTTTCTTTTCATCATAAAATATAACTTCAGTCAAAGGTTTTTTGGATTCTGGATTAACCAACGATTTCAAAGTGTTCCACATCTTCTTGGTATAACCCTTATTACTGTCAATTTTATTTCTAAAATAAATAGAATTCTCTTTTTTAATGTGCCAACTACCTGATTCTATGCTTTATTGAATTTTTCTCAATTGAATTCGTTAAGTGTTTTTTTGATAGTTCGAATCTTGGGACTTTTTTTAAGTTTACAATATTTTCTTCTTCAACTTTTTCCATACATGTTCTTACATTATTTTCAATATTTTCAAATATTTCATTAACATTTTTGGTCTGTAAGTCCCAAAAGAAGTTCTATATTTAATAATCGATAATCAACATACTTAAGATTTTTAGTTGGTCTACAATATTGACAAAAATCCAGCAGTGATCACGAATTTTTGGCAAATTATTTACACCTTAATTTAAAGTAAAATCATTGGATAAAACAAATTTACAATTTTAATTAGTTTTTTACCGTATCATCATTCAGAATATAGAATATTTATGTCAAAATCTCCCAAATGAATAGTAACATTGTCTCATCCCAACCGAACTCACATTTCTTAAAAAAAAATGTAAAAAATCAAGAATGTATTTACCGAGTGATCTATAATATAAATTTAAGACAAATATTTCTTTGAATATTTGATTTGAACCCTCAAATACCAGAATTCATAAGGAATTGAATACGTAATGACATTTAAAATTTCGACATTTCCAAGAATATATATTAAAAGTCCTCCAGTATATTTTGAACAAAAATTGCCCCCCCCCTCCTGGGTTCCCCACTGACTAAAAATCTAACAAACCAAAAATATATAAAGGTAGTCAAAAAACAAAAACCGAACTATCTATTGTATATACTTGTATGTAATTCTTTGATTTCAACATTTTGTGTATATTCAACGTGATAACCTAAGTCCTGAACAATAAATATCCATTCACTCAAGTTGTAGACCGCATTTTATGTTAATACCTTGCAAGATTGTTAGGTATGACTCATGACTTTTTTTAGTTCATCGTTGGTTGCATTTAACTTGGTTGAATACCGAGGTACTTTAGAAAGTATATTATAAAATGGTTCATAAATATTTTTAATAAATTGAAATTCTGGTTCTGCGTATTACTCAAGGTGTTTGCAAATTTAGAAAATTAAAATACATTTTGATAGTTTTTATTATGCAAACTCATATGGGAACGACAAAACGAATATATACCCAAATATATTCATATTTTGTTTCTTTTGTAGAGTGCTTTAGCTATTTCAAACTCTAACTTTTATTTTTCTAAGAAACTAATTAGTAAAACCCTTCTAAGAATGCCATTCATCTGTTTTCTTAATTTTACTGTTTTACCATGCTTTTGATTACCTCTTTTATTATTAATGTATAACATCGATAAATGTTAATTTTAATGATAGACCTTTTTACTCGTACTTCAATATAAGCGAGAAAACAATTTTTACTTCCATTTCCATTATATGTTTTTGGCACTGCACTTCGCAACTTGCCAGATTGCTCCCCGTCCGGAGCTTACTCGCTTTATCCGGCGACCCTCGGAGCGAGATACACTTTATTCCGGTTTGGGGACGTTATCGGTGGGATGTCCGGATGGCGAGCTCTGGGCTCCCGATCACCCCGTGTATTTCAAATCTTTAAATTTAACTTTCTTTAAAACTTTTCTAATGCATCTTGGCTTCCACTAGATGCCCCTTGAGAGTACTACTGGTCTCACGAGATAACCTTTTCTTTCAAGCTATCCCCTTACCCCTCCCACTCCCGCCACATAGCGGCCATTACGCTAATATTCTATGTAGAACTGCGGCAGACGAACGGGATAGAATACAGGAACAACTAGGCCTCACACGTTCACAGCGTCTGCTCCCTTTCTAGCGGGGTCGTTAGTTTCCACTCTGAGCGGTTGAGTCTCCCGTTTCCCCCCGAAATAAAGCAGCAAAACCGAACACGTGGCACCACTTATGTTATCAACACAGAGGTCTGCATTCGACGAGACGAACCGGAAGACTGCAATTTTTACTTAATTTTTATTATAAGCTAAGCTGCTTTATCATTAGATAATTACTGAAGAAGCGTAAATCTCAGATTATTGGAACATGCTTTATTTATTTAAAAAATGCCTTTTCAAAAGAAACAAATATAAATGCTAACTTTATAAGTGTTTTGCAATGCTCCCGGGTAATTAACAAGTTTTTAAAATTGTTTTTGCCCACAGTTTATTTTAATATCTGCAAAATATATCGTGGCTTAGAGCGACTATACACTAAAGCTCCCTGTTCACTATTCGTTTCGATTCGTCATCGGTTCGATTCATCCACTCATCTGAAGGGACGAATGAGCGGATCAATCGGACCTTCCACACTATGCGGTCAAATAGACAAATGAACGAATAGTGAGTAACGGGCTTTAGTCAAAAACAATAGTATTGGGAATAAATTATCGAAAGTTTTTGTTCCGCTAAAAACGTATTTTCAGTGCTAAATTATTTAAAACAACTATTGCGATAACGATAATCAAATTTTTCATAGTACTGAACTGGTTAATTTGTTTGTAAAGCAGTGAATCACGCTAATGATTTCTGTAGAAGTGTTTAATGGCGGATTACCGTCATTAAACTAAAGTATGCTAAACAGTTTTACTTTAATAAAATATCTAATATATAGTAATAATATTTTCCTCACACAGTTAAAGCATTCTTTTTACACGGTTTTGCATATAAATGCTCCTCCATTAACGTTCCTATTTTTTAAAGAAAGTTAAATATTAAAATGCCTTCAAATTCTAAATTTTAGTGTAGTATGCAGATACACAGTGTGTTCGGTTTTTTTTAATGCTCATCAACTTTGATTACTTAAATATAAGGCCTTGTATACAGAGCTGAGATAAACAGTGTTCGAAAATATCATGATATTTCTTAGCTTGGACTGAACCAATCCAAACGATGAATAATACCGCTCCAGGCTGCCGTCGCGGCACTAGTGGTTAACAATTGCTCACATAATTACAAAAAAGATTCTTTCTCAGAAGGCCAATCATTTTTTTTTCAATTGACATGGACCTCCACTATACCAATGGAGCTGTATTCCTGAAATATAGGCCAAACATAATTTGGGAAGTGGTGTAGATTGTGTTACTAACGCCATTACAAATGGCAAAAAATCTGGATTATTGTTATCGATAAATTGTTAGGCTTCTTCTCTTTGAACATTATTTAACCGGTGACCAAGGAACCTATGATTTAGCATATTAGCTACAAAATGAACACCGCCCAAAGCTATATATCTGCGTTTATAAAAATGCTTTTTAACGTCTAGTGACTGATACTTTAAATCTAATTCTAATTTGTCCCATATGTCAACAGCAATGGAAATAGTTGTAGATGTTATTTGCATTCGATCCAGTGCTACTGCAATTAGTGTCGTTTGAGCTATTAAGTTAAAAGCATTAACGGTACCATGAGTATCGTTAAATATTGTTACAATAGTTCTATCAATGTTCTCCTTGTTATCTTGGGATATTTGAACAAGGATACTTCTATTGTCTAAGTAGTATCTAATTGCATCATTAATCGTATTCTACCTCACTTCCTGAGTCAACACAAGTTTTTTTCCTCCTGCTTCTTTGTATAATGCAGCGGGAATATATCTGTTTCTAAAATATTATATACGCTTGATGTATCTGTATCTGCAGGAATTTCAAGAGTTTCAGTGAGTTAAGCACATAATATCCATACTGTATTACATCAGTCTTGTCTGCAAGATCACTACGCATTTTTAGCATGTTTGCAGCATTCTCTGTAACAAAGCTCTTCATTTTTACTTGAAAATCATTTTCAGCGCGTCTTATAGCATCCAAAGCAATATCCTTCAAATTCGTTACAGAGTGCGGATTAATACCGATATCTACACTGTCGACCAAAATGAATTCACAATTTGGAGTTACGATACAGCAACAAATATTTAGTTCATTCTGGATGTTGCTTCAACCATCTAATGACATGCATACGGTTTGGTCTTTTATCTTTTCCCTGCAATCTTCTTCTGGACGTAACGCCGAGTACATTTTTCGAAACTCTGGATGATTAGATGGGGTATTTCTTGCATAAAAATATCGAACAGTTTGCTAGTTGACCTTGAATGGGTACTCATTAGATGTGGAAATAATGTCTGAGTTAGTAAAAATCGATAATGTTTTTTGTTTTTTTAGCGCTTGTTGCACTGATTATTCTTTTTATTGTCGATCAGCGACAATTTCTGAAAACAAAAAAAAAAGGTTTACTATTTTTGTAATCGCTGATCCAAAATCAAATTCTGTTAGCCGTGTTAATTTGGTATTTGAATGCTCTAAAACTTTGCCCATTTATCCTAAGTTCTATCTCTAGGGGTTTCAAAGATACCCATACAAGTACGCCAAATCTGGGACACACTGAGTAAACTCTTATTTATATTTCGAATTCAGCCAATGTTGCTGTTTTAAGATTTAAATTACCTTTTTAATAAGTGTGCTCTATTTTACTAACGTGTGGTACTTGTGGATGGCTGAGATTGTTGTAATTCGGCATCATCTCGAACTGGTGCTTGGGTATGTTTTTCTATTCTAGAAAGAATACCTTGCATTTCTTTTTTGCAAGCTTTGCATTTGACCTAGTTTTCTTGGTTTTTTGTTGTAATGCAGTTGCATTTCTGCCATATTATGTCTTTAGCCTCTGGCAATTTAAAACTTTAGTATGCACAATATTTGCAGTTGCCTTAATAAATCTAAAGCGTGTATTATTGGTTAAGCTTAATACCGACTCTGTAATACACATTTACAGAGTTCGAAATGAATAAGGGATTCCCCGTCTGCGCTTGGTGGCAGGCTGTAGGAAAATATAACATTTTTTACAGTGTCAGTTAAATGTTTTATAAATATCCATGACATATATCATTCTATAAATATCACGATATATATCGTGATATATATTATGATATATATCGTTGATATATATCCTTCGAACCCTGGTGATAAGTACTCGGCAAAAGTACTTACAGTAACCAGTATTAAGTACTCGGTTTTAAAAAATCCACTTACAGTATTAAGTACCAGTATTTTGCCAATCTAAATATTCAGTACTTTACTTAAAAAACAAGTTTAAATATAAGTAGCAAGTACATGATTCTATTTAATTTAAAATACATTTACTAAGTGCCTAAAATATACCTAAATACTTAAAGTACTTTTAGGTATTCAGTATTAACTAAATATTTTAAGTAGATCTATAATACTTAAGTATTTGCAGTGTATCTAGAGACTTACAGTATTTAGCCTAATTTTAAGTACTTCAATAATAATCATGTTAATTTTTTTATGTTAATGTCTAAATATTAATAAGTCACATTGTACTATTGTTAAGCTGAAGTGTTAAAGAAGGAAGTTCACGAAAATGTAATCAAGAGCCTTTACGTGTACAAACAACCTAAATGTATTATATTTGTAATCCATTTAAATAAATTTACTACAATTTGGATATTGCCTGCATTTTGATATAAAATTAACATTTCTTTAGTTGCAATGTCGCCAGATTTGTTAACTTATTTATACAGATTTATGATAGAAATGCCTTGTTGCTTTAAACGGTAATGGCGAACATATTTATATTTAAATATTTATTTAAACATTCTCATTTCGAGTAAACAAAATATTAATAAAAACGTACATGTTATTTTTTTGTTTTCAATATAATCCTGCTCCCCAGCGTAATTTTTTCTGTTGAATATGGTTCACAAAAGAGATCCCTTTTTTTTCTTTTTTTTTAGTCATCATTATTGTTTTTGCCCCTACTGAGGTTTCCTTCTGGCGGCGCCCATGTCTTCAATGACGAATCTTGAGGCATCAACCTAGGTTAAAAAAACTGTAGCCCAATTAAATGAACTTTTAAATCGAAATTTTGGTCAACTTCCTAAAATTTTTCATATGTTAGTTTGAGTTTTTTTCATATGTTAATTTGAGGTATCTGATAATGATAAGTAAAACTATTTTTTTTCTAAGCCCCCGGCTATGGAAATAAAAAAAAGAAGTTTTTCATCGTTATTCAGAAAAGGGTAGAGCTAGAGAAAAAATTTTCGAATAAAAATTGTAGAACAAAAAATTTTACATATAAATGGGCTAAACACTTTTTTTGCTACTGTTAAATCAATGGAGTTATGAGTTAAGTGTTGATATGCCTCTAAACATTAAAAAATCATAACTTTGATTAGAAACATATTCGTAATGACATCATTCCGCTTTTTTTTTTCGATATGGTTGCGATGGGACCACTCTAATACCTAAAGATTCCATCTAAAATTTTTGAAAGCATCCAGGAGTAATCGGGTACAGGTCTTTCTTTTATATTTTGACACCTAGTTAGAGCTTTATTATAGGAGATACAAAAAAACTTTAAGGGCAACCGAGAAAATTGTCTAAAATCCTGCTATAAGACGCAATGCGTTAGGGAGAGAGGGAATATTTTCTTCCAAATGTGGAATCAATAGGAATGCCTCTTAGGGTACGGTTTTTGTCACTTTTTTCGGTTGCTTTAAAGAAAAAGGATTTAAACCCGATGTACTTACATTCGACATGAAAAATAATTATTAAAAATCCATAGATAGGATATCCTATTTAAAAAATATAGGTTATATAATTTTTTCTACTTTACAAAAATGTTTAGAAATAAAATCTGTCAAGTACTGATTAAAAATTAAAGTGTGGTCGATTGACAGACAAAAACATTCTCATCACCGAGTACCGTAAATGTTTTAAATCAACAATTGAAACGGTCGTCTGTCAACGTTCAGCTATTAAGAAATTATGATTAAATACTTTTCCATGTAGAAAATTCAAATATCTGTGCCATGCATGCTTGCTTGGATTGATGATGTATAGATGGATAGATGTACGTATGTATATATGCTACTGATATGTACTGAAATGGATAGCCAAAAAAGGGTCGCGAAATTATCTCCTTTACGCCGCTCAAACGTAAACAAGCTCAGATATCCTGGAGCATATGCACTTCGCAATATTGGATAAAACAACAATAATGATAATAATTAATTAATAGATTTATTTTTTTTTTACTTTAAATATAATTCTTCTATTGTTACTCATTAAAAAAATGCACATCAGGCCTTATAATATTTGACTTTATCTGGGACGGTTGTTGTTTGATTATTTTTCAAGCAAATGATTACTCTGCAATACACCACCGCAAGTTAGTCCGGCTCCAGCTTTCAACCGAGCAAGCTTATCGCATATCATATTTTTCAGATCGGGAAATAAGATTTAAATAAGTTTGGTTCTTAGTATTCAAGTTATAATTACGATTTGCTTATGTACAAATGTAAATATATTTCTGTGTCGTTTATTGTCATTGATTACAATGGGTTATGGGCCCAAGCGTCGTCGTGTTGGCCTAGTGACAATAAGACATTTTTTAAATTTGTAAATCGTAAGTGCAACAATGGCGGAGAGTGGAAAATTTAGTGTTGAAAAATTAAATGGAGAAAATTATCAATCATGGAGTTATTTAGTGAAGATGCTATTAATCAACGCAGATCTATGGAGTGTTGTGTCAGAAAATTTGCTGTGCGAAGCAGATAGGGATAATGCTTGGAAAAAGAAAAATGATAAGGTATTATCAACAATAGCCTTGCTTGTTGAGACCAACCAACTTGAGCATATAAGGAATAAAAATTTTGCACATGAAGCATGGGAATCTCTTAAAGAATACCATCAAAAATCAAGCCTGTCAAATATGGTATTTTTACTGAAACAACTTTCCAAATTATCGTTGGAAGGTGGTAACATGGAAGCGCATATTAGTTCATTCCTAGATTTGCTAAATAAACTTTCTGCCTTGGAAGAAGAACTAAAGGACAGAATTGCTGCTGGGTTATTATTGTTAAGCTTATCAGATTTACATAGTTCTCTGATTACTGCGTTAGAAAGCCGACTAGCCAACGAGTTTACTCTGGAATTTGTTAAGAGTAAGTTAATAGATGAATACAGGAGACGTCAAGGAGCTGCTAAGGTACATGAAGAATCGGTGATGAAAACAGTTTATAAAGGGGACAAATCGTCTTCGGCAGGAGATATGTCGAAACATTGCTATTTTTGTGAAAAGAAGGGCACTTCAAAAGGGAATGCTTTAAATATAAAGCATTGAAAAATAGTAAGGAAAAAGCAAATATAGTCACCGAGGGAAACAATGAAGAAAAAGATGCTTGAGCTTAAGAGACGTCCATGGACATTCTACCTCGTGGTACATCGATTCGGGCGCGACGAGTCATACGGTGAATTTTAAAGAATTTTTTACGGGATTTGACGAGAGTAAAAAGGGTGTCATGCGGATGGCGGAAAAAGGACAATATTCCAAAATTCAAGGAATAGGTTCGGGCGATATTAAGTATTGAGTTAGTACGGAAGTGACAAGTTTAGGAATAAATGACGTACCATTTGTTCTCCAACTGGATTGTACCTTAATATCGGTTAAAAAACTGATAAGTGCTAGATATGAAATTCATTTTAACGATAACGAATGTGACATTTTCAAAGAGCGAAAAATTGTAGCGACTGCAAAACTCTTACCGGAACTCTACAAACTAGAAACGTTTAAACAAGTACTAAAAATTAGTGAAAACCATAGTAAAAGTTGTCAACATTCCGGGCATCGACGATTTGGACATCGGGGTATCGAGGCTATTAAGCACTTGGCAGAAAATGACTTGGCAATCGGGATAACAATTACAGATTGCGGGATACGGAAAAGTTGCGAATGATCGCAATGTATGCTTTTAGATGCAAATTTAGAGAATAAATATTAGGGGGAAGCGATTATAACAGCAAATTATTTTCAAAATCGTTTACCTACTAAAGCGAAATCAGAAACACCTTTTGAATTATGGTTTAATAAAGTTCCGAATGTTTCAACTTTGAATATTTTTGGTTCTACGGTTTATAGCCATATTCCAAAAGAACAGCGTAATAATAAATTTGCTGAAAAACCTCAAAAATTGTTATTTATGGTCAGAGGAATCGAAAGTTTATCAACTATTAAATATAAGCACAGGGCGGATTAAAATTAGTCGAGATGTAGTTTTTCTAAAGGAGGAAATATTAACAGAAAAATTATAAGCGGAAAATAAGGAAGTGACAATTTTATGCGAAAAAGACGAAGATAATGGAGAACAAGAAAGTGTTATGGTTGAACCAAATGCAGAGGAAATATTGGATAGTGACTCTAGTTACCCTTTGTACAAGTAACAGTGACTCTGATGAGGATGAAATCGAACCGTGATATAGACATTCTAAAAGAGAAAATAAAGTAGTACCACCGATCGTTACATTACAACAGCAAAATTAACAAAATTATCAGAAATGGAACCGATAAATATACAAGACATTTATTTTAGAACAGACAGTAACTTATGGAAGAAAAATAACATCTGGAATTTGTTTACTGTGCCTAACGACAGAAAAATTGTGCCATGTAAGTGGGTATTCAAATTAAAGGCAGGTGCAAATAATTTACAAAATATATATAAGGCACAGCTTGTTGCAAAGAGGATTGTACAAAAGATACACTTATTTTTGAGGATAATCAGAGTTGCTTAAAACAAATATCCAATAGCAGCTTTAATAATTGTACCAAACACATTGATACCAATTATCATTTTGTTAAGGATCTTGCTGAAAATAAAGTTATTGAGTTTAGGTACTGTCCAACAGAAGATATGATCGCGGATATGCTGACAAAACCATTGAATAGGGTTAAGTTAAATTATTTAACGGAAAAATGTGGGCTAGTTAACTATTAGTAAAAGTTTAATTAATATTATAGTTGAGGCGGGGTGTTGAATACAATAATAATAATAATTAATTAATATATTTACTTTTTTTTATTTTAAATATAAATCTTTATTACTTTGCAATACAGCACCGCAAGTTAGTCCAGCTTTCAACCGAGCAAGCATATGGCATTGCATATTTTTCAGATCGGGAAATAAGATTTAAGTAAGTTTAGTTCTTAATATTCGCGTTATAATTACGATTTGCTTATGTACAAATAAAATTATAAATTATATTTCTTACAAGTGTCGTTTATTGTCATTGATTACAACACGCAACAAGTAGTATGACGAGTTGAAATCGTAGGCAGTTCCGTAGTAGGAAATTTAGTGTGCTTTAAATCTAAAATATGTATAACTTTTAAGTATAATGACATTTTAGTAAGAATGCGTAATTTTATGATAATAAACTTATTGACATGACATGAAGTAACATACTGGGTGGTATATCATTGTGAAAACATCTTGAATTTCATGAAAATTTGAATATTGCTAAATAATATGGCTTCTCAATTATATTTAGACCTTAGTAGAGTAAGTGGTAGTGGTAGTTAAGGGGAGGTCTAGAGACCTGACTGGTAGGCCTATCAGACCCTTACGGTCTACCACAGTTCCACCCGCAACCACCACATGGCACCAGGTTTCCATCCTTACATCTACCGGATCTGGTCCCACATATGTGCTGGCGGCTCAGAGCCTAACGAGCTCATCTGTCTTCTCGTAACCCTCAATCCCACGATGTCCTGGCACCTAAACCAACCCCACCCTCTTTTTCTCCCTGCCAACGTGCTATCTCCTCTACTCTTTCTATGACTCCCTTCATGGTTTTTGCCATTACAATGGCGTAAACCTCAGCGTGAAATACCGTAGAAAACTTTCCCAAAGGGAAGCTGGACCGGGTTTGTCCGGTTTTATATATATATATATATATATATATATATATATATATATATATATATATATATTATATTTTGAAGGGCTCTGTGTAGTAGCTGCACAAGCCCATATTAAGCAATTTACCAAGCCTCCTCTATGTTATTTAATAAAAACTACAGAAAAAAATTAACAGCCCATTGATTTTTGTATAAACTAATTAGGTAATATTCTAAATAACATAATATAGATTGACATCATTGAATGTAAATTTAAAATGTGTAAAAATTACTGAATTCGCCCATTTTCAAGTTTTTCGTAGTCTGAAAAAAATATACACGGTGGTCTTCGCAGTATAACATCTGTTATTATAAAACGTAATGTATTGAAGTGTGATTGACTGATTGATTTTGAGTGGGATATTTTTTCAAAAATGTTACTGCAATGACTTAAAACTAACATCATATACTGATGACAAATTTAAATTTCCAACTACCGAAAACGAGCATGTAAAAAATGTTACTGTTTGAATTACTTCTTTAATAAATAATACTGATTTACTTGACTTATGATCTATCTACCTTCTCTGATTGCTAGTAGGATTTAAATGTAGGTATGTTTATCGATGTTTTCTGTATTTTGTCTACACGAGCCCGAAGACACTATGTGTTACAATTCAGTGTGATTTTATTTAATATCCTCATTGTAGTTTAGTTAGACAAAGCATAGAACAAATATAAGTACGGATAAAATAAATCCTAAAATGTAACTTAAATATACTTTACACTGAAACTAAGTAATAGCAAAAGCTCGTTACAGCTCAAAATTAGAAAAATGAAAATAGGAAATGTACGTACAATAATCAAGAGCATACAGTTCTCACCAGTAAAATTCTATTAGATTTTGTGTTCTTATGTATAACTAAGTATGACAAAGTGAGCACTGTCAACTTGTCAATTCTGTCACGATGTTAATTTAGGAGCTACACATTGCTGCGTCATTTTTCTTTGAAGGCGATGGTGCGTGCTTTTATGTATTTTTTTTAAAACACAAAACAGTAAACCCTGCTGATTTTAACTGAGATGATAAAAGCCATTCTTCGGTAATCTAAAATATAAAACAACTAAAGTTGGCTGCTTATCCAAAAGATTTCAAAAGTTATTTACTGTTGTATATATAAGATAAGTACCAAGTTAAAGGAGCTTATTAAGAGGATTCTAAATGTCTATACAAATGTTATTGGGATATACAGAGTGTCTTAAATAAGAGAAATTCTTTTACGTTCAGCCTTGTAATCTAAACGGTTGATCCTGGGCAGAAGAAGTACTAAAGAAATGTTAGTCTTCCTCTAGAGACTGGTATAACATTTAGCACAGTAGAAAAGCAAGTTCTTTTCAGGTACAGAAATCGTGAACATAACCTCAAAGCTTAAATTTGCGCGCAAACTGCAAGTGTGTGTATGTGTGTGAGTGTGTGTGTGTGGGTGTGTGTGTGTGTGTGTGTGTGTGTGTGTGTGTGTGTGTGTGTGTTGTGTGTGTGTGTGTGTGTGTGTGTGTATATGGTGTGTGTATGGTGCGCATGTGCGATTGGTGCATTGATCGCCAGCAGGAGCGCCACATAGTGGGGCGCTGCGGCTGTCGTTATGATTGCGCGCTTTTGAATTCTCGCATTGCTAGTGGATATGGCGCGTGAAGTTACTGTGCGCTTTTCGTTGCTACTACAGCCGCAATCGTCGTCTTCTAGCAGAATTGTTTTAGGGTGCTCCGCGTTCCCAGGGGCGAGCGCACGCGGACTGCGCCATGCATACGTTACATAATTAAAAAATAAGTTAATTTAACATATTTTTACTTCAGATATGGTACATCTACTTTTACTTATTTCACAAGCTAATTTAAACAAAAATTAAACATAATGAGGAAATAAATCAAATCATTATAATGCTGATATAATAAACTGTTTTTTTCTAATAATATTTTGATGTTGTTTAGATGCCGAAAAAAAGGGGGCTGCGCACTTCGCAGACAATTACTATTAAAATGAAAAAAAAAATAAAAGACGGTGGACAAAAGAACCGCTATTAGGATAAACGGAAGTGTGTTTTATTGAAGATAAAAATAAAAACTTTCTAATTATCGCTTGAAAATTTGCATATTAGACAGGCCAATAACTGGAATTATAAACAATTAGCAACGGATACATGCTCATTTAATTTAGTAAACCCAATGTAATTTAATAAATAAACCTGATAACTTAATTAGAGATTTTCGGGAATATGCCCTTTAAACACATGTTTTATTAAAACACTGACCTTGCTACAGTCACGTCTATACAACCTTGAACGTATTGATAATTCGTAAATAATATAGTAATTGAACCTATTCTTTTACAACTTTGTACGTATTGACGATTGCAAATAATATAATAATTGAATTTACTATTTTATAACCTTGCGACGCTCCTATATTGTTTAATTAATAAATATATAAATAGGATATAAATCTTGCAATAAACCAGTACATTATGAACCATAAGTTGTGTTCTCAAGAAACCTAATAATTAGAAAGAAAACGCTTCCAAACAACAACGTCCTAATACGTCCCGCTGCTCATCTCAAGCCGAGTGGAGCAAAGTACAGCTTGAACATTGATCCTTCGAGCCAGCGAGTCCATCGTCCGTCCAAGGATCACCTGCCAAGCTGTTCGACTTCATACTAAAAAAATAACGATTTCACCGTCCGTTCAAGAAGTACCTGCCAAACTGTCCGACCTAATACTGGAAAAACGAGTCGACCACCCGTCCAAAAAGCACCTGTCAAACAACAAGTCTATCGTTCGTCCAGAAAATAAATTAATTACAATCTAAAACCAAATAAAGGATCTTACTCGAAAACAAGAAAAATTGAGAAAACAAACTGTCAAACTTTTGTCCAATTATAGAAAAAACTGCACTAGCAGGCAAAATGAAGAATATATAAAAGAACAGCAAATGACGTCATAAAACCTAAATCTCACCAAATGCTTACTTCACCAGGAAATATTTCAACCAATTGTAAGACAAGTCCGAAGAGATCAAAAACTACTTGAAAATGTGTCCACGAAACTTGCACCTCAGGTTGGCAACAAATTGACATCGAACTAATTCAAGAAAAGACCAAATTCCGCTATCAGCTACAGATGGAAAAAATTAAGAAACAGTGGGATGCTGTCCAACTCCTGCCCAAAGAAATCAAGATCAATTTCAGAATTACTACTTTACCAAAGACACATGTGCAGAGCTGCTAAACTAATCTGAAAAAACTCTTGAAAGACTCTCATGGGAAGCCCAAGAAAAGATCGTCGCTTCAAATCAGCAAATTGTAGTAAATCAACCATAACAAAATTTAGCAGTCCCAAAAGTCCCTATTCCAATCTTTTAGGGAGGATATGAAAACTGGTCTACTTTCTTGGATATTTTTAAAAATGTTGAACAACCTAACCAACATACGTGGAGAAGCAAACAAGTTATCTCAACACCTTAAATCGATCGGAGCCACGATTCAGCATGGGATTTATTGCAAAAGAGGCATGAAACTATAAGGATACTAATGTTCAAACTACTAGACAAAATATTGGATTTACAAATGATTTCAAAGGAAGACGCGGAGAAGCTAAAAAAACTGCACGACATCACCAGTGAATGCTTACAGGCCTTAAAGAATCGAAGTGTAGTGTAGTGATAATCCGAATTATCATCGAAAGATGGGATCCTGAAACCAATCGCCTCCCATCCCAAACTTAAATACATTTATGATTTTTTGGAAAGAAAATTCCAATCATTAGAAACCAGGGTCAAGCTTAGAAAAGAGATCCAGTAACTTGAGCTGTCTATTCTGCAGCGATCACTCTCAACGCAAAACAGAAACAAGTATGTTCAATCAAAACAAAATAACGGCCTAATGAAATGTTAAAAAAAGTATTACTTAAAAATTACTTATCCAATTTATCTCAAATGTTGCAGAAAAATCGTGAAAGTATTGTGTAGAAATGAACTGCTAAAATTTTGGTGCGCATCCAAAATGGCGGCTTAATAAAGTATTTAAGAATTCAGCTCGAAAAAACTACTTAATCGACTTATTTCAAATTGTGTGTTATAACTAATTGTGGTATAGAACTAGTAAAACTGTGGTATCAATTCGAGATGAATAAACAAAATGACGGCCAAGTTAAATATACCTAATCGTGATAAAAAAACCCTCAAGATTTTACATATTATCAGGTTTTAGCGTTCCTAAATGCCAAAAAATATTTTTAGTTTAAAAACTACTCATCAGAGCCACTTCAAATTTTAGTCAAAAATGAAGGGTCGTATGGGAATGACCTAGTAATATTTTGGTAAAATCGAATTTGCCGGAATAAGATAGCAGCCTAGAGAATCGTTAAAAAATTATTATTAAAAAACTTATTCAATTTCCTCAAATTTCGCACAAAAAAACAAGTGTTACGTAGGAATAAACTAATAACATATTGGTAGGATTATAAGATAGCTAAACAAAATGGCGACCTAATAAAATATTTAAAAAATCGGCCTGAAGAAGCTACTCATTAGATTATTTTCAAATTCAACATGACGTAAGAAAATGGCAGTGTGCGTCAATGTAAAAAATACTTATTGAATTTGTTTTTAATTATGCTAAAAAAGAAATGTGGCATGGGTAGAAATCGATAAAATATTGATAGGAATTTTATATGATGGAACAAAATGGAGCCATATATAAATGTTTAAAAAATTAGTATATATGTGTTATTAAATGTACTGTGTACTGAACTAAATTGGGTCACACTTCACTCTTTCTAATACAAGGAAAGGCCACAATAACGTGGGAAATTCCGGGTAAAGGAAATTTGCCGATTTTTTAAGACTGATTTTTTTAAGACCGCCATTTTATACCGTCATTTTGAATTCTTACCAGTTAATTCCTGTATCATATTCAATTTTGCTGCAAGATAATAAGTCAATTGAATAAAAAGGCTTTTAATTGATTTTTTTAAAAATTTTATTTGGCCGCTATTTTGTTTCTCCGTCTTGAATTCGTACCACAATTTTATCAGTTAATCTCTATAGGTCCCTTAATATATGTCCAAAACTTTTAAAATAATTTATTAGGTCGCCATTCTCTTTGGCTGTTTTGGATTCATACCAAAATATTCCTTGGTTTTTGTATACAATTTGAGATAAACTAGATAATTTGTTTTATAATAATATATTTTTTTAATATTTCACTTTTTTGTTATGTTTTTATTTATTTTTATTGTTACCAAAATAATACCAAGTCATCCCCATGTAACCGTTAACATTTGATCAAAATTCGAAGTCAATCGGGTATGTAGTTTCTAGCTACGCCGCGAACTGACAGACATGCAAATGAAATTAAGAAAATATATTGTTTGGCATCTAGGGACGCTAAAACGTTAATATAGGAATGTAAAACCTGCAATTTTTTTCACATACTTTTGAGTTCATTCAAGTTAGATTCTCCTAAAACGGCATTTCTGGTAAGCGCTTTGCATAATTATTAGAATTATAGAGAAATAAATTATAATAAAGATAGATTTTATCTTAAAATATTGATAAAGCATATAATTAGTTGCAAATAACAAACAAATAAAGCATGCCATTTCCCTAGATTTCGGCAGTTCTTAAAATATACTACCAGTAGCAACCCTAATTTCGAAAATAGCAAAATAAAATTATATATTTACCGTATTTTAAAAACGAGCTTAACGTTTGAATTATTCATTGGACCCTTGCAGTAGCTCTCTATCTCGAACTCAGACTCAAATAGATTAAATAACTAATATGTCTGACCCCTTCTCAAGCATGTTTCTGACCCAATATCTGTCAGATATTATTTTTAATTTATATCAAGTAAATCTGCAAAACAAATGTTTGAACCTAGTGAAATGCTGGGATTTAGTAAAGTTTACCATGGACCTGAAATGCGGCACTAATCACGAAAATATGGGCATTTGATATTTTCAACCTCTAACTCTTATCGCCACAGTGCGTCGACTAATAGGACTTCGAGGACAAAATTCGTAGTAATTTTATTTTGAAAAAAGTGGTTTTACTATTATTTTATTTATTTATTAATTAGTAGGTCTTACTGAGAGTTAAACATACGCACATAATTAGATCTTAATTATACAGGGTTTTGTAAAAATTTGAGTTCAAATCAACTGGCACAGTAGAATTGCCTGCAAGGGAGCCAGGTTCTAGATAGGGTTCAATTTCGCCATCATAATTAGCATTCTTTTTTATCGTTTTTCGCTGAGACGAGATAAGAGGATCAGATGTAAGAATCAATACAGATAATAAATCTCTATTGCTATTGACACGTGAAGTTTTTCGCGTGTGAGCTAAACGGTTTCTCCGTATTTCTTTATGTCTTGCCTTCAGTGCTTCTTCTGTCAGCTGACCAATAGGTAAGTCAAAGGAAGACAGGATATCGATACCATAAATCAGTAACTTATTTATAGAGATAGGCATGTAATTTAACTATATAATGTTAAATAACGCTCTTTCGTTGTCTGCAATAATTTAGTGAAACTGATAATATTTATCTTTCTACCACTAGCCAAAACTCTTAATACAATGGAAAAAAATTTGATTAAATCTATATCTATTCCAGTTATCTCTGCGCTTATTTCTGGGTTACTGGAAAATTTTCTTGCGGTATTGCCATCGTTTGATGATCCGAAGCCTTGTTTGGGTGTATCTACAACTAAACCCATTCTACGTTCAAATTGTGCTTGAATTTCTTTTTTCTTATTTCAAGAGCTTTTTTGTTGTCGTTTCTTACTTGCCAGGTCTTAAAAGGTAATTTATATGCAATATGAAGTGAACACTCGAAGCATCGTATCCATAAATGCAAAGTGGATAAGCCGTACCTATAATATTCCTCTTTTGGTACCTTTTCAACAACTCTTTCTTTGTTCATTTTTTTGGGGTCGCACCACATAAATAACATCTTGCTGCAGAATTTGTATTAGACAGTATATTGCAAATACTTCCGTCAATCATGGTTAATAACATAGTATACTCGATTATGATCTCATGGTCATCAACACGTAGGGTATAAGGGATCAGTTCGCTAATTTGACCCTGAATTTTAACTGCTTCACTTTGTACCAAATCCTTATTCTCTTTACGAAATGTAAAGCTAATAGGTCTGCAAAAATGAGTAGATCCAGGACGAGGATTTTCCCAAATTCTATATCTAGTTTTATGTGTTAAATTTAATGGAGAAAATGCAAGAAACAACAAAAACTCATCAGCGCATGATGGGTCTGAAAATACCTGTTTGTAAGTACTATGCCCCACACTTCCATCAAGACCCCATTTGCATGTTAGAGTTGCCTCTGTACTTTTTTTTACATTCTGCTTAGAAATGTGTACTATACTGGTAGCAGTGATATTTAAAATTTCTTGCAGTTTTACTTTCGCAGTAGTTTCGGTCACTTCAATACTTGACGGTAAAATTTTATTTTTTATTTTTCTCAGTTCGTAAAGGCTAGGGAAAAAGTTCTTATGTACAGAATTAACCACATCGCGAAGTACAATATATTTTTTTTTTCGGAGAAATCTAAATCCAAGTACAATGCCAACACTTGTTGATCGGTTAAAAATTTTGGCTTTTCTGTATGGGTGGGCGATTTTTTCGATGCTATTTTTGCAGCAAAGTAAAACTCTTCTGCAGTATAATTTTTTAACACTGCGCCTACTTTTCGTTTTTTGACTTAAAACTGCTGCTTTGAAAAGATTTTGGTGGCCTTCCTCGGCTAGTTCCTGGCTCAGTATGAGGGATTTTTTGATGAACTAATGCTTTCTGGCAATTTAATCTCTTTTCGCAACCACTTCCGATTTTTCTTTATAAACTAATTCTGATTTCTGTGACATTCTTTCCATTTTGTGTTCATGGTTAGACAAAAATAGGACTGGTATGTTTAATACTTGCCTTAACTTGTTCTTTATTATCACCTAATTGCAGAAGTACCTTGATATGTTCGGAAATTGCATCAATCTTGTCACTTTGCCAGCATGAAACCCATTTTTCAAATAAATCTTTATTTTGTATCCGGTTTCTCACTCCTAAAATAATAAAATTCAAAGCGATTAGCAGATATTAGCAGAAAATCTATAGCAAATTATTTAGTAAACATACCCAGAAGCCAGATAAGCAAAAGAACAGAAATATGGTTTTCAATGTATTTTTTAAAAATCGAGTTAAACTTTAAATATATCTTTTTTTTTTAAACAAAAGGCAAGCATTATTTTAAATTTTTACAGTTTCATACAAATTTAATATTCCTACGCAAATCAGGCAATATTTTATTGTACATACTCTCTAGGTTACTCTCCATGATAAACTATGTAAATTGTTCTTTTGCACTAAACTCAACACACTCGTTCAACTGAAGTTAAAACTGCAAATGGTAAGTGGTCTACTTGAAATATTTTAAATACATTAAAGAACGGACTTTTTATTTATCGATAAACGAGATAAGAAATAAAAAAAACACTTTTTGAGAATGTTCGGTTATCTTTTTATGAAAATGCATGTATTTTGTTGTGCTACAAAAACATCCATGTTTTTATTTTTTTCCACATATCAACGCACTGTGAATCGCCGCGAAATAAAAAAAAATCATTAATTTTTTTTTATTGTAGTACATTAATAATTTATTAGGCCGCCATTTTCTTTGGCTGTCTTGGATTCATACCAGAATAATTCAGGTTGATTCCCTGGTTTTTGTGTAAAATTTGAGATAAACTAAATAATTTGTTTTATAGTAATAATTTTTTTAATATTTCACTTTTTTGTTATGTTTTTATCTATTTTTATTGTTACCAAAATAATACCAAGTCATCCCCATATAACTCTTAACAGTTGATCAAAATTCGAAGTCAATCGAGTATGTGTAAAACCTGCATTTTTTGCAATTATTAGAATTATAGAAAAGTAAATTATAATAAAGATAAATTTTATCTTAAAATTTTGATAAAGCATATAATTAGTTGCAAATAACAAACAGATAAAACATGCAATTACTCTAGGTTTCGGCACTTCTCTCATTACCTTTAGAATTTTAGAAAAATAAATTTTGCTTTAAAATTATTGGAAATAATACAGTCATTTTAAGCTTAACATATTAATAAAGCAAGTAATTAATTGCAAATAACAAACAAATAAAACATGCCATTTCCCTAGATTTCGGCAGTTCCTGAAAATATACTTTCAACGGCACCCCTAATTTCGAAAATAGCATAACAAAATCTTATATTTACCGTATTTTAAAAACGAGCTTAAGGTTTGAATTATTCAATAGACTTTTGCAGTAGCTCTTTATCTCGAACTCAGACTCAAATAGATTTTATAACTAATATGTCTGACCCCTTCTCAAGCATGTTTCTGACCCAATCTCTGTCAGATATTATTTTTAATTTATATCAAGTAAATCTGCAAAACAAATGTTTTAACCTAGTGAAACGCTGTGATTTAGTAAAAAGTTACTATGGACCTGAAATTCGGCACTTATCACGAAAATATGGACATATGTTATTTTCAAACTCTCTCTCTGATCGCCGCGAAATAAAAAAAAACATTAATTTTTTTTTATTGTAGTACATTTTATCAAAGAGCTTAACAGTTGTATCTACTAACATAGGTATTATAATTGCACATCTCACTCAAAACCTATAAAACACACTAAATATCCACAAAAAATGCACATTCCGACTTGAAGAAAAAACGCACGGCGTAGAATACTATATTTTACTCTACCGAGTTTTTATGAATTAATGGCCGCGTTCACCCGCCTGATCGCTCGTTGGCTATCGATCATCAAAGTAGCGCTCAAATAATAGCAATGGTTTGAACGGTTTTTAGAGATTTTGAACGAAGCAAATGTTTCTTGACCTTAACCTCGATGAGAATGAGAATATGGGACAACGGGAACAAGGAACGATTGAAATTAAAAGAAATATGATAGTAAATTTGTTTGTATAATACATTCTATATTTTGTGTTAAAAAAATGATTTAAAAAATCTGTTATTGCTCTGGTGTATTATTATATTGTATAATTATTACTCATAATGTTTACATTACATGCCGCCATCTCGTTTGTTATGTCAACTGATCGTTGCTCAGTTAAGTAGCGAAAATAAAATACGATACAAAACATGGCGTCCGCTCAACGACACGCTATCAAAGTAGCAAGATTAAATAGCTCGTTCATGGTAACGCTCTCAGAGCGATCACTGAGCGATCAGGCGGGTGAACGCGGCCAATAATACGTATCGTGACGTTATCTGCAAAACATGATGAAGGAACTTGCACGCGGGCTTGCCACTATTGGCCGACATTTTTACAACATTTAATTTAATGATAATTTTTTGCGTAAAAGCAAACAGAAAATATTTCTGTTTGCGGAAATCCAGCTACAAGTGTTTCATTAGTAAAGACTTAAATATGAAAAGGTTTTTTACAATTATCTATAATACTAACCTAACCTAAATATATAAAATGTAAATAGATATATCTCCTCTTGGTTATATATCTATGATTAATGCCCATTTCAAGCCAAGATTCAAAACTGCATTTTCCATGGAGGTCAACATGATAGTGCTCCCAAGGTTAACGCAATACATGTCAAAGCAATACCTCTGTGTACATTACATAGACAGCTGGAATAATGAAGTTTTAGCAGCTGATTAATTGTTCGTATTCCTTTCAAGACGAAAACCTGCGTGAACAGTTTATAGCATTGATGGATGGATACGTAGATTAATGGGAAAAGTTAGACGCCAAGAAATAAATCAAGGAAAAGACTACATTCCTCATCAAGCCTTGGTCAAAGAAGCATCTATCCGTTTAAAAGTATTTTGAAGCATCCTGCAAAAGCATCACAGGCATTAACCCCAACGAGATCATGCACGTCGGCCCAAGACTACAACAGAATATCGCGGACATACTCGTTCGTTGGAAAGAGCATGAAATTGCATTTTGCGCAGATTAGAAAAAATGTATAGACAGAACAAAATCCATTCAGAAGATTCACCGTTTCAGAGAATTTTATATAAAGAAGATCCCACTTAACCAATGTTTGAACATAAACTCACCACTATTACCTACGGAACCACGTCAGCTCCGTACCTGGCTGTTAAGACACTTCAAGAACTCGCAATCGAGGTAGCAACAAATTTCCCGCAGCAAGTTAGGCAACAAGATTTTTACGTTGATAACTTTCTATCGGAAGGACGAAACGTCCAAACAGTTCTAGAACATCAAAAACAACTACTACCAATGCTCAGTTCAGCCAGATTCAATTTGAGAAAATTGTCAAGCAACTCGTCTGCAATACTGAAGTCTACTCTAGAGGAGATAATACATTTAAATTCAACAACTTTTCGAAATCACCAATCTAACGAAAAAAATATTTAATCAGAAATTCTTAAACTTTTATGGCTAGCTCAGTCATTGTTTAAGCAAAACTCATTATCCAAGACCTGTTGGCTCCGAAACCTGGACTGGGATCAGCCCGTTGATCAAAGAATATCTACAAGATGGTTGCAGTTTCAAAGCAAAATAAAAGAAGTGGATTAAAATCCCTAGATGCATGCATTATCGAAACTTCCAAATATATTTACATGGATTCCGTAACGCGTCAGAAAAGGCCCATGGTGCAGTATTTACAGCCGTATCACAGAAAAAAAAATCATATCGTCACACTTCTATAACCCAAGTCAAAATTTGCCTCAGCAAAGAAAAAAAACTTTACCTCGATTAGAATTGTACGCCGTCGTTCTCCGTTTTGTTCCAATAACACGAATTTTCTGTGTAGATGACATCATTGCAGAATAACAAGACTATCGACAAAACTTAAGTTTCAGAACTTAAGTTCATTCCTTAATAGCAAAGGCCTCATTCGAGTTGGAGGAAGACTGGGGAATGCATCGATACCTTACAATAAAAAATACCTAATGATTCTTCCCTACAACAACCACCTGTCGAAGCTAGTTATAGGAGAGGCTTACAAGAAAATTCTGCCTGGTAGTAAATAAGCTACTCTCTCATACACGCCACCATTTACAAACTTAGAGGCAGATTAGCCGGGGCTATTCAAATAAGAACCACCAAAGTAAGAGGATATAAGTCCCATAAGGTATACATATCAGTTTTCGCCTGCTTGGTTACTTAAGCAATTTAGTTAGAAGCCGTCAGTGATACGGCAACAGAAGCATTCTTCGCTGCCTTCACTGCTAGAAGATGACGCTGTAAAAATATGTACAGTGACAACGGAACTCCACTTGTTGTAGCATCTAAACAATTTGAAGATGAAGTTAGAAAAATTATCCAAGAGCCAACACTGCAAAATGCAATGGTTGAACTCAGAAATCCAATGGTACTTCACCCCACCAGTAGCTCCACATTTTGAGGAATATGGGAAGCAGAAGTTAAATCCATTAAGCCTCATCTTAAGCGAGTCATTGGAGAATACAACCTAACCTACGAAGAGCTGATAATTCTAGTATACGAAAGCGATTCAAGTCTAAATTATCGACCGTTCTGTCCTCTAACCGAAAATATAGATGACATCAGCGCACTAAGTTCTAGGCATTTCCTCATATGAAGAGAGTTATAAGCCCCCCCGGAATGCAGTCGTACCGAAAGTTGCAATTTGACACAAAGATGGAAACTTGTTTAAAAAAGATGCCTGGTGTCGAGAATACCTCACTGGACTTCAGCAAAAAAAAAAAATGAGTGGACACGAAAATTTACGAACAGCAACCATGGTTCTAATTAAAGTAGAAAATATAAATGCCAAAGGCCGATTTACAAGTTGATTACTTTGCCTATAGAAGAAGATACGCAAGAAGCTATTTAGTTCAACAGTCACATCGGAAGAGAGGAAAGAAGAACAACAAGACAAGGAAACAAGAAACAGAGAACTTCAAAATCACAACCTCCTTACGTTCTGGCAGTCCTATTCTTATTGATTTCAGCAGTAACAGCAGAAAATGTATCCAGAATTCACCACCCTCAAGAAGGATTCTACATAGAACACCTGGGATCAACACTTATTGGCAGAGGAATCTTCAGAATAAAAATAGTGCACTCAAGAAAAAGAAGCAAAAAAGATGCAAAGGAAGTATCCTACGTGGTCTCCCATTCCACAAACCTTTGTAATAAAACTAAAGACATTACAAATGATGTTAAATGTACAGCTTTAATTCATGAATTAGAAGAACTAAAAAATCACATAAAATGGATGTGGGGATGACCCTCAACGATGTTCATCATAGAAGAAGAAAAATAGGAAATTTTGAAAAATTTTTAACAGCCGTATTTGGAGTCAACGATGAAGTATACTAAGATATCGACCCATTCAACAAGATTCAAGAAAAGCTGATTAGAGCATCTAATTACCAAACCAAATATATATAATTTTAGCTTTCACAAAGTTCAGTGAAAATGAATACAGAATCACCACCAAACTACAACATTTTCAGGAACGACTTAACTAAGGATTTGAGGCAATTAACAACATGCAAAGCTGGTTCAAATAAATAGGCACCAACGCCCTCCCTCAATATCCAACTACTAAGTGTCTATCAAGGGGTAATACATTTTATTAGCGAAAACAATAAATACTACGATAAATTATTGAACATACGTTTCAAAAGAGGAACAGTACACGATCTCATATCACCAGCGTATGTCAACAATATTGGAAATAAAAAATAAAAAATCTCTCAAAATATATAGATATTTTTCAATAGCGGGTACTACCCAATTCAGTAAAACCGACGCCAATTCATCTAAAAGTCAAAAATTGATAATATTGGAACCTTGATGTCACCGATTACTACATCGCCCTTGATTACAACATACAACTGTATTTCTAGCTCCGTGAAAGTGACCTACAACAATATATCAAGCCTTATCCACAGAATCAGCATCACTTCATTTGCTCACCAAGTCCAGTCAGAAACATAGAGACCAATCCTTCATGCGTCATAGACAAAACATATAAACAACCCCCTCCTAAATATTACAATTTTGAAAAAGGCATATTAATGAAGCAGCTTTGCTCAGCCAATACTTGGCTCTCCAGCAGTCATATCAGTATTCTATAACGGTGCTCGGGAAGATGTTGCAATAAACGCAACTGGAATTATTCAAATATCTCAAGAATGCATCATTCAAACAAAGCAGAACATTTTTACTTTAAAGCAGTTTTCAACTTATTGAGTGACGCAATAAACAGGAATGTTATGGAAAATATACCCATAGAGTCAGTATTGGAACTAGGAGACACCTTCCATGAACTAGTGAAGGACCAATAAAACGTAAGTCAACAGGTCCAGAATACTACTTGGCGAAGCATGCACCATAATTCCATAACCTCCAGAAGTATCACAATAATTAGTATCATCAGCATTGTCATAGCAGAATGTTATGTAATCAAAACCATTTCCACGCTGCAGCAGAAGAAACGCAACCGAAAACAAGATCAAGGTGCAACCCAGAACGACGAATTTGAATTACGGTCCCTGACATCATCCGTCATAGAGAGACTGCATGCATCATAGAGAGGCCACAGAATGTATAATTCCCAAAATTATACATAAATTGCCTAAATTTTAAATAGGGCAAAAATGTGATAATTTCAATATGTACTTTAAACACATATTTCATCAAAATACTGATCTTCTTACAGTTATGTCAATACAACCTTGCACGTATTGATGATTAGTAAATAATATAGTATAGTAATTGAATCTGCTATTTTACAACCTTGTACCTACTGCCAATTATAATTAATATATTAATTGAATTTACTATTTTATAAACTTGCAAATCTCACATATTGTTTAATTATTAATTATATAAATAGGATATAAATCTCACACTAAACGAGTACATAACGAACCATTAGTTGTGTTACTCAAAGAACCTAATAATTAGAAAGAAAACGCTTTCTAACAATAAAAGACCCTATTACGTCCCGCTGCTCACCTCAACCCGAGTTCAGTAAAGTAATTGTCAAGCATAGCTTACTCGGTAACAATATATTGCATATCTCCAATAAACGCGGAATTCAAACAATTTTAAGACATCTGAAAGCCATTAAAATAGCATTCTTAATACACATGTTGATTTAGGGTTGGGAAATCGAAGAATTAAAAAACAACGCTTAGTGCGGGAAAATGTATTTTCCTGTTTTGAAGGGAGTGTACGAACTGCTGTTATAATTATTTGACATATAAAGTTTTTACTCAATTTTTAAATAAATGTTTTCATTTATTTTAAATAAAAATTAAGCACAAAATAAAGCGTTCCTATATTAAAAGCAAATACTACTTTTTGCGGGAAATTTATTAAAAAATCTTGTGGTAACAAAGAGGTTATTGATATAAAATATTTTAATACCAAAAATTCCATAATTGATGTGGGTAAATTTACAAAGTTGGTTTCATGAAAATTATTACAATAAATTACTAAATAAACTTTCAATTATTTGACATATAAAGTTTTTACTCAATTTTTAAATAAATGTTTTCATTTATTTTAAATAAAAATTAAGCACAAAATAAAGCAATCCTATCTAAAGCAAATACTACTTTTTGAGCGAAATTTATTAAAAAATCTTGTGGTAATAAAGAGGTTATTGATATAAAATATTTTAATACCAAAAATTCCATAATTGATGTGGGTAGATTTACAAAGTTGGTTTCATGAAAATTATTACAATAAATTACTAAATAAACTTTCAGAGTTTCAAGATTGTGACCCAAAATTTCCACTACGAATAATAATATGGTAATAAATATCAATACAATTTAAATTAGGAATGGATCATTTTATATAATGTTATCGAAGCATATAATAAAGAAAGAAGCTTTTATAAATGTTAAAAATATTGATCAAGCGTGTTTTCATTGGGTGGTTGATAACCTTCTATTTCTGGCAAAATCTCATAAAGAACTTCCCTCTTCATACCCTTATTACAAATCAGTTCTAATTACTGAAAATTTACAGGCAACAACATCATAAAATAGAGATGTGAAAGCGTTAATAAAATGTCAGTTAACGTATATGATTTGGAGTTAGTAGATCAGGTTAAGTTATGGTAAAAATGCAAAATTAACAAAAGAAAAATTTAATTTGCTTTCAATTCAAAATAAATATTACCCGAAATTAAATGGGTATGAACCTATATCTGCGGACTTTCAAATGAATGACGATGGCTTTGTCTGAATTTTATTACTGTTGGTTTAAAAATCTTTTACACACATAATCTTGTTTCTTTACAGCTTAGGAAAAATTCAGGAAAAAATTTCATATGGGATAGATGTTTAAGTTAAGCAGAAGTCCTTTTATAATTTATGTTGATTTTGAAAGCATTTAGAACCGGTAAATTATTAAGTAACTCAAGAAATGAAATATCAGAAATATATAGCTTATATTGCAGGTTATTATTCTATGATGATTCACTGTCATATTTTAAATGTTTTTGTGGAGAAGAATGTATGGATTGCTGTGTTATTGAAATGCTAAATTTACCAAAGATAATAGATCCTAACTTAATTAACGCTAAACACTCACATATGCGAAAAATGTATTAAAGAGAATGATAGAATTGTACCAGATCATGATCATTTTACTTGCAATTTTAGAGAGTTTGCATATGATGATTGTAATCTTAATCTGTGTTCTATAATTTATCAGGCTACGATAGTCATTTCTTAATTAAACAAGTTGCTAAAAATAGTAACTCTAATGTTTTTCCTCATAATAAAGATAAATTTATTTCATTTACACTTTTTTTTTAAATAACCGTAATAAATTTAGGTATATAGATTCACTAGTGCTGCTGAGTGATACTTAATGGTTACTCAGAAAGAAAATTATTTTAAAATATTAAAAAGTAATATATATATATATATATATATATATATATATATATATATATATTTAGGTGAAGATCATATTAAAGTATTAATGCAAAAAGGCGTCTTTTGTTCTGATTACATAGATAATTTGGAGACAATGAGTGAAACCTCTCTTCATTCAGTTGAGAATTTTTATAATAAATTCTACAACATTCATTAGTGACAAAAACGTGTTATTTTCAGTATACAGCATAACACTGATAGAATTAAACAGCCTCTGGAAACGAAAAAAAAAACAAGAATGTTTAGATTTTTTAACAAACGGTAAAGGTCTTCTATTTTTAAATAAATTGCCTTCTGAGGTACTAGGTAGCCCCCAAAATTGTTTTTTATTTGTCTTAAAGCAGTTAGTTAAAAAAAACAAACGGCGGGATATCTGTATGACTTGTTATAAACTCTGGACGAGAGTTTATTATATCCTTACTATCTTCAAATGTTCGTACTCGTCGTGACCGTGTCATGACGTACTTTTTTGTACGTTTTTACCTTTCGGTCGCTATATCTCGGAAATACTTTCATATAAACTTTTGAAATTTGGTTCGTTTTTAGACCACAACGGATTTTCGTATCATTCTGGGCTTTTTCGCCTATTAGCGAAAACAAATAGTTTTTTTTCGAGCCATATTGAAAATGGGTGCGATCGAAGTTTGAGAAGTATTTTTTTTTCAAAGTTTTACACCTCGTTTTTTATCAAATACAAGGGTACATTGAACGTCCTCTGGTGGCCAAGTGGTTCGGGTCTTCGACGAAAACAAAAAAAAACTAAAAAAGCATAGATACAGCAAAAAAATTCCTAAAAAAAACGGTTTTTTCAAAAAAGTGTCAGTAAATTTCATTTATTGGCGCTTTAAAAAAATGATTTTCTTAAGTTTTTTTCTGATTTGTTTTGCTATCGCGCGCTAAAAATAAGGTCTATTGAAAATTGCCATGAGGCAAAAATAATGAGGAGGCAAAAGGTACGAAATCGCGTTTCAAGTTTGCAGCTAAATGACCCAAAAGAAAAACTACTTGCTTGTAAAGCATTCAATTTTTTTCGTATTTTTTTCTGAAAGATGTGATTTCGATGCCTCGAAGTTCTGCCAAAATATCGACAGAATCAGACAAAAATTAAAAAAGTAAAAATTTTTTGAATATACAGCTAACAGCCAATAGTGCCTTTGCTTTAAAGAGGAATATACCCGAAGTTCTTACTTCTTTTTACACAAAAGCAAAGAGTATTCAAAAACTTTAAAATATGTTCCACAAGTTTCCGCTTTACTATTTGCTTCCACGATGTATGAAAATATCAGAAAATCAAACTTGAACAAAATTTGTTGAAAATCGGAACACTGAAAATATCTAATTTTCATAAAGGAGATCGGCGCGTTGTGGCTTGGTAATGCTTAAATACTTTTCTAGGGTCGATCGTAGAGGATTAATAGGCGCATCTCCTGGTAAAAACACATTTTTGATAGAGCTGATAATAAACTGGGCAGTGGCGTTCGATATGGGCACATTTTTCGAGACCCCGTTCAAACACGATTCAGGTCTCGAGGTTGATTTGTTGAGATGGGACACTTTTTTTCAGATTTCCAATCTAAAAATGTCGAAAAAGTTCATAAATAAGCAATATCGGGGCAGTTTGAGGGGTCGAAACCCATCCTACTTAGTGAACGATGAGGGTTCGATAGAAAATGTAATGTTTCGAAATTAAAATAGGGTACCTATACCGGAAAAGCTCCATATATACAAGGCATAATTTTACATTTTTTTGTCCAGGCCAAGAAGCTGGGTAAAATGTAGTATAAAAAAATGGCCCATTTTTATTTTGGAAGTTCTATCAATAAAAACTCGTAAAAGTATAGATTTGTCTTTGACAAAACCAGAGTAAAGCGTGGGTAAAGCCGCTGTCAGAATTAAATGGGTTTATCATATTATACGATACTATATGATAGTTATGTTCGTTGTTTGTTTATGTTTGTTGAATTGGTCGTTCCCGGAAAATCCGCGATCATCGTGAAAATTCTAAATGTTTTTCATGATTTTAAACACAAACTGGATAATTTAGAAATAATTATTTGATCTAGAGTTTATATTTTGCAGGATTGTTTTCGTTTTGAGAGTGAAAATCGGGACTGAAGTTGTGACAGCGGCTTCCGCACGGTTTTACAGTCAAAGAATAAATCAGTATGCTAAAAACAATTAAATAACACAAGACTGAACACAAAACATAACAAATAACAAGTGTAAGGAACATTAGTGGCATTTATATCTCAGTGAAATATTTCTAAACTCAAGATGCAGTGTTCTAAATGCAATTCAACTTGTTCTAATATAGATGTTACAAAAAGCAGTCAAATAAAAGACCAGTATGGTGGCCCCTGTGATTTATGCAAAATGATTCTTTGTAAGTCCGATATGGGCACTCTTTTCTAAACCAAGATGATTCGAAATGCAGGTCGCTATGGTTAATTTTTAGAGTTGTGGCATTTTTTTCGGATCACTCGTTCAAAAATCTCGGACAAATTCAATAAGCGACCGAAATGCAAAAAAATTAGCTCGTCTTTTCAATTTTCCCATAATTCACTTTCTTTTTCGAGAAGAGTAATGAGGGACGAGACTCGAAATGTCGCCCAAAGGATTGAAAAACAACAGCGCCAAAATTACTTTCCGGTTTATACAGTGCGACCCATTTAAAAATAAGATTTCACTGTTATTTTCATATATTTCCCTATGGTTTTACGTTTGGCCCTGCACCATAAGGTTGATTCTAGGCGAATCAAGTAAATGCGCAAAGAAAAGTCTTTATTTCTTCTAAGGACTCGTGTAAAAATCAGCTTGATCAGGGTAATTTGGAGAAATTTTTGAATTGTAGCGTGCACGAATTCTGTTTGCTATTGTTTGTCCCTTCGTTACATCGTGTCGGTACTCCTTGTTATAAAAACGATTTGTTCAATATACAGTTAAGTTAATTTAAGTTTAAATAAGGGCTTATTGTTTAAAATATATAGGATATAAAATATAAAATTAAAACATTAAAATTACATTAATTTTCTATGTACAAACATAAACTTCTTTCTCTTTCTAACAAATATTTTAAGTATACGGCGAAATACCGCGAAGATGCTTCGCCTTCCGATAGTGTGTTCAATACGCAGTGTCAGAAACAAATCGACAGGACTTACACCAATTCAGTTACAAAATTAATATAAAATAAATGTCATACCGCGTAAAAATAAATCAAATTCCCTAAACTATATACACATAAGTGATTAAAGTGATCTGAACCAGAAAAGATTTACTTGGATGCAGCCCAGGGTACCCTGAAGAAAATTAATGGCATATGGTGAATTTTAATACGAGAAAAAGGTAGGCGAACATCCGTCCTTAGTATTGTTACAGCAAATTAATTGATCTTTTGAACCAGCTATTTAAAGTTTTTGTTTATTTTTGTACATAAAATAAAATGGTCCTTCGCCCCAGGATCTTTTAATTTTGCTTAAAATATTAATTTTTTTTAAACGTAAAGTCGCCATATTTAAAACTCATTTCCTGTATTAAATAGCCTGGCACACATCTTTTCTTTAAATTTACATATTTCTCCGCTAGGTTTGCAAGTGTGCATTTTCTACCCAATCGCACCGTTCCTTGATCGGTGGATAAATCAAAATAAACAAACATAAATTCAGTGTCAAACTAAATACTGACCAGTGCATATAAGAGCCTAATCTATTTTTGTTTATTTTATCTCGCGAAAGAATTTCGGGAGTTTGGCAAGTCTTTAGTACGAGAGCCTATAGTAAAATAAATAAATAAATAAATAAATAATTTTATCTTAATAATAATTAAATACATTTTTTTTATATTTCATTTTCTCAAACATGACTGATAAAAGTAAAAAATGTATTCTGCTTCGCAACGTAGAGGTTAAAAGAGTTGAAGAAATGCTAGAAATTGGCCAAAAATCTTTAATAGACAAATCTTTTTATGCTAATTTTATAATTTGAACACTTAGATACTGTTTATGGCGCCTTTTATGAGCGACATAATAATATTCTAAAAATATTAACCTCAGACGATGACTTTGAGGAACAGGATAAAATACGCAAAGGTTTTGATAACAAGTATTATGAAATCAAGGCTATTCATTTTCAAATGGCAGATAAACCTCAAAGTTCTTCATTAATAATGCAAAATTCTACTACTTTTTCTGAAGGTTTAGTCCCTAAAATGAAATTATTAAAATTTTCTGGTGATTTTAAAAATTTTAACGCGTATATAGGCGTATTTGATGCTCTTGTACACAATAACTCAAAAATTTCAAATATTGAAAAATTCTCTCACTTACTCTCTACTCTTGAAGGCCCGCCAAAAAACTTAGTTCAATGTCATCCCTTATCGGCTGCCAATTATATAGTTGCTTACAATGCTTTAAAAGGGAGATTTTCAAATAAAAGACTTGTAGCTACTGCGCACTGGAATGAAATTGATAACGCTCCACGCTTGACAGGCGAAAATCCGCAAATGCTTAGAAAATTACCCGATACTTTCGTAGAAAATATCGCCGCTTTACAAAACATGGGTTATCCAGTAGATCAATGGTCTTTCGTTTTAGCCCAAATGCTATTTAAAAAATTAGATACTACTTTATTGTCTCGCTTTGAGTCGGTATATGCTTCTACGGAGATGCCATCATATGAAGAACTTATAGAATTTCTAAATAAACAATGCACCGCTTTAGAAACGCTAAATACAACAATTAATCTCCGCTGGCTTAAAAAACAGAATTCTAATCCGCCTAATCGCTCAAATACATTTTTTGCTTCTTTAAATTCCGCTGAAAATAATAATTTTGAAAATCGCTCTTGCTCTATTTGTAAAAATACAGATCAATTAATTTATAAATGCCCTACATTACTAAATAAAAATCCTAAAGAAAGGTACTCGCTAGTAAAACAGAAACGCTTATGTGTAAACTGCTTAAGTAACCACAACAGTCAATTTTGTAATTCCTCAACAGCTTGTAGATTTTGTAACAAAAGACATTATTCGATTCTTCATGATAATGAATTTGTTTACCGCCCGCATGTAAATAATGACCCGCAAACATCGCAAACAACATTGCTCTTAATTCGAAATTCGATGCTAAATAAACAAAGTGACAATTTCGTGCATCAAAGTAATAATTCTACTTCTGCGAATAATAACGCTGCTTCTCAAAATAATAGTACTTCTCTAAATATACCAAATAACTCTCAAAATTCTAGTACAATGTGCGCATTAACCTTGCAACATGAGTATGGCCCCCGTACTACATGCAATTTAACCACCTCAAATAATGTGTTACTGCCAACTTTAAAAGTTCATATCAAAGACAGCTTTAGAAATTATCATATTGCACGTGCTTTAGTAGATTCAGGCAGCATTTTATATTCGCAAAAAACTAGCTAATAAACTTTGCTTAAAACCAAGAAAACTGTCAATGAATATTTACGGTTTAGGTGGCATGAAAACATTTTCTAAAAATGGTAGTGTCTCTTGTTCTATCAAGCCTTGAAATAAATGTGAACCAATTTATGAATTTGATGCAATTATTATGAAAAATCTTTGCTCTGACATGCCTTTTTGTAACATTGACACAGAAAATTGGAATTTCTTATCAGATTTAACTCTCGCTGATGACAGTTTTAATATTCGCGGTGAAATTGATATAGTTTTAAGTACGAGCTTGTTTTCTACAATATTACAAGATGGAAAAATAACAATAAATAAAAATTTCTTTAGTTGTCTAAATTCAACTTTTGGTTATTTGGTCATGGGCAGCTTTAAAGAGGGAGATTTTTCTCTTTCACAAAGGTATTCATATTTGACACCTAATTGCTATGAACAAATAAATAATACTTTAACAAAATTTTGGTCTCAAGAGGAAATACCTGTTAACAAGATTTTACCCCTGAAGAGACAAAATGCGAAGAAATTTACTGCAATAAAACACACCGCACAGATTCTTGACGCTATGTAGTTTCTCTGCCCTTTAAGGACACGCTTAATGAACCTAAATTTAAAAATTCAAAATTAACCGCTTTAAACCGCTTCTTTTCACTTGAAAAACGCTTAATGAATAATCCAGAACTGCAAATAAATACTCTAATTTTATGCGCGATTACTTAAATAACGGTTTTATGGAACTTGCTAAAACAGAAGATTCTGATGACTATGCTTATTTCCTCCCGCATCATTGTATTTTACGCCCGCATGCAGCAACTACCAAAACAAGAATAGTTTTTGATGCTAGCTCGAAAGATGCTAATTTAACCTCGGTAAATGATACCTTACTAATAGGTCCCAAATTACAAAAAGACATTTCGAGCATTTTACTAACTTTCAGATTAAATCCTATTGCTATAACCGCAGATATTAAAAGTATGTATCTTCAAATATTACTAAATCCGCATCACGCTAAAAAATATCAAAGAATATTATGGAGATTTTCTCCAAACGATCCCCTGAAGCAATATATTTTAAAAACTGTTATTTTTGGTGTAAATTCTTCGCCGTATCTTTCTTTACGAACTTTGAAACAATTAGCTATTGACGAAAAAGAGAATCATGAAATTGCAGCACAGGTTCTAGTCTCAGATATTTATATAGATGATCTGGCCACGTCTTGTAAGGATATTTCTAGTGCAGTAACCCTTCAAAAGGAATTAACTTCTTTACTACAAAAAGGTGGATTTTCTTTGAGAAAATGGGCAAGTAATAGTAAAGAGTTTTTATCTTATTTACCTAAAGAACACCTTCAAGTTGAAGCATTTGTTTTTGATTTAGATGCTATCTCCACAATAAAAATTTTAGGGCTTAAATGGAACCCAAATTCTGACTCATTCTTTTATACTGTTAATCTTGTTCCGAATGTTTGCACAAAAAGAAATATGCTTTCCGATCTCGGAAAAATTTTTGACCCTGTTGGGTATCTTACTCCTTTAAAGGTCGTTGCTAAATTATTAATTCAAGACCTGTGGAAATTAAAAATAGATTGGAATGAAAATGTACTGCAAAATATATCGTCTCAGTGGGAAGTAAAAATCAATTACCAAACATTTCAAAAATTGAAATTCCGCGATACATAAATACACAAACTGCAAAACACTTTGAACTTTGTGGCTTTTGCGATGGTTCGCTTAAAGCTTACGCTGCATGTGTGTATATATACACATTAATTTTGAAAACAGAGTTGAAACTTTTTTGCTTTCCGCTAAGTCAAAACTTGTTCCTATTAGCAGTCCCACGCATTGAACTTTCTGCAGCATATTTACTAAGTAAATTAATCAAATTTATTTTAGAGACCTTCGTAAATCGTATACAATTTAAAAATATATATAGTTTTACCGATTCAACGCTTAACGCATCTCCGCATAAATGGAAACCATTCGTGGCAAATCGCATATCATTAATTCAGGAAAATGTGCCTAATGCAATTTGGAAGCATATACCCACAGATTTAAATATTGCCGATTGCGCATCTCGTGGATTATTTCCTGAACAATTTGTTAAAATGTCTGCTTGGTGACCAGGTCCAGATTTTTTAACATTATCTATTTCACAATGGCCAACAAATAATACACCTAAAATTATTTCGGAGAATGTAATAAAAAAAGAGGAAAGAAAAGCTATCGCGTTAATTACATTTTGCTGTCTAGATTTCATTAATTTGTTGCTAGAAAAATATTCCTCGCTTGCCAAAATTTTAAGAGTAATTGGTTACGTGTGACGTTTTATTTTTAATGCGAAAAAGAAACAAACAAAAACACTTCTCCTTTTACAAATTTTGAATTACAAGAGGCATTACATGTTATCATAAAACGCACACAAGATTTATTTTTCTCGTCAGATATCGAAAATATTTTAAATAAAAAATTACCTTCAAAGCCGCTCAGAAAATTGGGTGCATTCTTAGATAAAGATGGTATATTAAGAGTGGGAGGCCGCTTACAAAATTCATTACTAAATTATGATACAAAATTTCCTATAATTTTACCCCGATGTGGCCGTTTGACAGATTTAATCATAGAAGACACGCATAAAAAACATTTTCACCCTGGACTACAAACGCTACAATTTCTTTTAGCACAGAGTTATTGGATTTTATCTCCGCGCCGCGCTGTTAGAAAAATATTATTTAAGTGCATAAAATGTTGGCGCTTAAACCCTACTACTTTAACGCCTTCCATGGCAAGCCTTCCAATACACCGTGTTACACAAGCAAAAGCATTCTCAGTTGTCTCTATAGATTTTGGAGGTCCTTTCTTTATAACGCTCGGAAAACATCGAGGTTCTAAAAAGGTAAAATCTTATATTTGTATATTTGTGTGCTGCGCTACAAAAGCAATACATATTGAACTTTGCATAGATCTGTCTACTGAAAATTTTCTTTGCACCTTACGCCGTTTTATTGCCCGACGTGGACGTTTAACACAAATTATTTCAGATAACGGAAAAACGTATGTCGGTGCTAATAAATACCTTCTTAATATAATGAAAGACGCAACCGCTAAAGAAAAAATTAAATGGGTTTTTCTACCGCCATATTGTTCTCACTGGGGAGGTTTACATGAAGCTGGTATTAAATCGGTTAAAACGCATTTAGCCCGGATTATCGGAATGCAAATATTCACGTACGAAGAGCTAAATACAATCTTGATACAAATAGAATCGTTACTTAATTCTAAACCGCTTCAACCTATGTCTTCTAACGCTAATGACTATTCAGTTCTTACACCAGGACATTTTTTAAGTCTAGAGCCAGTTACTTGCTTACCTGATCCTGATGTATCACATTTAAAAATGAATAGGCTTGATCGTTTTCAACTTTTAATAAGATTACACTCAGATTTTTGGTCAAGATGGCATTCTGAATATTTACACACCCTAATATAATCTCCCACCAATGAAATGGAAAATAGCAAGACTTTCCAAAGTTATGCCCGGAAAAGACGGAATTGTACGAGTAGCCGAGGTACGCACCGATCAAGGAACTTATATACGCCCGCTAGTTAAACTCTGCCCATTACCAGACTCTTAAAATAAAACAAATGCAAACCTCAGCAATTAATTATGTCTTGTGCTTGTATCATTACAGAATTTTAATTTTTTTTTTACTAAATTTCGCAAACTCCCGTTATGCAAAATTGAGGGGGGAGTATGTTCAATATACAGTTAAGTTAATTTAAGTTTAAATAAGGGCTTATTATTTAAAATATATAAGATATAAAATATAAAATTAAAACATTAAAATTACATTAATTTTCTATGTACAAACATAAACTTCTTTCTCTTTCTAACACATATTTTAAGTATACGGCGAAATACCGCGAAGATGCTTCGCCTTCCGCTAGTGTGTTCAATACGCAGTGGCAGAAACAAATCGACACGACTTACACCAATTTCAGTCCAAAATTAATATAAAATAAATGTCACACCGTGTAAAAATAAATCAAATTTCCTAAACTATATACACATAAGTGATTAAAGTGATCTGAACCAGGGAGGATTTACTTGGATGCAGCCCAGGGTACCCTGAAGAAAATTTATGGCATATGGTGAATTTTAACACGAGAAAAAGGTAGGCGAACATCGGTCCTTAGTATTGTTACAGCAAATTAATTGATCTTTTGAACCAGCTATTTAAAGTTTTTGTTTATTTTTGTACACGATTAAATATTTAAAAAAAAACTTTCTTTTCTATAAGACATAGATTTACGTTTTTTTAGACGAAGTGGAAAAATTTGGTAAAATCTAGTTTAGAGTAAAAATGCATTACTCTTCCAGTTGCGATTGAATTTGGCACACAGTTGACCTGGTTTTCCCAGCTGTGTAGCTTTGAGTGACATGTCATATTAAACAGTTTGACAGCGTCGCGATGTTTTTAGCTCAAAATACCTCCAAAATTTACAAATATCTGTTGATCAATTTATCTTGAATGTTTTGAGCGGCGGTGAAAATGGATATTACATTCGGAAAAGGAGAGAAATATCAGGAATTCTGTAAAAATAAAGTTATAGCAAGTATTTTATGTACGAAATGAAGGTCGTTATAATACTTAATAATAAACACATTTGTGGTGTGGAAATTTAAAAGTATGTATCTTTATGTTTTATTTATTAAGGGATTTCTCCCTTTTATTTAATAGTAAACAATGTTAACTTCTTCCAATATATTTAGTGACGCCAGGTAAAGTGGGTTTATAGTATTTATATTCATATGTTTTGCTTTATACCTATACAGTATTTAAACCACATTTACATTTACCTCGAAGTCCGAGTTAAAATTAACATTTTGTAAAAGGGCATTTACATTGAAAATTATCTGATCCGATTTTGGATTTATTTAATTTTAATATTTTCTAAGATATTAATGTAAAATACACTGAGTTGGAGCAAGAAGCTTGTTAAGTAACTTTTTTTACACTCTTTGGAAATGATTATAGCGGCAAAAAAACACTTATATTCATTTAATAGTTTGTAAAAATATTAAGAATTTTGTAAACTAAAATAAAAATTATAACCTACAAATTTGACATTTATTGAATTTCTACTTGCTATTCGCAAGCTCCTTGCTTCAAATCCAAGTCAACTTTAAAGTGTACTTCGAATTTTATCTAATGTAAATGACACTGCACTGTTGCCATTTGCCAAGCAAGCATATTTCATAACAAATTCGAGTTGAAATCGAATGTAAATATCTAAGATGTCGCTGACTTTAGTATGTTATATGGTCTCGTGATATATATTTATATATGGGCTAGCTCTAATTTAATTTTTGACATTAAGTACTGGGTACATAAAGGCGCCGTTTTTTCTTTTATACTTTTCTACTAATAATCTGACTGATAATCGTCTTCAGTGATCATTAAGGGTTTCAAATGTTTTACAAATGGGTATGGTAGCATTTAACATGGATTTAATTTATACTACAGTGCGTATTATAAACTAAATATTTGGGTCAATGCTGATGTGGTATATATTGGTTAAGTACAGTGAGTCTTTGTTTAAGACATTTTGAATTGAGAGCTGCAAAATATTTTCTTAGTGTAAATTTTAGACTGTTAAAATATGAATTTGGGATTTTATACAACCATTAATCAATCATATTTTACTTTCTCATATAACAGCTCATATGTAGTTTTAATATATTTAATTTGTAGTATCGTAACCTCGAAATTAAAAAATAATAAAAATTGGGTTATTTTTTAGATGTTTTAGATGCCTTAAAAAATAAAATACATATTTGAAGAAAAAATATAAAGCCTATACGGATGTGTGTCTATGTGTACACAAAATTTGGGTGAACGGTAACTCGAGAACGGTCAAACCAATTCATTTTAAATTTACATAAAAAATAGTTTAGTTTAAAGTCTCGCGGGATTTTGGGAGTTATGGACGTAAATTTTTGTGATATTTTTTTTTCAAATTGGCCTTACAAGCAAAGTGTTTTAGCCACCGTCTTTGTGATATAATAACTTAAAAAGTTCATATTTTGAGAAAGCACAAACGGTAACAGTCAATTTGAAAACAAATATAGTTGAGCCCGAAGGCCAGTCGTAGAATATAAATGGGCGCATCGCTGGGTGAAAATTAAATTTCGGTGGAGTTTAAAATAACTTACCAGTAGCGTCCGATAGGGGATTTTTTTGATATCCCGATGATTCAAAATGCAGGTCGCTGTGGTTAATTTTTCAGGTGGGGCATTTTTTTCCAGCTTTGCCGTCCAAAAATCTCGGAAAAGTTTGTTAGTGGGTGACATCGGAGCGCGGGATGTCGTTTAAAAAAAATAAAAAGGGGGTAAAAAGGGGTAACTTTGGAGGCATTTTGTGGAGCTGAAGCTCGACCGCATTGACCAAGCTGAGACGGGCGTTCGATGGGCATTATTAAGGAGATTTAAAATCGAAATAGGATGCGGGGAGAAAGTGGTCGAAATTCAAACAAACAATATTTATTTTTACGGAAAAGAATAATGAGGGGCAGAAATAGTTTATGTGGCCCCAATATTTCCCCGAGGGATTAAAATAGTCGCGAAAATTGCTTTAAGCCTTCGTAACGACGTATTGGTACCTACTAGGGAAAAAACTATTAGGCAAATCAAAAGTTCGATTGTTTTTCTACAAGACATATTATAATATGTTTTTTTGGTCGGAGGTACGGAAACTTGGTAAGATCGAGTTTCACCAAAGTGATGCAAATTTTAGTCGTTTTTAAACATAATAGTTTTTTTTAAAGTAGGCCGTGATTGATAGATTTGTTTGATAAACGTCAGAGTAAGCACTTTGACAAAACATGAAGTTTTTAATTCGATATATTTAGGTCCAGATATTTGCAAATATATTCTCGAGTGCAATCATACAGAATTTTGTATATCGTATTTATTATAGAGGAACCGAGTGGCGTATGTAAGGGTTTTTTTATGGTTAAAACTCCCCAGAACCTCTATTATTTAAGGTTGAATGGGACAAATAGTATAAAATAGGAATTTCGGAATTGGCGGGCAATACCCCCCCCCCCCAGAGCCAGAGTTAGTTACATAAAAATAAAGTTAAGACAAGTAAAGACTTTTTTTTGGTTGTTGAAATTTCATTGTCTCAAAACCCACCTCTCCCAGAAGCAAAGTCTATATACGCCACTGGGAAAGACTAAATTTAATATAGTTAGAAAGCTTCATCAAATCCACTGAAGCTTTAAAAGACGGTGTTATTTAACTAAAATTTCAAGTTTGATCTGTGTACAGAAGTAAAGTGTTTCAGGAAAGGCTGAATTAAAAAGTCTATTTTCATGTATGTTTTCACTTTAGTATTATTTGTCTAGTCCAGTATAAATATACTGCTGGCATTTTGGGATAATACTCAAAATTAGGCATTACTATGAGTTATAAAAATATATACATATATCTCTCTAGGGTATGGTTTCATTCAGTTTAATCGATGTTTGTCCAAAAAATTGATGGAAATGCAAAAAATTCTAAAAAAACTGTTTGCTCCTTTCGAATTTCTTCATGTTTCACTAATTTTTTTTTCGAGAAGACGGTGCCTCCTGAACTAAAAACAATTAAATATATAAAAAATTTCATCGTTTTGCTCCAAGACAAAGATTTACATTTTTTTATCCGAAGTCAAAAAATTATGTAAAATTTAGTTTCGAGTAAAATGTAGTATTATTTTTCCATTTGCCAATGAATTTGTCAGCTAGCTTGGCTCTGCCAGCTGTGTAGCTTTAACTGACATGTCGTAGTAAGCAGTTTGACAGGGTCGCGATATTTTTTTAACCCGAAATGCCCCAAAATTTGCAAATATCTGGTAATGTATCTATCTTGATTGGTTATTAGTATTTTATATTCGAAATGAAGGTCGTTTTAATACAAAATAATGATGTGGAGATTTAAAGGCAAGTATATTTATGTTTTTATTATTAAGGGATGTCTCCCTTTTAGTTAAGAACAATGTTTACTTCTTCTAGTGTATTAAGTAACGGCTGGTAAAGTAGGTTCAGAATATAATTATCGCTTTTTTCTGTATACGTAGAAATTACTGGTAATTATATTCTTATTTTTTTGCTGTATACCTTTTTCCCAGTAACCCGGGGATTCAACAGCAGCTTTAATTTTAATATTTTTTTTGACATTATGTACTGGATATTTAAAGTCGCCGCTTTTTGTAGTTCATAAAGATGTTGCGGGCTATTATGCTTGATACTGATAATCATTATCAGTGATATTAAACAGTTACAACAACAATTCACTTTAAATTTGTACCAAAAATAATCTTGGAGTAATGGACGTAGATCTTTTTAAGGTTTTTTACCTAACCTAAAAATGCTCAAAATTATAGTAGACATATTCAAAAAATATAGTTGAGGTAATTGTTTTGATACCTTACCATTACCTCTATTTTAAAAAACGAAATAATAAGATTTATTAAATTTTTTTTATATATATTTTTTTCATTATACAAGGTAGCTCTAAAATTATAAGGCAACCCCCTGAAAACAAAAAAAAATATTAAAGAAACGAATATTTTATACAAAAAAAAAATAAAATGTACCTTTTATTTATTATCTTGTTTAGACCTAGGTAGGCTTCGGAACTCGAGGGCAAAGTCGAGGAGCCTTGCCTTGACAAGTTATTCCCGTCGTCCCTGCATTCCTGAACAAGCTTTGAGCTTATCCTGGGTTTTTGGATTGCCTTAAGGGCTATTTGACTATCGGAGCATGTGTAGTTCTCTTCTTCCTGCCCTGTATTTCTGTATAAGTTTATTTTTTTAAGCAAAATAGGCAGTATTTAAGATATATGTGTATTTTTCATGTTTGTTTCATTTTATGATATATGTTTATATTTAAAGCTAACTGAATTGAAACATTTGCCTACAAAACATCACAACCACGAAACTTAACTAAAAATAGTTGAGATTATGACTGCAATGGTGTTACTGATAAAATGCTGCTGGTGAAATTATTTCATCATGATCGCGAACGCACTGACTTTTAATTTATGCATGGGAAACGAGCACGTCGGAAAGAAATTATTTCAAGTTACGACGTAATCTGGTTCAAATGTTTTTCAAAAATATTATTACAATTAACTTAATTATGTTGTGAATTATTTTTATTAAATGATAGTTAAGCAACCGAGATTATGAATATAAATAAAACGTACTAAATAGCTATACAATTATAACCAACCTTGTTGGCACTTACATGTTTTTGCCATACCTTAGCATGAATTTACCAAAATTGCATTCGTTAAATACCAAGGCTATCAAAAACCGAAAAAAGGTGTAGATATATTCAGTACTTAATAATACACTTTACAACAGCAGTTAAATTTAAAACTATTCAATAGAACAAGAAAGTAGGACGAGACACGTTGTGCAATTTAAGAACAATGGAATAATGAATGAGCTTTTTATATATTTTATTTTTAGGAATATCGCGAAGGCAAACACAAGCACTTATGACTTTCATACTATTCTGTGCTCCTGTATACCATGCCATGGCAAAAATAAGTTTAAAATTCGGTTCTATCTTCAGTGATATTGACAGCGCAGTAAAAAACATCTAAAAATATGTCGAACTTTTTAATTATATATAAATAAATAAATGTCACATAATTTGATTCAAATACTTTTTCTCTTTTTTGCACATAACACAGTATATGCTTGAAAGTTATAAACATATTTCATACTGTGTAGTAACTCTACTTATCTTATCCTCTACTGGTATCGTAACGTGTTGCCTAGCAACATACCATGTTATTACTATAGGAGAGCAATTAATTTGTACTTGTATTAACTTTTGACCTTTTCTCAGTTAATATATAAGAAATAAAATACTTAAATACGCATTTTTTACCACCATTTAAGATAAAATTTATTTTTATATCTGTTTATAAGGTCTAAAAGGGAATGCATTTTCTGAAATAACAGTAGAAGTAGGTCAGTTAAGGAGGTTAAATGACGATGACGATTATTAATATCACTAAATTCTGTATAAAATGTACAGAGAACCCTTTTTTACCATATTGAGGAAAAATAAGCCTACATAAAAACACAACTATTTTTTACAAACACTTTTGTTTAACAACACGTTTCACTACATACTAGCTTTTTCAGGCATGAATCTCGAAAAAAAAACTAAAGAGTAAAGAAATATTGATATAATCAGGTTTAATACAGCGATTCAGAACTTTTAACAATATAAATAAAGTCTGGGAATTTTTAAGTACCAGCTATAAGCTAAAACTACCTAAAATTATTAAAACATATTTAACAGAGATGAATTGTTTAGTTCTACATGATCGTTTAACAAATAATTTGAAGGTTTGAGCTTATTTATTTCTAGAGACTCTAGTATGTTCAATTTATGGCCCATATTTTCATTGTGTAATATTTTATCAAAATATCTGCTCGTATGACCTATGTTTATTGAATATCCATTTTTATTGCGATCTGTTTCATGTTTAACTCGGTATTAAAATTAGTTTTACTTAGAGGCAGAGCGATTAATCTGTGAATCATATTCTGAAAAGCGGCTAGTTTATGTTGAATGGCATACATGAGGAATAGAGTATGGTGTACGTGAAAGTGTATGATTTAAGAAAAATAATGTTTATTATTAAATCCTGTTCAATATACAGTTAAGATAATTTAAGTTTAAATAAGGGCTTATTATTTAAAATATATAGGATATTAAATATAAAATTAAAACATTAAAATTACACTAATTTTCTATGTACAAACATAAACTTCTTTCTCTTTCTAACAAATATTTTAAGTATACGGCGAAATACCGCGAAGATGCTTCGCCTTCCGCTAGTGTGTTAAATACGCAGTGGCAGAAACAAATCGACACGACTTACACCAATTCAGTTACAAAATTAATATAAAATAAATGTCATACTGCGAAAAAATAAATCAAATTTCCTAAACTATATACACATAAGTGATTAAAGTGATCTGAACCAGAGAAGATTTACTTGGATGCAGCTCAGGGTACCCTGAAGAAAATTTATGGCATATGGTGAATTTTAACACGAGAAAAAGGTAGGCGAACATCCGTCCTTAGTATTGTTACAGCAAATTAATTGATCTTTTGAACCAGCTATTTAAAGTTTTTGTTTATTTTTGTACATAAAATAAAATGGTCCTTCGCCCCAGGATCTTTTAATTTTGCTTAAAATATTAATTTCTTTTTAACGTAAAGTCGCAATATTTAAAATCATTTCCTGTATTAAATAGCCTGTCATACATCTTTTCTTTAAATTTACATATTTCTCCGCTAGGTTTGCAAGTGTGCATTTTCTACCCTAGCGCACCGTTCCTTGATCGGTGGTGGGGTCACACGTGCTACATCGGTAAAATAAATCAAAATAAACAAACATAAATTCAGTGTCAAACTAAATACTGACCAGTGCATATACGAGCCTAATCTATTTTTGCTTATTTTATCTCGCGAAAGAATTTCGGGAGTTTGGCAAGTCTTTAGAACGAGAGCCTATAATAAAATAAATAAATAATTTTATCTTAATAATAATTATATACATTTTTTTAATATTTCATTTTCTCAAACATAAACAACGTAGAGGTTAAAAGAGTTGAAGAAATGCTAGAAATTGGCCAAAAATCTTTAATAGACAAATCTTTTTATGCTAAATTTATAAGTAGATTTGAACACTTAGATACTGCTTATGGCGCCTTTTGTGAGCGACATAATAATATTCTAAAAATATTAAACTCAGACGATGACTTTGAGGAACAGGATAAAATACGCAAAGGTTTTGATAACAAGTATTATGAAATCAAGGCTATTCATTTTCAAATGGCAGATAAACCTCAAAGTTCTTCATTAATAATGCAAAATTCTACTACTTTTTCTGAAGGTTTAGTCCCTAAAATTAAATTATTAAAATTTTCTGGTGATTTTAAAAATTTTAACGCGTATATAGACGTATTTGATGCTCTTGTACACAATAACTCAAAAATTTCAAATATTGAAAAATTCTCTCACTTACTCTCTACTCTTGAAGGCCCGCCAAAAAACTTCAAGTTCAATGTCATCCCTTATCGGCTGCCAATTATATAGTTGCTTACAATGCTTTAAAAGGGAGATTTTCAAATAAAAGACTTGTAGCTACTGCGCACTGGAATGAAATTGATAACGCTCCACGCTTGACAGGCGAAAATCCGCAGATGCTTAGAAAATTACTCGATACTTTCGTAGAAAATATCGCCGCTTTACAAAACATGGGTTATCCAGTAGATCAATGGTCTTTCGTATTAGCCCAAATGCTATTTAAAAAAAATAGATACTACTCTATTGTCTCGCTTTGAGTCGGTATATGCTTCTACGGAGATGCCATCATATGAAGAACTTATCGAATTTCTAAAAAACAATGCACCGCTTTAGAAACGCTAAATTCAACAATTAATCCCCGCTTGCTTAAAAAACAGAATTCTAATCCGCCTAATCGCTCAAATACATTTTTTGCTTCTTCAAATTCCGCTCAAAATAATAATTTTGAAAATCGCTCTTGCTCTATTTGTAAAAATACAGATCACTTAATTTATAAATGCCCTACATTATTAAATAAAAATCCCAAAGAAAGGTACTCGCTAGTAAAACAGAAACGCTTATGTGTAAACTGCTTAAGTAACCACAACAGTAAATTTTGTAATTCCTCAACAACTTGTAGATTTTGTAACAAAAGACATCATTCGATTCTTCATGATAATGAATTTGTTTACCGCCCGCATGTAAATAATGACCCGCAAACATCGCAAACAACATCGCTTTTAATTCGAAATTCGATGCTAAATAAACAAAGTGACAATTTCGTTCATCAAAGTAATAATGCTGCTTCTCAAAATAATAGTACTTCTCTAAATATACCAAATAACTCTCAAAATTCTAGTACAATGTGCGCATTAACCTTGCAACATGAGTTTGGCCCCCGTACTACATGCAATTTAAGCACCTCAACTTTAAAAGTTCATATCAAAGACAGCTTTGGAAATTATCATATTGCACGTGCTTTAGTAGATTCAGGCAGTGAAACATTTTATATTTGCAAAAAACTAGCTAATAAACTTTGCTTAAAACCAAGAAAACTGTCAATGAATATTTACGGTTTAGGTGGCATGAAAACATTTTCTAAAAATGGCAGTGTCTCTTGTTCTATCAAGCCGTTAAATAAATGTGAACCAATTTATGAATTTGATGCAATTATTATGAAAAATCTTTGCTCTGACATGCTAATGACGGTTTTAATATTCGCGGTGAAATTGATATAGTTTTAAGTGCGAGCTTGTTTTCTACCATATTATAAGATGGAAAAATAACAATAAATAAAAATTTGCCTATGAACAAATAAATAATACTTTAACAAAATTTTGGTCTCAAGAGGAAATACCTGTTAACAAGATTTTATCCCCTGAAGAGACAAAATGCGAAGAAATTTACTGCAATACAACACACCGCACAGATTCTGGACGCTATGTAGTTTCTCTGTCCTTTAAGGACACGTTTAATGAACCTAAATTTAAAAATTCAAAATTAACCGCTTTAAACCGCTTCTTTTCACTTGCAAAACGCTTAATGAATAATCCAGAACTGCAAATTCAATACTGTAATTTTATGCGCGATTACTTAAATAACGGTTTTATGGAACTTGCTAAAACAGAAGATTCTGATGACTATGCTTATTTCCTCCCGCATCATTGTATTTTACGCCCGCATGCGGCAACTACAAAAACAAAAATAGTTTTTGATGCTAGCTCGAAAGATGCTAATTTAACCTCGCTAAATGATACCTTACTAATAGGTCCCAAATTACAAAAAGACATTTCGAGCTTTTTACTAACTTTCAGATTAAATCCTATTGCTATAACCGCATATATTAAAAGTATGTATCTTCAAATATTACTAAATCCGCGTCACGCCAAATAATATCAAAGAATATTATGGAGATTTTCTCCAAACGATCCCCTGAAGCAATATATTTTAAAAACTGTTATTTTTGGTGTAAATTCTTCGCCCTATCTTTCTTTACGAACTTTGAAACAATTAGCTATTGACGAAAAAGAGAATCATGAAATTGCAGCACAGGTTCTACTCTCAGATATTTATATAGATGATCTGGCCACGTCTTGTAAGGATATTTCTAGTGCAGTAACCCTTCAAAAGGAATGAACTTCTTTACTACAAAAATTTGTTTTTGATTTAGATGCTACCTCCACAATAAAAATTTTAGGGCTTAAATGGAACCCAAATTCTGACTCATTCTTTTATACTGTTAATCTTGTTCCGAATGTTTGCACAAAAAGAAATATGCTTTCCGATCTCGGAAAAATTTTTGACCCTGTTGGGTATCTTACTCCTTTAAATGTCGTTGCTAAATTATTAATTCAAGACCTGTGGAAATTAAAAATAGATTGGAATGAAAATGTACCGCAAAATATATCGTCTCAGTGGGAAGATTTTAAAAATTAATTACCAAACATTTCAAAAATTGAAATTCCGCGATACATAAATACACAAACTGCAAAATACTTTGAACTTTGTGGCTTTTGCGATGGTTCGCTTAAAGCTTACGCCGCATGCGTGTATATACGCATTACTTTTGAAAACAAAGTCCTAACACTGGAAAAACAAAGTTGAAACTTTTTTGTTTTCCGCTAAGTCAAAACTTGTTCCTATGAAGGGCTTAACAGTCCCACGCATTGAACTTTCTGCAGCATATTTACTAAGTAAATTAATCAAATTTATTTTAGAGACCTTCGTAAATCGTATACAATTTAAAAATATATATACTTTTACCGATTCAACGGTAGTGCTACATTGGCTTAACGCATCTCCGCATAAATGGAAACCATTCGTGGCCAATCGCATATCATTAATTCAGGAAAATGTGCCTAATGCAATTTGGAAGCATATACCCACAAATTTAAATATTGCCGATTGCGCATCTCGTGGATTATTTCCTGAACAATTTGTTAAAATGTCTGCTTGGTGGCCAGGTCCAGATTTTTTAAGATTATCTATTTCACAATGGCCAACAAATAATACACCTAAAATTATTTCGGAGAATGTGATAAAAAAAGAAGAAAGAAAAGCTATTGCGTTAATTACATTTTGCTCTCTAAATTTCATTGATTTGTTGCTAGAAAAATATTCCTCGCTTGCCAAAATTTTAAGAATAATTGGTTACTGCAACGTTTTATTTTTAATGCGAAAAAGAAACAATCAAAAAACACTTCTCCTTTTTGCAAATTTTGAATTACAAGAGGCATTACATGTTATCATAAAACGCACACAAGATTTATTTTTCTCATCAGATATCGAAAACATTTTAAATAAAAAATTACCTTCAAAGCCGCTCAGAAAATTGGGTGCATTCTTAGATAAAGATGGTATATTAAGAGTGGGAGGCCGCTTACAAAATTCCTTACTAAATTATGATACAAAATTTCCTATAATTTTACCCCGATGTGGCCGTTTGACAGATTTAATCATAGAAGACACGCATAAAAAACATTTTTATCCTGGACTACAAACGCTACAATTTCTTTTAGCACAGAATTATTGGATTTTATCTCCGCGCCGCGCTATTACAAAAATATTATTTAAGTGCATAAAATGTTGGCGCTTAAACCCTACAACTTTAATGCCTTCCATGGCAAGCCTTCCAATACACCGTGTTACACAAGCAAAAGCATTCTCAGTTGTCTCTATAGATTTTGGAGGTCCTTTCTTTATAACGCTCGGAAAACATCGAGGTTCTAAAAAGGTAAAATCTTATATTTGTATATTTGTGTGCTGCGCTACAAAAGCAATACATATTGAACTTTGCACGGATCTGTCTACTGAAAATTTTCTTTGCGCCTTACGCCATTTTATCGAACGACGTGGACGTTTAACACAAATTATTTAAGATAACGGAAAAACGTATATCGTTGCTAATAAATACCTTCTTAATATAATGAAAGACGCAACCGCTAAAGAAAAAATTAAATGGGTTTTTCTACCGCCATATAGTTCTCACTGGGGAGGTTTACATGAAGCTGGTATTAAATCGGTTAAAACGCATTTAGCCCGGGTTATCGGAATGCAAATATTAACGTACGCAGAGCTAAATACAATCTTGATACAAATAGAAGCCTTACTTAATTCTAGACCGCTTCAACCTATGTCTCCTGACGCTAATGACTATTCAGTTCTTACACCAGGACATTTTTTAAGTTTAGAGCCACTTACTTGCTTACCTGATCCTGATGTATCACATTTAAAAATGAATAGGCTTGATCGTTTTCAACTTTTAATAAGATTACACTCAGATTTTTGGTCCAGATGGCATTCTGAATATTTACACACCCTTCATCAAAAATCAAAATGGCTTAACCCTGAGATTCCTTTAAAGGAAAACACACTTGTTTTAATTAAACAAGATAATCTCCCACCAATGAAATGGAAAATAGCAAGAGTTTCCAAAGTTATGCCCGGAAAAGACGGAATTGTACGAGTAGCCGGGGTACGCACCGATCAAGGAACTTATATACGCCCGCTAGTTAAACTCTGCCCATTACCAGACTCTTAAAATAAAACAAATGCAAACCTCAGCAATTAATTATGTCTTGTGCTTGTATCATTACAGAATTTTTAATTTTTTTTTACTAAATTTCGCAAACTCCCGTTATGCAAAATTGAGGGGGGAGTATGTTCAATATACAGTTAAGTTAATTTAAGTTTAAATAAGGGCTTATTATTTAAAATATATAGGATATAAAATATAAAATTAAAACATTACACTAATTTTTCTATGTACAAACATAAACTTCTTTCTCTTTCTAACAAATATTTTAAGTATGAACTGAACCAGAGAAGATTTACTTGGATGCAGCCCAGGGTACCCTGAAGAAAATTTATGGCATATGATGAATTTTAACATGAGAAAAAGGTAGGCGAACATCCGTCCTTAGTATTGTTACAGCAAATTAATTGATCTTTTGAACCAGCTATTTAATGTTTTTGTTTATTTTTGTACAAATCCTTTAATGGTTAAATATAGACAATTAATACTGTTCTTAGATTCTAGTTCAATTGTAATTTGTAAATTATATATATATATATATATATATATATATATATAAATATAAAATAAATATATACATATATATATATATATATATATATTACATATATATATATATATATATATATATATATATATATATATATATATATATATATATATATATGGGTGTGTACATCCGTTCACTACTGTGGTTCTGAAAAGAACAGTTTTGCTGACGTTTCGCCATTCACATTTTTTAACACATCCTTTGTTAGAGCCGCTTAACAGTTTGGTAAGGTCCGTATAAAGATTTCTTTAGAAAAATATGGTCGCGAAAGAGGCATTTCTTAATGGAATTTGGGTAAAACACCAATGGGAAGACAGATTTATTTATTATAGACGGTTTTATAAATGTCTGCCGTTTACTCGTAATTTTAGTGATTAGCTCATTATTATAGACAATAGTGCTCGATGCTCGACAACCAGGTTCCAAATTGCTACTCAGCTTTTAGAGCAATTGTCAGCTTTAATCCTTAATTCAGTCATATTAAAAAACTGGAACATGGGCCTGTTCACGTTGTTTAAAGTCACCCTGTATATATTTTTTAAATTTAAATTCTAAATTAATTTGTCTTTGGTTGATATACCATTATATTTCTTTTTAGTGTTTTAAAGTCAAAATGGATGCGTGTAAGTAAAAAATTGGCAGTTGGTACATAATTGCATTTGGCCCCTGAAGCTTCGGTGAATATAATTCAAAATATAATATTAGTTATAATAAATTTTTAAAAGCATACCTAAAAGAAGTAAAAAAACATAAAATCAATTTCGTCCTTGGGAAAAAACCGAGAGATCTAGCGAAGCGGTATCGAAAAACTTCATATTTTTCGAAAAAAACTGGTATTTCTTAAAATAGGACCGATATCAAAATATGAGAAATTAATGCTGTTTCGTAAGACATACTTATTTCAAAAATAAATTAATAAATATTTGCGGCTTTTCGGTCATTAAAAAATTTTGAAAAATACAGCTTGGTTACATATCCTATAATAAATTAAATAAAACTTTAAAAAATTAAAATAAATTACAGTTTATTGGTTTGCATAAAATTATTACCAATTGTGGAATGCTGTACGAAAGATGTTTGTCTGGTACATGGACAATTTATACCTAAATAGAGTCCCTCGGTGTAGCCAAGCACTGAGTCACTCGTCTGCTGTGGTATGGAAAGCAAGAGGCGAGCGGACACAATAAACAAATTTCTCGAAAAGCGATAATAAGGTACAGGCATCAAACTCTCCGAAATATTTAGAAAGTGTTATTGTAGAATGCGGAGAACTGTTGGCATTTACTTGGGGAGAAAGGGCTATCGGTTATTTCCAGTATCAGAAGGGCTCTATGGAGAAATTGATAATGGACTGATACTGTGGGATGAAATCAAGGCAGACGGTTTTAAAGAGTGCATATTGCGGCTCGAGCACCGGCAGCACGCAGACGCTGAGCTCAGCTGTTTATTATAAAATAATGAGGTGCAGAACCTGTGTTTTTTGTTTATGAAAATATGCAAAGGCAGATTAAAATTTCGGGTGTTAACACAGTGACAGATACAATAGTGTATAAAATAAGACACTCTATCCCTTTATCTGGAAAACCATAAACTAGAAAGAAAAAATATTCAGACAAATATTTCTTGGATACTTTTGAAGTTTTAATTTATTTTGTTTTCATTTATACGTGGTGTTGCGTTCTTCCTGGCTAGATACGAACTTTCTTATCTTAAATACTATACTCTATATATTATTGCAGATCATAATAGTGCGTTTAAGGGCGAGTTTAACGATATATATTAGGATTTATTCACATTTTTCTTTTCAGTTTTTTGTCTATTTTCAAATTAATAGAAAAAAAGTAGTTTTATGCTATTTTAAATTTTACTAGTGCCCAGAAAGGTTAGAATTTCTATTTATAGTCTAATAAAAGAAATACTTTGTTGCCGTATTTCTCGTATCGTATTTTGACTTTCCTCGTAAAAGGGAAGTATTGTAATCGTGAAAAAATCACTCTCCGAAATTTTTTCAGATCTTTACGTTTCAGGGTCCCTAGATGACGAAAAACAGGTTTTCTCAATCCCGTTTTCGTCATTTCCGTCTGTTGGTATGTCTGTCTCTCAGTTCAAGGCATAGCTTAAGGACTACTTACCCGGTTGACTACAAATTTTTATCAAAAATTAAGGGTCATATGGATATGACCTGGTAATATTAGGTAAAAATCCAATATGGCGTAACAATGGTAAAAAAATTCTCTTATAGTGGTGGTATTATTTGGAATTAAGATCCAGTAAAAAAAAAAAAAGGAGTATTTTTTTAAATTGTCGACTTTTCGCAACTTAACTGTTGCATCCTCAGAACACATATATTGATCTTTTGTCGTGCATAAAACCCATATTATCAGTACTTTTACTCCATTGTTTCGCACATTTCCCAGATATTAAGATTCTAAAACCATTCTAATTGAGTACCTAAATGCATGGCCATAAAAGACAAGTCTAAAGTTTTTTGACAAGCAAGTTGCAAACCATATTAAATTCGAAGGTTTTATAATTTACTGAGTCCAGAACAAAATGGTGAATAAAGTATTATGTGTAATAACTATTAGTACGTAAATATTTATTTTTTAAATTACAAAATTTGAAAGCTTTGTTTAGAAAAAGTTATATGCTGAAGTGATCGTCGCTTAATGCTATATTTAAATATAGTATAATATACAGCAGGTAGCATTAAAAAAGAATTAAACAATTTCGACATGGCAATGTTCTAACTTTTTCTTACGTTTTGAAACTTGATTATAAGAATGTAAATAGAATGATTTTTTTGGCATCAGTCAAATTTAAAAAAAATTAAAACAACTTTAATTCTGTTCATTTGAAAATAGTAAAACAACTGAAGAAAAATTGCAATAAATCCAAAAATGGCATTACAGACCCGTATTAATATACATCGTTGAACTCGTCTTTAAACTATCACTATCATAATCTCTAATAATATACAGAGTATCTTGTTTAAAATAAGAAAGTTTATATGAGAAAAAAACTTAGGACTTAGAACTAAAAATAAAATAAATTAAATATTATATTTTGTCTTTAATATTTTCCTCTTTTCTCCGGATCAGTGGAAGGGGCGTCTTATTTTAGACTTCCTCTACACGCGATTGCAGTTTACCATTCTGCACCCGAAATTTTAATATGGTTTAGTATATTTGCGTAATAATTTCTGACTTATAAAAGAAATAGCAAAAGGTTCCATGCATGTATCTTATCACTTTCATTATTATCTTATAATAAACCGCTGAGCACAGTGAGTGCACGCTGCCGGGTTCGGGCCGCAATACGCACTCTTTAAAACCGTCTACCTTGATTTCACCCCATAATATTGGGTTCTCTTTGTGTATAAGGCCTTTTTATGTTTTATGTAAATAATCGTTGGGATACATTTTCAATCGTGTACCTCGTCAATTTATTTTCAAAATCGAATGTCACTTTGATAGAGTTTTTCTATAATATTCTAAATGTTTCCGAAAGATTTATGCCTATACATTATTATTATTTTTTTCTGCGTTCGATCCCGCTTTCTGTATCACCGCCGCCACCTATGTAGACTCAGTGCTTGACTACATCGAGGTACTCTTTTTAGGTGTAAACCTATACCAGAGACCTGACGATTTTGTGTAGCCAGCAGTAAACTATAAGATGACTAAAATATGTAGGCTTTGAAAACAAAAAAGAGCGCATCAAATTAACTTTCTCCTTATTTATGGGTATCATGAAAATTCCAAAAAACGCAGAAATATTACACCAGGAATGCTTTCCGGGCAGTGACGCTGCTTCACATGCATTTTATTCTCTGCAGGTGCAACATTAAAAAAAAGAAAATAATGACAACGGAGGTTTCATAGTAATCGAAGAAGTTCAAACAAACGTTTTAGCGTACATCGAATATGACCGTACTGCTTCTGTTCGTAAATTAGCAGTGCAATACTTGCCAAGAAGGTTCCAGAAAAAGTTAAAAAAACGCGAGAGTCTAAATCGTTCATGTACCAAATTCACCATTTCCTATTTGAAAATGACTTATAAAGACCACTTATTTACTGGACTTGGTTTTTAGATAATTATAACACATTTTCTGAGGTCCTATAACATTTTTAATTTTATGTATAATTATTTAGTTGTTAGTAACACTGAGGCAATTACAAAATTTGGCTAGTTATATAGTTATTGATTTCCACAGAGTTCTCCGTCACCATCCTGTCGATTAACTCTACGAGTTAGATTTTTCCAAATTAACATATCATTCACTTCATAAAATGAAGTTAATAGAATCTATAATAATAGAATGATACTATTGAAAGTGACATATTTTGAATATATAATCAGTTTTAGTTAATAAGAGAATGGCCTTTTTTATTAACGACCATAACTATTTTTTTATTTACAGTAAAATATTCTGTTTTTGGTTTCTTCTTTCAGTCCATTTCACTCACATGAATTGTGATAAACATATTTACTCTCTTCTTGTAAAATATCAATTTACCACTTTGAGAACATTTGAACTATTAGAAAGTTTCAGTTTACATAGCTTTTTGTTTACATTTATCCAAGCTGCTTATCTTTATGTTTGCTTTGTATGGAATGTTAAGCAGACATTTTGCTGACGGTTTTTCATTATTTTAAGCCCATTAGTAATCTAAAACGAAATTAAACATTATAATATTGCAGTTAAATATAACCTTTAACATATTAAGACTTTTATGTAAATTACACCTTACAAAGACATTTGTTTTTTTTTGTTTACAAATATTCGGAATTTGCCTGCCTTTCTCTTCTGTCACTATGATTTCATTGGTTTCTTATTTTTCGGCATCCAGCCAGCTTTCACAGTGCCTGATTTTTCATTTCAGTTATAATTTTGGTTCTGCTCAGGGGCAATTCGCCAGCTCTATCTGGGGGACACCAAAGATTGTCGGGTTCTGACTCCTTTCTACCAGTGGCGCCAGCAGTAGACTCCACTGTAATTAGTATTTTATTGTATGGCGTTAGGTTGGCATACGTTTCTTCTGAAGTGAGGAAGAATGATGGAGGGGAATGTCAAACTTCTTCGAATTTTCTGGAGCAAATTTTCTCGCCCCTTTCTATTGGCTTTCCTTGGAGGTGCAACATGTGTCCGGCCTTCTAAAAGTGCCTTAATGGACCAATCTTTTTTAAAGTACTGAAAGTATGTCCTAAAAAATTTCTTTTAAAGTGCAGTACCGTTGAAAGCGTAAGACCTCTTTATGGATCTCGTTTGACCCTACATTTTGGTCCCGTATTTGTTTGGTTCTATTTGATCAACCACGTGGTAAGCCGATTTTCAAATTAGTTTCCTGATGTGAGCTAATTCACAATTATCTTTTATAAATAGAATGGCGTCTTGAACTATGTTTTGGCTGTCGGTTTCTCGAGAAACCTTTCTAGATGCCTGGAATCCCTTTGTTGGTGACCGGTGACATCGAAGGAGCCCTCTAGATGACTAGAGGTAAGAATATATCAGAATAGTTTTGTTGTAAATAACTTGTTTTTCCACATTCCGTATCGATTTTATATTAAGACAAACAATCGTTTGTAGGGTTTCGGGTTAAGCATTCAAGATATGGTTTCGGGATATAGTTTTAAGTTTATGGTGTGATTTTTGGGGTACATAAACCAAGAGTTCTACTATGGTTTTGGAGTTCCTTCTTGTAAGACTACGAGGAATAAATTCTTAATTTTTTATTTTTATAAATTTTATATAAGGTAGCAGAAAGGAAGTAAGTAACCTATTTTTTGTAAAACAGCCTTGGCGAAATACTTTATATTTTTAAAATTTTTTTTCATGCATTTTTGACTTCCCTGTGTGATATTTAATTTAATTTTTATATTAACATAACATTTCGCCAGATGTTCACAGGTTGATAAAATGGTAATAACTTTCTATTACATTTCATATATTTTATATATATTTTTGCTTTTACTTGATGTATTTATTTTCATATCTTAATGTCAGTTAAATTGTAAAATGTAAACTAAATTTCACATTTCAAAAATTATTTTATAAAACAGCAACAAAGACAAGAACAAGGTGATCATTGAAATTTGATAGTCTGCACTTTACACGTTGTTTTATTGAAGAACCCTCCAAATCTTTATTTTGTCAGCATTTATATATCGATATAGATTTCTTCCTAATTGAGTCACAGTCATTTCGACCCTTTTAATTTTTAAAGGTGTATCCGAGAACCTGCGACCTACAGCTCTCCAAAAAGATGACTGGCTGCCGTTCGCATGTATTGGTAAGTTCATAAGGACTTTACGCCATAGTCCATCATTATTTTTTCGGATGAATCAGGATACCAATCTAGGGATGTCTTATAGGAATTGTTTTCATTATTGCGCAAGGAAAAATCAGAATTAGTAAGAGGAGGTGCTTTCCTAGCGTTTTGGGGTGAACCTTTGATTGGGAGTTCGACATCGTTGATTCAACATTTTCCATCGGCATTTAACTAGCAAAATGTATTTTATGTATTCTATAGATAATTCGCCGCAAAACGAAAGTCTACTTCATCAACAAGATGGCGCCTCTGCCCATAATTCAAGTGTGTCAAATTATTTAAACTAATGATTTGGCGAGAGCTGGTTGAGAACCAATGGACTAATTGGGCGGCCGACGAGTTCGCCTAAGATAACCCCGCTAGATTTTTCATTGTCTGTTTATTTAAACGGAGGAGTGTACGCAACTCTTGTTGCATCACTAGAAATCTTAGATCAATCTTCGAAATATTTGTCAATTTTTTTGTGTAAAATAAAAATCGCAAGTACATTATATTATATATTTTTGTTTGGACTATAAGAAATAGTTGAGTTGATATTCTAAAGGAAAATTTTACATTCCATTTTGACATTGTGACAAATTATTTCTTTTTTATTTCATTTTGGTTATTATTTTAATAATGTATTTAACAAAAATGCGGTATATGCAAATTGCTGACATATTCAATTTTGAAAAACTCTTCCTGCTCTGTCATTTCGAAAAAAAATACAAATTGTGATATGTCATTGAAAAGGCATATCTAAGCTCTATCAAGGTACATAAAAAAATATACAGGGTTTCATTTGAAATCCTTGATATAAGTTTACTTCCAAAAAAACTGGAAGTAGCCGGAAGTAATATTCAGTTGTCTTGTCACATATCTCGAACCCTCATATCAAAATTTTAACTTTAAAAACAACTTTGTGTCGTTGTGTAAAATGACCTCGTTGACAAAATGTTTTCATAAGTCTTGCATAAATTTGATTAAAATGCAATAAGTTATTATTGACTAAAACGCTAAAACATTGTTATGACTTGAACGCTAAAACAAGTAAAGCGGATTATTAAATTGTTGTTTTTTTTAACACATCTAAATATACACGCCTTGAGAAAAAATCGATCCCATATTGCAATATTGTTTTTCTAGGGCCTTCCTCATGATGCTACTTTTAAATTCAGTCCCACAATACACTATCTTCGCGTTTATTTTTAGAAGCACACCAAAACTTAGTTTTGCATAGAACTAAATTTGTTATTGTGCAACTTGTTTTGCACTAAGTCAAGCCGCTTTGAATTTACAACCTCTCAAATTGTAAATTGCTATTTCACACGTCAGTGTCTCGTAAACAATTGAACTTATTTGCATAAAAATGTTTAGAAAGATTCTAAATATATAATGAAAAACGGGGTATTTCTAAAAAATATAACACAGAAATCACAGTGTTTAAATATATTCTTTTTTTACTTAGTACATTTATCAAAAGAGACAGAAATTAATAAATCATTTAACATATTTTAATACCCCTGTCAAAAATAATAAGCTAAATTTGAATGAAATTTGTACACGAATTTATGGGCACCCTGTATGTTTTATTTAAAAAATTAAAGAGCAAAGCCGGCTTGACTTGACTCGTCAATGGGAGAAGTTTAGTGTTGCCACCTTTTAAACATTTCAAGCCAGGACACCTAAGAAAGAACGACCACCAACTATTAACTGATGGCTAAAAAAAACCAAAAGCTTCCGAAATTACTCGCCTTGAATAATCTTTTATCTATGATTAGGTGTAACTGGTTGAAACGCGGGGCCTCGTGCGATGCAACTCTTGCATACGCACCGGTTTCGGGTAAGATCTGTTCTTTGACCTTGGCGAACCTTGCGTTCGAATCAAATATTTTGTTTTTTTTTGTATTCTCAAACATTGAAACGTATGAAATTAAACATAGTAAATAAAAATTGATGTATAGTGTGGATGAAGAATTCGTCCATTGGTTCTTTCATATGAATGAACGAATCGAACCGAAGACTGAGTAGCGGGCTTTATTTACGTGAGTCCGAATTGCTTCGTAAATACCAGTTGTGTGGAACTAACGAGTCAGTTATTTAAAAGATTGCTTATATTGCATAAAGGAAGAAAATACAATCCTTTAGATTAAGAAAATATGTTTATTCAAATAAAATAAGGTCGTGTTTAAACAGTAAATTAATATAAAATGGAAATTGGTGCTAAAACAAAGTCCTTTAGAATAAGAAAATATGTATGCTGAAATAAAATAAGGGTTGTGTTTAAACAAGAAACAAATTAATATAAAATGGAAATAAGTGTTGAAATGCCTATTATTTAAAGTAATTAATACCCAAAGAAATATTTTTCTCAACATATATTTTAAGACAGAGTGGAACCTTGATTTGTTTACTCCCGTAGACTTATAAGCGCCACGTATTCGTGCCACTGACGTTGGTTGTACTGGAATACTTTTTTTCTCGCTGATGACATTTGTTTTTCGAAACCTTTATTTTACGGATTCTTCTCTACTTGAAAGCGGTGTATACACCACATAATAGTGTGGTTTTCAAACATACACATTTTTCCAAATTTGTCAAAAATGTATCTATAGCTGGAGCAAAGTTCTCTGAATCTTCTTCTAAATATTTAATCATTGTATGTTATATGTACCTTTTCTTTATATCAGGAATATCAAAATTGGTCCATCATTCAGAAGTTTTGGATGGATGGATTCATAGCGTTAGACAAAGTGCTAAATACAATAAGGAAATTGTACTGCTTTAAGACTGATTTTTGGTGCTTGCGGTGTTTTCCGTTGAACCCCACTGCACAGGTGCATTTACAAGCATACATCTCAAACATATATGTCGTATTTATTGTGATTTCACTTTGAACAGAAAATTGAAGCTTTTCTTTATTGATACAGCTAACTGTCATTTTACTGTCATGTGAACTGGGTAAATATTTTCTAGCAACGGCTTTAGATGTTCTTTGGTATAGTAAGTCTAGTATGCGTTGCTTGTAGTATTTTTCTAAACAATGTAATCTGCCAGTTGCGTAAGATTAAACGCTTTACTCTTTCCAGAGGTATGTCCTTTAACAAGCGGAACATTGCCTTGGTATAATTATTGGTATCACGGCCTCCTAATAGCAAATTTACTCTGTAAAAAGTACACAAAGTTTGCTCATGATCAATTTATACTTTGCGTACATATTTCTTAAGACCCTGGTATTTATAGTTTTTAGAGAACTTTTCCTTTGCTGTTTTAAGTTCATTTAATGTTATCGCATACGAAATGGTCTTAACAAGTCTCTAATAGCTTTGGGCATCATCTCGCTTAAGGAGATCGTGATCTGTTAAAATTACTATTGGCTTTTCTCTATTTCTTTTTTGGCATAATTTCATTTAAATCTGGAACTGTTATAGTAACCTATAGGTAATCCTCCCGTCGCGGACTGTATGTTAGAAAAGTAAACTTTGTGATCATATACGACACAATTACCTGAAGCGTCTACAACCATCATTTCATTAGCTTGTTCCAGTGTCAATGGGCGCTGCGTGAATGGAGAACAAATAGCGACAGCACAATCTTCACGGAGGTGAAATATTTTGTACAGTTACATTATTGCTTTCGGAGTAAATCAAAAGTAGAAAATATATAACGCGGTAAGAACTAGTATATAGTAGAAAATGGATTCTTTGGGATGACCGCTAAAGCAATGGAATTTGGCTAACCATAGACACGTGTTTCTGACTTAAGGTTTCTACTATATACTAGTTCTTACCGCGTTATATATATATATTCTACGTTTGATTTACTACTCTTGGGTTATGAGTTTAGCCACAGGCGGCTATATGCTGCTCCGTGGTAAATAGAGTATCAAGTCCGGCGAAGATTTCGTATGTTCTCTTGGTAATCAAAAATGTCGGTTTTGCTCCTGTTGGTGACTCTATATATATATATATATATATATATATATATATATATATATATATATATATATATATATATATATATATATATATATATATATATATATATATATATATATATATATATATATATATATATATATATATATATATATATATATATATATATATATATATATATATATATATATATATATATATATATATATATATACAGGATAAAACCGGTAAGAACTAGTATATAGTAGAAACCTTAAGTCAGAAACACTTGTCTATGGTTAGCCAAATTCCATTGCTTTAGCGGTCATCCCAAAGAATCCATTTTCTACTATATACTAGTTCTTACCGCGTTATATATTTTCTACTTTTGATTTACACCGAAAGCAATAATGTAACTGTACAAAATATTTTACCTCCGTGAAGATTGTGCTGTCGCTATTTGTACTCCATTCACGCAGCGCCCATTGACACTGGAACAAGCTAATGAAATGATGTTTGTAGACGCTTCAGGTAATTGTGTCGTATATGATCACAAAGTTTACTTTTCTAACATACAGTCCGCGACGGGAGGATTACCTATAGGTTACTATAACAGTTCCAGATTTAAATGAAATTATGCCAAAAAACAAATGGAGAAAAGCCAATAGTAATTTTATAAGATCACGATCTCCTTAAGCGAGATGATGCCCAAAGCTATTATAGACTTGTTAAGACCATTTCGTATGCGATAACATTAAATGAACTTAAAACAGCAAAGGAAAAGTTCTCTAAAAACTATAAATACCAGGGTCTTAAGAAATATGTATGCAAAGTATAAATTGATCATGAGCAAACTTTGTGTACTTTTTACAGAGTAAATTTGCTATTAGGAGGCCGTGATACCAATAATTATACCAAGGCAATGTTCCGCTTGTTAAAGGACATACCTCTGGAAAGAGTAAAGCGTTTAATCTTACGCAACTGGCAGATTACATTGTTTAGAAAAATACTACAAGCAACGCATACTAGACTTACTATACCAAAGCACATCTAAAGCCGTTGCTAGAAAATATTTACCCAGTTCACATGACAGTAAAATGACAGTTAGCTGTATCAATAAAGAAAAGCTTCAATTTTCTGTTCAAAGTGAAATCACAATAAATACGACATATACGTTTGAGATGTATGCTTGTAAATGCACCTGTGCAGTGGGGTTCAACGGAAAACACCGCAAGCACCAAAAATCAGTCTTAAAGCAGTACAATTTCCTTATTGTATTTAGCACTTTGTCTAACGCCATCCATCCAAAACTTCTGAATGATGGACCAATTTTGATATTCCTGATATAAAGAAAAGGTACATATAACATACAATGATTAAATATTTAGAAGAAGATTCAGAGAACTTTGCTCCAGCTATAGATACATTTTTGACAAATTTGGAAAAATGTGTATGTTTGAAAACCACACTATTATGTGGTGTATACACCGCTTTCAAGTAGAGAGGAATCCGTAAAATAAAGGTTTCGAAAAACAAACGTCATCAGCGAGAAAAAAGTATTCCAGTACAACCAACGTCAGTGGCACGAATACGTGGCGCTTATAAGTCTACGGGAGTAAACCAATCAAGGCTCCACTCTGTCTTAAAATATATGTTGAGAAAAATATTTCTTTGGGTATTAATTACTTTAAATAATAGGCATTTCAACACTTATTTCCATTTTATATTTATTTGTTTCTTGTTTAAACACAACCCTTATTTTATTTCAGCATACATATTTTCTTATTCTAAAGGACTTTGTTTTAGCACTAATTTCCATTTTATATTAATTTACTGTTTAAACACGACCTTATTTTATTTGAATAAACATATTTTCTTAATCTAAAGGATTGTATTTTCTTCCTTTATGCAATATAAGCAATCTTTTAAATAACTGACTTGTTAGTTCCACACAACTGGTATTTACGAAGCAATTCGGACTCACGTAAATAAAGCCCGCTACTCAGTCTTCGGTTCGATTCGTTCATTCATATGAAAGAACCAATGGACGAATTCTTCATCCACACTATACATCAATTTTTATTTACTATGTTTAATTTCATACGTTTCAATGTTTGAGAATACAAAAAAAAAACAAAATATTTGATTCGAACGCAAGGTTCGCCAAGGTCAAAGAACAGATCTTACCCGAAACCGGTGCGTATGCAAGAGTTGCATCGCACGAGGCCCCGCGTTTCAACCAGTTACACCTAATCATAGATAAAAGATTATTCAAGGCGGGTAATTTCGGAAGCTTTTGGTTTTTTTTAGCCATCAGTTAATAGTTGGTTGTCGTTCTTTCTTAGGTGTCCTGGCTTGAAATGTCTAAAAGGTGGCAACACTAAACTTCTCCCATTGACGAGTCAAGTCAAGCCGGCTTTGCTCTTTAATTTTTTAAATAAAACATACAGGGTGCCCATAAATTCGTGTACAAATTTCATTAAAATTTAGCTTATTATTTTTGACAGGGGTATTAAAATATGTTAAATGATTTATTAATTTCTGTTTCTTTTGATAAATGTACTAAGTAAAAAAAGAATATATTTAAACACTGTGATTTCTGTGTTATATTTTTTAGAAATACCCCGTTTTTCATTATATATTTAGAATCTTACAAAAATTCTAAACATTTTTATGCAAATAAGTTCAATTGTTTAAGAGACACTGACGTGTGAAATAGCAATTTACAATTTGAGAGGTTGTAAATTCAAAGCGGCTTGACTTAGTGCAAAACAAGTTGCACATTAACAAATTTAGTTCTATGCAAAACTAAATTTTGGTGTGCTTCTAAAAATAAACTCGAAGGACTGAATTTAAAAGTAGCATCATGAGGAAGGCCCTAGAAAAACAAGATTGCAATATGGGATCGATTTTTTCTCAAGGCGTGTATATTTAGATGTTGTGTTAAAAAAAACAACAATTTAATAATCCGCTTTACTTGTTTTAGCGTTCAAGTCATAACAATGTTTTAGCGTTTTAGTCAATAATAACTTATTGCATTTTAATCAAATTTATGCAAGACTTATGAAAACATTTTGTCAACGAGGTCGTTTTACACAACGACACACAGTTGTTTTTAAAGTTAAAATTTTGATATGAGGGTTTGAGATATGTGTTATTCGGACACATATTTTTCAATAAAAGACAACTGAATATTACTTCCGGCTACTTCCAGTTTTTTTGGAAGTAAACTTATATCAAGGATTTCAAATGAAACCCTGTATATTTTTTTATGTACCTTGATAGAGCTTAGTTATGCCTTTTTAATGACATGTCACAATTTGTATTTTTTTTTCGAAATGACAGAGCAGGAAGAGTTTTTCAAAATTGAATATGGCAGCAATGTTCTCTTGGTAATCACAAATGTCGGTTTTGCTCCTGTTGGTGACTCTGATATATATATATATATATATATATATATATATATATATATATATATATATATATATATATATAGATATATATAACTGGTACATAAGAAAAAAACTTTGAGTTGTTCTAAAGTATTTAGCTGCAAACTTGAAATGCAGTTTTGTGCTTCTTGCATACTAATTAATTCTTATAGCAATTTTCAGTAATTCATTAAATTTAGCGAACTACAGCAAAAAAGCAGAAGGCAAAATTAAGAAAATGGATTTTTTTACAAGAAATGGCAATAAATTTAATTTGCTTACATTTAAAGATATCGTTCTATATGAAGTCGTTTTGCTGTCTATGTTCTCTCAGAATCTTCTTTATTTTTGTCGAAAATTTGAACTGTTTGGCCACCAGGGGCGTTCAATAAACCCATGTTTTTGCCCAATAATCCAGGTGTAAAATTGAAAAAAAAACTTCAGTTCAATTCATAAAAAGGAACGTTTTAAATCGATAATTGAATTTTTTCGTCAGTTACCGTGTTTCATAGAGAATTCTAAAAAATCGGAAAAACATGTTTTGTTTTAATAGACGAAAAACCAAAACTGATACGAAGATCCGTTTTTTAAGTTTATCTGAGATCGTTTGCGAGACACCGAACAAGAAGTAAAAATGTTCAGAAAGTAGATAGATTTTTGAAAATGACAAGGGCAATATAGCACTCGCCCGAGTGTTATAAAAGTTACCTGACATTGTAAAAATCGTATTTAAAAATTTCAAGTAGTTCAGAAGTTACGTTAAAATGGAACTGTGAAAGGCGTCTTTAAATATTTTAAGCAGTTTAAAAGTTACGGGAAAAACATTTTCATTGACAGATGTCAAAATATTTTTTGAAATAAATTACTCTACTAAAAGATACACATACACACACTATGAAAAAAGTATGAAAAAAATTTTTAAGTAGAAAATACTAGTATTTTTGACAGATAAGCCACTAAAAGTTACATGGAAGTGTGAAAACCATATTTAAAATTTTAGGCAGTTTAAAAGTTATGGTGAAAAACCTTTTTTTGACAGCTATCAAAACATTTTTTTTTAAATATATTACTCCACTAAAAAGAAAAAGTACCAAAAAATTCAAGGCCGCGGAAAAAAAATTTGGCCTATTTTCAAAACCTCCTAAACCAATGTCTTATACCGCAATGTTTCACTAGATAAAAAAATTACAGCTCTTAAACCACTATTACTAAAGAAAATAAGTTACCTACTTCACATCGTATCATATTCTTTAACTGTATACTGCAAACCGCCCAAAGTGTCAGAAAATCCCATCAAACAGTAAAACCTATTTTTAATTTTTTTTTCTTTTTCAGGGAGCTGCCTCATGCATTTTTGACTACCCAGTATAAATATTTAAGCCAATGACTTCCACTATTTTTCAATATTAGAACATTTATCCCAACTATTTGTCTTTTTAATTGAACTATTGTCTGTTTTTCGTTCTCAAAATATGATTTTTACGCCTTTATACCCCTTAAAAAATTCAAAGATTTTCGCACATGACACACAAAATATAATTCCTTGAGAAACTGGCCTAGTCTATTTTTGGTGTAAATTTGAAACGATTCAGTTTAGTCGTCCTCAAGTTATTGTTGGCTCATTTTTTTTTAAATGCTCACATCCATACAGACATATTTTGTTCTTAAAAATATTCCCGTTTTTAGTACTATTAGACTCCGTTTGTGTATATTATAGTATATACAGTATAAAATATTCAAATTTTAATCTGCCATTTTAAAATTACACAAAGAATCATTTTTAAGGCCTTATAATTAAATCAAAATTATCAAAATATAAACTCATTTAATTCTGACAGCGGCTTAACCCAAGCTTTACTCTAGTGTTGCCAAAGGCAACTCGATATTTTTACGAGTTTTCAATTGATAGAACTTCTAAAATAAAAATGAGTCAATTTTCTTTAAAACTGCGTTTTACCTAATCTCTTGATCTGAGAAAAAAAGTGTAAAACAAAAGTCGAGAACATGGCAGAAAATTCAAGTTTTAATTTTCAATGGCTTGTCCTGTGTAAACTTAAGCGTAATTCTTTGGATGTGTTTTTTAACCATTCGGAGGTTCTTATGTGTTCTCTATGCCAAAAAGGTTTGGACAAACATTTTTTTTAGTTTTTTTTTTAATTTCTACGGCTTTCTGTCATTTCCGGTATAGGTACTTTATTTTGATTTGGAATCTACTTTAAATTTCGTAAGAATAAAACTATTTTTGAGTTTTACGCCACAATTATAATACAAAATTAAAATATTAAAAACATTTTTTTATTTACCTTAAAATTTTAATATGCAGTATATATGTATGTACCGGTATAGGATGACTTAAAAATATGTAGCAGACACAGCATGCTTTTAAATGGAACACCCTGTGTAATATATGTTCATAACATGAGTATATTCTTACTGAATATAAATATACTAGGTTTCCTACATTTGTATATAGAAATTCTCACATATGTATAACGGACCAAATATAATTTTTCTAATGAAACACCTTGTATGTCATAATTTTATGAAATTAATTTTTTCTTGCTGACTATAAATATACTAAGATTGATAGCTTGATTTTCAAAAATTTGAGTTTGAAACAACTCTTTATAAAGGACAATGTATTTCCATTGATTCGACTATGTAGTAGAAAGTTCTTCGTCTATCTCTTAAACATTGCTTCTTGTGGCAGAATTTTGTCGAATTTCTTGAGAGTATATTCATAATCTGCAAGAAAAAACCCGTTTAATACGAGCCCTAACAACTATATGTTGGAACAAGCAGTTACTTTGGAAATAAAATGCCAGTTTACCGAAATTCATTTATTCTAATTTTTTTTAATTCTAAATATGAAATTAGCAACATTTTTTGTGATGTATAGAATTATCTTTACGGTTTAATTATATATTTTATGTTGATTACTATTTAATTAATTGTTTAATATTCAAAAAATGCTGACAACTTAATATTGGAACAAATGATTTTTAACAAATTAAAACAAAAATTAATAAGGCGTAACGTCGCCCTTAGCTCGAATAACAGCCTGAATTCTATTGGGCATTGTATCAACTAGGCCTTCACAGAATTCAGGGGTGAAATTATCCCATATTTCTTGCAATTTAGCACGTAATTGTGGTAAAGTACGCTGGGGATTATTTCTTAGGTGTTGTTTCATTTTGTGCCACAGTGTCTCTATTGGATTAAGATCCGGGCTGCTAGAGGGATGTGACAAAACCTTAATGTCATGGTCACCCAACCATTTTTTGGTCGACTTAGTCGTATTGCATGAGGCTCCGTCCTGCTGAAAGATAAAACCTCCGGATGGATATAACTTTGTTGCACTTGGTAAAAGCGAATGTTCAAGGATATCTTGGTATTTGGCTGCGTTTACTGTACCTTCAATAAAGTGTAAAGTTCCCAACCCTTTGGCCGACATACAGCCCCACACCATGATGCCCTGTGGAAACTTTACCGTCCTTTTGAGGCAATCCTTTTGGAATGCTTCTGTTTTTTCCCGAATCACGCGCTTTCTGTAATCTCCCACACAGACATCAAATTTGCTTTCGTCGCTATAGATAACTTTGTCCCAGTCATGTTTGGTCCACGAAAGCTTTGATTTAACCCAATTATAACGATTTCTTTTTTGAGTTTCCGTCAACAACGGTTTTTCTTTGGCCTACGAGTATAAAGTAAAAAATAGAAAATTTACACCGCAAAGAAGTACCTATCAAACATACCTTATAAAAACCAAGACCGCTCTTGTGGATATATTTGCGACAGCATTCTCTTGAAATATTCATCCCAGTTTCTCTATTCCACCTTGCAGTTACTTCTCGTAGTGTGTTTCTTCTTCCTGACTTACATATTCTTATTAAATGCCTTACACTCCTTTGAGAAACAACTTTTGGACGGCCTGAGCTTTTACCGCGAACATCAGTACTGGCAGTTTCACCATATTTTTTAATTATATTAAAAACAGTAGTTGTTGCTATCGTCAATTCACTGGAAATTTCACGCATTGTTTTCCCTTTATGGTACTGATGAATAATAATTTCCCACACTTTTGATTCAGTAGGTTTTCCACGTACCATTATTGCGTGTTTTACTCGTAATAAATCTAACAACACCTACTTACTTTAACTATTAATACTCAAATGACGTTTTAAAATCTTTGTTGACAACACACTTATGTTTTATTTCAAAGCCTCCTTCGCGTCAGAATGATAAAACTCACGAAACGTGAAGAAATGCAAAACATGTTCCAATATTAAGTTGTCAGCATTTTTTGAATATCAAACAATTAATTAAATAGCAATTAACAACAAAATATATAATTAAACCATAAAGATAATTCCATACATCATAAAACATGTTGATAATTTCATATTTACAATTAAAAAAAATTAGAATAAATAAATTTCGGTAAACTGGCATTTTATTCGAAAAATAACTGCTTGTTCCAACATATAGTTGTTAGGGCTCGTACATATAAAAGTTACAAATACAAATAAATATAAGTTGAGTTTGCTACATATTTTTGAGACATCCTTTATACATAAATACTAATTTAAATCAATTTCCTATTATAATATTTATTATATTTTTCTTCAGTAACTATTTAAAAGTTACATATATCTCATTATCATTTTTATTCCTATCCAAAATTAAGGCTGTCGGCAAAAAAAAAATAAAAAAGTTGATTTTTTTTAAGTAATCCGCGATAACTGTAATTTGCTTAGACTTACTAAACACGAATGTATATTGTTTGTATAGATTGTTTTTTTCTAATTATGCTCTTTCAAAAAATTCTTCGCTTTTGATCTAACAAAGAAAGAAAATAAAAATATTTCTTTCCAAAATTCGATTCCACCTATTATTCGGAATACTGTAAAAATAAACGTTTTTTGAGTATTTCACATAATTATTTTAATTTTTTCGACAGTTACCGTGTCTCAAACGACACTCTGTAAAACCATACCAAATTTCAAAAGTGTATCTGAAACTTATGTAGACCATAACCTAGCGGCTATGATTTAAATACCACTCTCGACTTATTAACCCACTTTATATAAGTTACATCTAACTAAAAATCTTTTTAAAAAATTCAGCTGTTAAAATATTAGGAAGACTAGACTTTTTTTGACAGGCGCCAAAATAATTTTCTAAAATAAGTTACGTAACTAAGTTACATGAAACTGTGAAAAACGTATTTAATTTTTTTTATTTTTTAAGTAGGTTAGAAGTTAGAAATTACGGAAAAAGACAGTTTTTTTGACAGCTGTCAAAATATATTTTTTTAATAGATGAGGTTACATGGAAATCTAAAACCCGTATTTAAAAATTCTAGGAAGTTCAAAAGCTACGTGGAAAAACAATTTTTTTAACAGCTATCAAAATATTTTTTTATAAATTAGGCCAGTAAAACCTTAATGGAAGTAGTATATAAGGCGGGGTACTGTGACCGAGGATGGCCTGTCTGTCCAAAGATTGGGCGTGTCCAACTTCTTCGGCGACGAAGTGACACAATCCTGAAAAATTCCTGAAAATGGCCGAAGAAGAAGTGGTCGACAATGACCAGAGGCTGTTGACCAGAAGGGCCTTATTAGTGTACGGGTTCAAAAAGGCCTTTTATATTTGAAGTGTCTTTTTGGCACTCACACACACATGCACCCCTATAATTATTACTAATTTGTTTCTTATAAAAAAAAAAAAGCCCGCGCGCCCGCCTGGATTCGAACCGTCGACACCGAGATTTGTTTTTTGTCAAATTTTTTACTACCGCCATGCAGTACGTCGTAATAAGTAAACAATTTAGATGATCTTGTTTATCTTTTAAACGAGCAATAATAGTAATAATACGCAGTTATACAGTACAACACATGTGGTAAAAAAAAAAAAAATAGAATGTTTGTAGGGCTTCACGCCGCACCTCTGGTATAATTTCATGAGCCGAGCCTCGCCTCGCCGAATTCCGAGAATTGTTTTTCTGTTGATGTTCGACGTAAGACTAGAGGTCAGGTTCGCAGATAAGAAAAGGTCGAGGATGTAGATAAGGAGATGTTTGTGTAGTATTGAGATGAACAATAATAATGTTGTTATAATAAATAATATTTGTTTCGAATAATAGCTTATACCAGGTGATAAAAAACGTATAGCACTTAAAGTAATTAATATATATGTAAAATACAGAGGATTTAATAGCAGTCGATCACGAACCAGACTGGTGGTAATATATGCCTGTTCCAGTCAACAGAACGTGTCAAGAGTGTAAAGGGAACTCAATATCTCCAAACATCTGTGCATTTTGCCGCTGTGAAAAAATTCACAAAGAGGTTAACGGACAAAAGAGTATTAATAGATATACCGTTTTGTATTATTTAAAAGAAGAGTACGAAAGAAGGAGAAGGCTGCAAAATAATGAGTAAATTTGTTTTACTTTTCTATGGTATTCTTTTCAAATATTGTGTCCTAACTAATAGTCAACCAACGACGGCGACGACGACGACAAAGAAATATTATCCAGAAGAGCGCAGTTATAATTTTGTTTTAATTAATAATAGACGATATTATATTTTGAGAAATGTTGGTTTAAGAACATTTCAAGACACTGGTTATAATGTATGGTTTCACATACATTATGATTTAATAAAACCTGATGAAAATGTAAAGCCAAACGATAAAATATTTAATTTGGCTAATCAGCAAATAGGTCTAGTGCCTCACTTAAAAGACAGTGTATCAAACTTAACATATGTTCCTGTGAATATTAATGAACCTGCAGATATATATTGTAACTGGTATACTGCCAGATATTTTCGAAATAAAAATATTTATCTTGATTGTAAGCCTGTAGAACTAAAAGACATTTTTAGTGCAAATTCCACTGTTTACAGCACTGGTCAGACAGAATTAGGAGACATTTTTAGTGTAAATTCTACTGTTTACAGTACATGTCAAATTATATATTTATTATAATAAGACCCTGTACGTTACACAAAATGGATTTTGAAAGAATACAATTTTTATGTCAAATATGTAATTGTTTAGTTGAAAAATATTAATAAACACTTAAAACATAGAGTAAAGTTATTAAAATTTTGTGATACTTGTTTAGTGAATTATGTATTTGGTGTAAATAGTATTAGGTCTATGATTTTAATGTCAAAATAGAACAGTACAAAAATATTGAAATTAAAATGTAAAAAAACTACTATGGTTTATTTTATTTGTTTTTAGTTTTACTTAGTGGGTGTGATGTAAATTCACGTGATTTTTACTCACCAATAGAACAATAATTAAAAAAAAGTGGTAGAGTTTTATTTATAAAAGAAAGTAGATTGAACTAGGCGTCAATAGTGTCTCGTAACTCGAACTATGGCAGGAGAAAATTCAATTTTGTGTCTTGATATCCAGGGATTTAATTGTACCTCTGGATTTATTCCAAAAGAACTAGCTGTGTATGATGGAACACGTTGTTCAAATTTTCTTTTCAAACCACCATATAGCAAAAGCATGTTAAAAGGCCATGATTTAAAAACGATATCTTATCTCGAAAACTCATATCATGGTCTAATATGGGAGTCTGGTTTAGTAGACTTGAACGAAATAGCAAATGTCTTAGAACATGTGATGAAAAGATATCATGCCCCAAAAATATACGTCAAAGGAGATGAAAAGGTGAATTTTCTAAGAAAATTTATAAGTGCAGAAAAAATTTTTAAAATACCTCTGGAGAGTGAACCGAAGCTAAGCAAGTTTAAGAAAGTTCCCGAATGTCACTTTCACAAGGATCCATATGGCACTACTTGGCACTGTGCATTATCAAACGCCAAGTTGTTATATAATTATAAATATTGTTTTTCTGTTTGAAGATAAATAAATTATTTGTAGAAAACATGTAAATAATATATAATAAATAAAACGTACATGAAACAAAATTATTTTATTAAGTCACTCTACATTATTTTTATCTATCCAACTATTATGCTTATCACTGAAACCTAACCATTTTACAAATACTTTATTATTTTTACGTTTTAACACTTTTTCCACTAAATAAATGTCTGGATATTTAACTTTTTGCAATTGAAGTTCATAGAATCCTCCCTTGATGTCTTGTTTCTCTGCATCTTGAAGTAGGTATGTCACTGGATTTGTAAGTTGAACTTTTTTTACGCTAAAAATTTCTGTTGACCAATTTGGTTGGTATTGTTTATCAAAAACTCCTCTAAATTTGGAAATTCTTACATGGTCACCTATCTCGAATTTTGGTTTCGATGTCATTTTAATTCGATTATAAACTGTGTTTAATAGCAGTTTTTCATGCTTTTTTGAAATTTCAGCCGGTTTTAAACCTGTGGTAGTGTGTACTCGATTATTATAGGAATAAACGATTTGTTTTAATATATCAAACCACTTGTATGATCCTTGAAGACTAAATTCTTTCCACATCATTCCTTTAAGGGTTCGATTTACACGTTCAACAATAGATGCTTTTTTCTCACTGTAAACTAAATAATGTTTGACATTATATTTTTTCATTAAAATCATCATTTCTTTTCCAGTAAATTCACCACCGGCGTCTGTACAGAGATGTATAGGTGTCTGTTCTTTGAATACATTTTCCATCGCTTTAGATACCTCTTTGGCAGTTTTTGTTTTTAACGGATAAGCCCAAACGTATTTAGAAAAACAGTTAATTACGACGAGTATATATTTGTATCCTTTGTTTTCTTGTACGTATTCTTTCATATCAACCAAATCAGCTTGCATTAAGTCCAATAGAGATTTGATAATAACCTTCCTCCTTTTAAAATTTACTCTTGATGGTTTATGGAGTTCTTCAACAATATCTTTTTTTACTTTGGTTACAAATTTAGACATATTTTTATTCTATTATATTGGCTTCTCGTAATTCTTCAATAATGGCATTAATCTCGTTAACGTGATTTGTATTACCAGCAGCCTGAGACGCAACTAGTAGCTCCAATCTCTCAACCAATTCATTAGGATCATCCCAAAAAACGTAATCAATAGGATTGTTTGAAAGTTTCATAGACATTCCCTCCCCCTGTTTCAAAACATCATCATCATCATCATCGTCATCATCAGTTGGACTGGTATAATTACTCTCAGTTTTATTTATTATTGGTTCAATAAATTTTCTAAATTTCTTATTTTTACTTGATTTTACATTTTTGATAGCATTTGTTTTAAATAATATGTGAGTATAGTTTTTTGCGTCATCATTTGTATAGATGGTGGGAACATTCTGATTAAATAACAAGCCATATAATCCATTAGTGCCTTTATATTTTTTTCCTGCAATTATCAAATCAGCTCCATCGAAATCTATCGTTTTGTTACCGATAGAAAACCGTTCGATATCCTTATCAAACTTTACTTGGAATTTTCCATCAGAATTACTACTATTTGGATCCTTTACAAACTTTTTGATGTACTTTAAAGGTAAACTATGATATTGATCAGAATAATCGGAAAATGATTTTTCTCTTATAGTTTGATTTAGTGCTTTTTCATATTCCCTTTGTTTCCTAATTTCCTCTTCTTCGATTTCATCCTGCACGTTTTTTATTATTAATTTTCTAAGATTATATGGTTTCCGTGACGACGACGACGATTTTGTTGTGGAAGAAAATAATTTTCTTTTCATTTTTGGTGCAGTTTGATATGCATGTGTGATTTTGTTTCCTGTAGGAGTATCCTTAAACTCTAATGGGATAGAAGTGGAGGGTATAGGTTCCGATTTCACTGACTCGTTTTCCTCTTCACTATTATGGTCCCCAAAAAGTTTCTCCTCGTCATCTTTATCATCATCATCATCATAGTTATCGTCATCAGAAAATTGTTCCCTTCTTTTAAGTTCCGATATCAAACTTTCAGGAGTGTGCTTCTTTCGATCCAATTTGTTCTCAATCACCTCCAAATGTTTTGTTATAGGCTGAAATACATTCTCGTGGGCTATTTGTCCATGTTTTAAGATATCTAGTTTATTCTTTATATCTTTTCTCTTTGAAATTATTTTTTTCTTAACTGATTGATCTTTAGTTTTTTCCTTTTTATTTTTCGTGGTACGAGCAGGAGCCATGATGATAATGATGATGAACTTTCAACGTTCAACTATGTAATAATTTATAAAAGCGATACTACAGATATATATATTTATCAAAACATAACCGATATCGACCTTCATCAATTTTATTATCCTTAAATATAGATAGAAAACCAAATGGTTCTTTCCAACAGAATGAACATATGGTTTTAAAGCTGTCAAATGACATATCAGTACCAATATGATCAGAGTATACATGATGTAAATTTAAGTCATCCTGTTTAAATAATATTAAGACGTTAGCATTGTCTCTTATCAAATGTTTGGGTATTTTTGCATTTGTTTGACACAAGTAAAAACAGTCTATATTATTGTGACGTCCCATACTAAAATATTCTCTGATAACATCCTGTTTATCACACGCGACGTCATCAAATATGAAAATTGAATTTGCTTTAGCGTCAGATGGAGATAATATTTGTTCACTATTATCGAATGCATAGTAACCGATTCCTTTTATTGGTTTTAATAATTTCTCTAAATACATATATTTAGGTTGATACAGAGACTTTGAATAGACGTAGACATTTTCAAATTTCAATCCATTGGGATGTTCAAGAAGGCTTAGCATGATATTGGTTTTTCCACAGTTTGAAGGTCCCGATATGATGCATCGTACAGTAGATGGTAATAATATACTGTGTTTAATATTTTTGTTTTTTTTCACATCATGATTATTTACTGTTAAAGATGTTCTTTGTTTCACAATTTTGATATGTTTCTTCTTTTTCTCCTCCATGTTAAATATCCGATGTAAAACTAATTATAAAACCATAATACGCTGTTATTTATATTCAGTCTTTATTTACTTCTTTTAAAATGAGGTATTATTCGATTGATCGACAACAACAACAACGAACGATTAATGGGGAAGGTTTGTTAAACTCAATGATAAACAAACTTCCATTTGAATTACATCTTCCAGGGTATAACTATTGTGGTCCAGGAACTAAATTAGAGAAACGTTTACGACGTGGTGATAAAGGAATTAACCCGTTAGATGAAGCATGTAAAAATCATGATATTGCCTATTCACAATATCAAAACATATCAGATCGTAATGCGGCAGATAAAATTTTACTTAAACACGCTTTAAGCAGAATAAATTCATCGAATGCATCCTGGAAAGAAAAATTAGCCGCTGCAGGTATTTCAGCTGCAATGCAAACTAAAATAAAGCTAGGTATGGGTACTAGCAGTGGGGATATAAGTTTGAGTAATAACCCCAATTTAAATCAGTCATACAATAGAATCCATGGTAACAAGTATCTTAAAACAATAATGGAACACAGTGTGAAGGCTATGCGTGATTATGTGAAAAAGATGGAGATTTTGCTAAACAAACTCGAAAAAGTAAAAGGTCAAACTGGAAAGGTGTATCGAAAACAAGTCAAAAAGGGAACAAAAATTAAACAACAAAAATATGATAATTATCATGAGAAGAAAATAAAGGAAAAAATGAAATACCCTTCTAATTTTATTGAGAATGATGATGATGATAGGAAACGAAAGAACTTAGAGAACGAGATTGAACAAGATTTGCAACAACAACAACAACAACATCAAAATAGGGCACTCAAACGAAAGATAGATAACTCTGATGATAATATAATGGATAGGAAAAAATTAAAATTTGAAATAAATTCGGCAAACTTATCCAATAAGCGGAAATTAAACGATGATGACGATGACGATAATTTTCATGAGGAATTTGCTAGTGGCCCATTGAAAAAAAAAGTTAAAAAATAGTATATATTTTCATTTATCTGGCTTCAACGTTTAGTGTATTAAAAACTTTTCCAACAGAAAGTAGTAAACATGGCAGCAATTAAAAAAAGTAAACCTCGGAAGCAGAAAAGCAAAAAGGCAAAAAGACCAAAAGTTAGCGGGAAAAAAAGAAGCAGTACAAAATTAAAAAGTTTTCAATCAGTTATGAAAAAGATTAAAGGTACTATTTTAAATCAAAAACCATCCAATATTTACGATGCTGTTAAGATAGCTATGAAAGCAGTTAATAATACCAAAATCAGACGGCCAAGAATAATTAAAATTCCAAAAACTGGAGGTTTTCTTCCTTTGATCCCTATTTTTGCGGGACTGAGTGCATTAGGTGCGTTAAGTGGAGGAGCTGCCGGCATCGCAAAGGCCGTATCTGATGCTCGTGCTGCCAAACAACAATTGCAAGAAAGCGAACGCCACAACAAGACGATGGAATCCATTGCATTGGGAAAAGGTCTCTTTTTAAAACCATACAAAACAGGTTTAGGCCTTTTTTTAGGAAATCATCTCAGGAAAAAAAAATACCGATAATCTTACCTAACCGTGCCTTAAGTAACTTTGATATTGAAAAGTATACTAAACTACTCAAAATACCCTATTTTCGAGGAGTGTTTATGAAGGATCGATTACCGAAGAAAATTTACCAAAACGAATCTGGTATTATCAATTTAGACAATTTTTCTGGACCGGGAACTCATTGGACTGCTTATTGGAAACATAGAAATAATGTTTATTATTTTGATAGTTTTGGAAATTTAAAACCTCCTCTGGAAGTGTGTAAATATTTTAACTCTAATGGTATTTGTAACATATTTTATAATCATCGTTGTTACCAACCTTATGACTCGTTTATATGTGGTCACTTATGTCTGAAATTTTTGTATCATTCTGTAGATTTAGAATAAATACCAATATAACTATAGTTTTTGTTTTATTTAATGTAAATACTTTGATCCGAAAAGTAGTTAAACATGTCTTATACGTTTACCTTATCGGGAACGGAGTCTGTACTTTCAACCAAAATTTATCCACCCATTGTTTTGCATGAAAACGAAAATTATGTTTTGGGTTTAATAAATTTTGAAAGTTACAACTCAATTCCTAACATTGATAGTAGCAATAACAATTTTCATTGTGGAGATGAGCACGTTGTTATACCTGAAGGATCCTACGAAATTAGCGATATTCAAAAATATTTGACGACGTATCTGAGATTTCATTCAAAATAAAAGGATCCAATCACACTCCGTTTGGAAGCGAACCATAACACTTTACAGTGTGAAATCAAATGTAACCGTAAAATTGATTTCAGCAAAGAAAATTCAATTGGCAGTTTACTGGGATTCGGTAGCAAGCAACTCGAGCCCAATAAAAGACACATTTCCGATAATCCTGTAAATATATTTAAAGTGAATTCAATATGTATTATGAATTATCCATTTGTTTTATCCAACAGTGCCACCAGGTTTCAAAATAGTCGAGAAGCCATCGAATGTTATTTATCTACCAATCAGCACACGATATATCGATGAGATAATCCTTAAAATAACTGATCAGGATAAGAAATTAGTCAATTTCAGAAACGAGCTAGTAACGATAAGGTTACATTTGAAGCGAATTCTTTAAAATGGTTTTTCTGTATAATCATAATTCTTTAAATATACCAAAGGACTCGTTTGAAAATTGTCATAAAACCCAATTAGATGAACAGACAACTATTAGTTCCACCACAACGTTTAAGGAGTTAACATCTAAAAACAAACGTGTACTACTCTCACTGGGATTCAGTTTACAGGAGGAGAAGAAAAATCAAAATTAAAAATTGGAAAATTACAAAGATTTTGGTGTAGTTTTAAATTACGGATTACTACAAGTTTGGAAATAATTTTTATTATATTAGTTTGCAAGTGTAGATATAGGCACAAAGACAATGAGTTATAACACGTTAAAAGTGGGAGAAAATGTGCTAAATGATGACTTAATCATAAATTATCAATACCATACACATCAACCTTATTCCTCAACAACTCTAAACAATAACGATGAAATTAGAATACCAATACAAACACAAGATTTATACACGTTACCGAGTCAAAGCTTTTTATGCATTGTTCAATGCATAAAAATTTTTTGATTTCGGTAACGTGTATAAATCTTGTGTTTGTATTGGTATTCTAATTTCATCGTTATTGTTTAGAGTTGTTGAGGAATAAGGTTGATGTGTATGGTATTGATAATTTATGATTAAGTCATCATTTAGCACATTTTCTCCCACTTTTAACGTGTTATAACTCATTGTCTTTGTGCCTATATCTACACTTGCAAACTAATATAATACAAATTATTTCCAAACTTGTAGTAATCCGTAATTTAAAACTACACCAAAATCTTTGTAATTTTCCAATTTTTAATTTTGATTTTTCTTCTCCTCCTGTAAACTGAATCCCAGTGAGAGTAGTACACGTTTGTTTTTAGATGTTAACTCCTTAAACGTTGTGGTGGAACTAATAGTTGTCTGTTCATCTAATTGGGTTTTATGACAATTTTCAAACGAGTCCTTTGGTATATTTAAAGAATTATGATTATACAGAAAAACCATTTTAAAGAATTCGCTTCAAATGTAACCTTATCGTTACTAGCTCGTTTCTGAAATTGACTAATTTCTTATCCTGATCAGTTATTTTAAGGATTATCTCATCGATATATCGTGTGCTGATTGGTAGATAAATAACATTCGATGGCTTCTCGACTATTTTGAAACCTGGTGGCACTGTTGGATAAAACAAATGGATAATATGAACTAAATCTCCGTTATTATAGGAATTTGTCACTAGATTACATTCTATACATATTGAATTCACTTTAAATATATTTACAGGATTATCGGAAATGTGTCTTTTATTGGGCTCGAGTTGCTTGCTACCGAATCCCAGTAAACTGCCAATTGAATTTTCTTTGCTGAAATCAATTTTACGGTTACATTTGATTTCACACTGTAAAGTGTTATGGTTCGCTTCCAAACGGAGTGTGATTGGATCCTTTTATTTTGAATGAAATCTCAGATACGTCGTCAAATATTTTTGAATATCGCTAATTTCGTAGGATCCTTCAGGTATAACAACGTGCTCATCTCCACAATGAAAATTGTTATTGCTACTATCAATGTTAGGAATTGAGTTGTAACTTTCAAAATTTATTAAACCCAAAACATAATTTTCGTTTTCATGCAAAACAATGGGTGGATAAATTTTGGTTGAAAGTACAGACTCCGTTCCCGATAAGGTAAACGTATAAGACATGTTTAACTACTTTTCGGATCAAAGTATTTACATTAAATAAAACAAAAACTATAGTTATATTGGTATTTATTCTAAATCTACAGAATGATACAAAAATTTCAGACATAAACGAGTCATAAGGTTGGTAACAACGATGATTATAAAATATGTTACAAATACCATTAGAGTTAAAATATTTACACACTTCCAGAGGAGGTTTTAAATTTCCAAAACTATCAAAATAATAAACATTATTTCTATGTTTCCAATAAGCAGTCCAATGAGTTCCCGGTCCAGAAAAATTGTCTAAATTGATAATACCAGATTCGTTTTGGTAAATTTTCTTCGGTAATCGATCCTTCATAAACACTCCTCGAAAATAGGGTATTTTGAGTAGTTTAGTATACTTTTCAATATCAAAGTTACTTAAGGCACGGTTAGGTAAGATTATCGGTATTTTTTTTTCCTGAGATGATTTCCTAAAAAAAGGCCTAAACCTGTTTTGTATGGTTTTAAAAAGAGACCTTTTCCCAATGCAATGGATTCCATCGTCTTGTTGTGGCGTTCGCTTTCTTGCAATTGTTGTTTGGCAGCACGAGCATCAGATACGGCCTTTGCGATGCCGCAGCTCCTCCACTTAACGCACCTAATGCACTCAGTCCCGCAAAAATAGGGATCAAAGGAAGAAAACCTCCAGTTTTTGGAATTTTAATTATTCTTGGCCGTCTGATTTTGGTATTATTAACTGCTTTCATAGCTATCTTAACAGCATCGTAAATATTGGATGGTTTTTGATTTAAAATAGTACCTTTAATCTTTTTCATAACTGATTGAAAACTTTTTAATTTTGTACTGCTTCTTTTTTTCCCGCTAACTTTTGGTCTTTTTGCCTTTTTGCTTTTCTGCTTCCGAGGTTTACTTTTTTTAATTGCTGCCATGTTTACTACTTTCTGTTGGAAAAGTTTTTAATACACTAAACGTTGAAGCCAGATAAATGAAAATATATACTATTTTTTAACTTTTTTTTTCAATGGGCCACTAGCAAATTCCTCATGAATATTATCGTCGTCGTCATCATCGTTTAATTTCCGCTTATTGGATAAGTTTGCCGAATTTATTTCAAATTTTAATTTTTTCCTATCCATTATATTGTCATCAGAGTTATCTATCTTTCGTTTGAGTGCCCTATTTTGATGTTGTTGTTGTTGTTGTTGCAAATCTTGTTCAATCTCGTTCTCTAAGTTCTTTCGTTTCCTATCATCATCATCATTCTCAATAAAATTAGAAGGGTATTTCATTTTTTCCTTTATTTTCTTCTCATGATAATTATCATATTTTTGTTGTTTAATTTTTGTTCCCTTTTTGACTTGTTTTCGATACACCTTTCCAGTTTGACCTTTTACTTTTTCGAGTTTGTTTAGCAAAATCTCCATCTTTTTCACATAATCACGCATAGCCTTCACACTGTGTTCCATTATTGTTTTAAGATACTTGTTACCATGGATTCTATTGTATGACTGATTTAAATTGGGGTTATTACTCAAACTTATATCCCCACTGCTAGTACCCATACCTAGCTTTATTTTAGTTTGCATTGCAGCTGAAATACCTGCAGCGGCTAATTTTTCTTTCCAGGATGCATTCGATGAATTTATTCTGCTTAAAGCGTGTTTAAGTAAAATTTTATCTGCCGCATTACGATCTGATATGTTTTGATATTGTGAATAGGCAATATCATGATTTTTACATGCTTCATCTAACGGGTTAATTCCTTTATCACCACGTCGTAAACGTTTCTCTAATTTAGTTCCTGGACCACAATAGTTATACCCTGGAAGATGTAATTCAAATGGAAGTTTGTTTATCATTGAGTTTAACAAACCTTCCCCATTAATCGTTCGTTGTTGTTGTTGTCGATCAATCGAATAATACCTCATTTTAAAAGAAGTAAATAAAGACTGAATATAAATAACAGCGTATTATGGTTTTATAATTAGTTTTACATCGGATATTTAACATGGAGGAGAAAAAGAAGAAACATATTAAAATTGTGAAACAAAGAACATCTTTAACAGTAAATAATCATGATGTGAAAAAAAACAAAAATATTAAACACAGTATATTATTACCATCTACTGTACGATGCATCATATCGGGACCTTCAAACTGTGGAAAAACCAATATCATGCTAAGCCTTCTTGAACATCCCAATGGATTGAAATTTGAAAATGTCTACGTCTATTCAAAGTCTCTGTATCAACCTAAATATATGTATTTAGAGAAATTATTAAAACCAATAAAAGGAATCGGTTACTATGCATTCGATAATAGTGAACAAATATTATCTCCATCTGACGCTAAAGCAAATTCAATTTTCATATTTGATGACGTCGCGTGTGATAAACAGGATGTTATCAGAGAATATTTTAGTATGGGACGTCACAATAATATAGACTGTTTTTACTTGTGTCAAACATATGCAAAAATACCCAAACATTTGATAAGAGACAATGCTAACGTCTTAATATTATTTAAACAGGATGACTTAAATTTACATCATGTATACTCTGATCATATTGGTACTGATATGTCATTTGACAGCTTTAAAACCATATGTTCATTCTGTTGGAAAGAACCATTTGGTTTTCTATCTATATTTAAGGATAATAAAATTGATGAAGGTCGATATCGGTTATGTTTTGATAAATATATATATCTGTAGTATCGCTTTTATAAATTATTACATAGTTGAACGTTGAAAGTTCATCATCATTATCATCATGGCTCCTGCTCGTACCACGAAAAATAAAAAGGAAAAAACTAAAGATCAATCAGTTAAGAAAAAAATAATTTCAAAGAGAAAAGATATAAAGAATAAACTAGATATCTTAAAACATGGACAAATAGCCCACGAGAATGTATTTCAGCCTATAACAAAACATTTGGAGGTGATTGAGAACAAATTGGATCGAAAGAAGCACACTCCTGAAAGTTTGATATCGGAACTTAAAAGAAGGGAACAATTTTCTGATGACGATAACTATGATGATGATGATGATAAAGATGACGAGGAGAAACTTTTTGGGGACCATAATAGTGAAGAGGAAAACGAGTCAGTGAAATCGGAACCTATACCCTCCACTTCTATCCCATTAGAGTTTAAGGATACTCCTACAGGAAACAAAATCACACATGCATATCAAACTGCACCAAAAATGAAAAGAAAATTATTTTCTTCCACAACAAAATCGTCGTCGTCGTCACGGAAACCATATAATCTTAGAAAATTAATAATAAAAAACGTGCAGGATGAAATCGAAGAAGAGGAAATTAGGAAACAAAGGGAATATGAAAAAGCACTAAATCAAACTATAAGAGAAAAATCATTTTCCGATTATTCTGATCAATATCATAGTTTACCTTTAAAGTACATCAAAAAGTTTGTAAAGGATCCAAATAGTAGTAATTCTGATGGAAAATTCCAAGTAAAGTTTGATAAGGATATCGAACGGTTTTCTATCGGTAAAAAAACGATAGATTTCGATGGAGCTGATTTGATAATTGCAGGAAAAAAATATAAAGGCACTAATGGATTATATGGCTTGTTATTTAATCAGAATGTTCCCACCATCTATACAAATGATGACGCAAAAAACTATACTCACATATTATTTAAAACAAATGCTATCAAAAATGTAAAATCAAGCAAAAATAAGAAATTTAGAAAATTTATTGAACCAATAATAAATAAAACTGAGAGTAATTATACCAGTCCAACTGATGATGACGATGATGATGATGATGATGTTTTGAAACAGGGGGAGGGAATGTCTATGAAACTTTCAAACAATCCTATTGATTACGTTTTTTGGGATGATCCTAATGAATTGGTTGAGAGATTGGAGCTACTAGTTGCGTCTCAGGCTGCTGGTAATACAAATCACGTTAACGAGATTAATGCCATTATTGAAGAATTACGAGAAGCCAATATAATAGAATAAAAATATGTCTAAATTTGTAACCAAAGTAAAAAAAGATATTGTTGAAGAACTCCATAAACCATCAAGAGTAAATTTTAAAAGGAGGAAGGTTATTATCAAATCTCTATTGGACTTAATGCAAGCTGATTTGGTTGATATGAAAGAATACGTACAAGAAAACAAAGGATACAAATATATACTCGTCGTAATTAACTGTTTTTCTAAATACGTTTGGGCTTATCCGTTAAAAACAAAAACTGCCAAAGAGGTATCTAAAGCGATGGAAAATGTATTCAAAGAACAGACACCTATACATCTCTGTACAGACGCCGGTGGTGAATTTACTGGAAAAGAAATGATGATTTTAATGAAAAAATATAATGTCAAACATTATTTAGTTTACAGTGAGAAAAAAGCATCTATTGTTGAACGTGTAAATCGAACCCTTAAAGGAATGATGTGGAAAGAATTTAGTCTTCAAGGATCATACAAGTGGTTTGATATATTAAAACAAATCGTTTATTCCTATAATAATCGAGTACACACTACCACAGGTTTAAAACCGGCTGAAATTTCAAAAAAGCATGAAAAACTGCTATTAAACACAGTTTATAATCGAATTAAAATGACATCGAAACCAAAATTCGAGATAGGTGACCATGTAAGAATTTCCAAATTTAGAGGAGTTTTTGATAAACAATACCAACCAAATTGGTCAACAGAAATTTTTAGCGTAAAAAAAGTTCAACTTACAAATCCAGTGACATACCTACTTCAAGATGCAGAGAAACAAGACATCAAGGGAGGATTCTATGAACTTCAATTGCAAAAAGTTAAATATCCAGACATTTATTTAGTGGAAAAAGTGTTAAAACGTAAAAATAATAAAGTATTTGTAAAATGGTTAGGTTTCAGTGATAAGCATAATAGTTGGATAGATAAAAATAATGTAGAGTGACTTAATAAAATAATTTTGTTTCATGTACGTTTTATTTATTATATATTATTTACATGTTTTCTACAAATAATTTATTTATCTTCAAACAGAAAAACAATATTTATAATTATATAACAACTTGGCGTTTGATAATGCCCAGTGCCAAGTAGTGCCATATGGATCCTTGTGAAAGTGACATTCGGGAACTTTCTTAAACTTGCTTAGCTTCGGTTCACTCTCCAGAGGTATTTTAAAAATTTTTTCTGCACTTATAAATTTTCTTAGAAAATTCACCTTTTCATCTCCTTTGACGTATATTTTTGGGGCATGATATCTTTTCATCACATGTTCTAAGACATTTGCTATTTCGTTCAAGTCTACTAAACCAGACTCCCATATTAGACCATGATATGAGTTTTCGAGATAAGATATCGTTTTTAAATCATGACCTTTTAACATGCTTTTGCTATATGGTGGTTTGAAAAGAAAATTTGAACAACGTGTTCCATCATACACAGCTAGTTCTTTTGGAATAAATCCAGAGGTACAATTAAATCCCTGGATATCAAGACACAAAATTGAATTTTCTCCTGCCATAGTTCGAGTTACGAGACACTATTGACGCCTAGTTCAATCTACTTTCTTTTATAAATAAAACTCTACCACTTTTTTTTAATTATTGTTCTATTGGTGAGTAAAAATCACGTGAATTTACATCACACCCACTAAGTAAAACTAAAAACAAATAAAATAAACCATAGTAGTTTTTTTACATTTTAATTTCAATATTTTTGTACTGTTCTATTTTGACATTAAAATCATAGACCTAATACTATTTACACCAAATACATAATTCACTAAACAAGTATCACAAAATTTTAATAACTTTACTCTATGTTTTAAGTGTTTATTAATATTTTTTTCAACTAAACAATTACATATTTGACATAAAAATTGTATTCTTTCAAAATCCATTTTGTGTAACGTACAGGGTCTTATTATAATAAATATATAATTTGACATGTACTGTAAACAGTAGAATTTACACTAAAAATGTCTCCTAATTCTGTCTGACCAGTGCTGTAAACAGTGGAATTTGCACTAAAAATGTCTTTTAGTTCTACAGGCTTACAATCAAGATAAATATTTTTATTTCGAAAATATCTGGCAGTATACCAGTTACAATATATATCTGCAGGTTCATTAATATTCACAGGAACATATGTTAAGTTTGATACACTGTCTTTTAAGTGAGGCACTAGACCTATTTGCTGATTAGCCAAATTAAATATTTTATCGTTTGGCTTTACATTTTCATCGGGTTTTATTAAATCATAATGTATGTGAAACCATACATTATAACCAGTGTCTTGAAATGTTCTTAAACCAACATTTCTCAAAATATAATATCGTCTATTATTAATTAAAACAAAATTATAACTGCGCTCTTCTGGATAATATTTCTTTGTCGTCGTCGTCGCCGTCGTTGGTTGACTATTAGTTAGGACACAATATTTGAAAAGAATACCATAGAAAAGTAAAACAAATTTACTCATTATTTTGCAGCCTTCTCCTTCTTTCGTACTCTTCTTTTAAATAATACAAAACGGTATATCTATTAATACTCTTTTGTCCGTTAACCTCTTTGTGAATTTTTTCACAGCGGCAAAATGCACAGATGTTTGGAGATATTGAGTTCCCTTTACACTCTTGACACGTTCTGTTGACTGGAACAGGCATATATTACCACCAGTCTGGTTCGTGATCGACTGCTATTAAATCCTCTGTATTTTACATATATATTAATTACTTTAAGTGCTATACGTTTTTTATCACCTGGTATAAGCTATTATTCGAAACAAATATTATTTATTATAACAACATTATTATTGTTCATCTCAATACTACACAAACATCTCCTTATCTACATCCTCGACCTTTTCTTATCTGCGAACCTGACCTCTAGTCTTACGTCGAACATCAACAGAAAAACAATTCTCGGAATTCGGCGAGGCGAGGCTCGGCTCATGAAATTATACCAGAGGTGCGGCGTGAAGCCCTACAAACATTCTATTTTTTTTTTACCACATGTGTTGTACTGTATAACTGCGTATTATTACTATTATTGCTCGTTTAAAAGATAAACAAGATCATCTAAATTGTTTACTTATTACGACGTACTGCATGGCGGTAGTAGTCTAGAAGTTAAAAATTTGACAAAAAACAAATCTCGGTGTCGACGGTTCGAATCCAGGCGGGCGCGTGGGCTTTTTTTTTTTTATAAGAAACAAATTAGTAATAATTATAGGGGTGCATGTGTGTGTGAGTGCCAAAAAGACACTTCAAATATAAAAGGCCTTTTTGAACCCGTACACTAATAAGGCCCTTCTGGTCAACAGCCTCTGGTCATTGTCGACCACTTCTTCTTCGGCCATTTTCAGGAATTTTTCAGGATTGTGTCACTTCGTCGCCGAAGAAGTTGGACACGCCCAATCTTTGGACAGACAGGCCATCCTCGGTCACAGTACCCCGCCTTATATACTACTAAGGGAACTGTAAAAACCGTCTTTCAAAATTTTAAGTAGTTCAAAATTACAGGCAGCTTTCGTTTTTTTTTTTAATAAAGTACGCCTCTGAAAGTTAGAATATCCCATCTATTACCGGAAAATCTAAATAGAAGCTTTGAATTCTTCAAAAGTTTCAGTAAAAGAGAAAAATTAAAATCACGGCTGCGAAAATAAGATTTCACCCGTTACCCACATTTCTTAAATCGATGTCTTATACCGAAATGTTTTACTATAAAACCAAATACAGCTCTTCAATCAGAATTTCTACAGAAAAAAAATTATATATAACTACTTCCCCTGTATAACATAATATATGCTTTATTTCTGTATTGAAAGCCTGCCAAGTGTCAGAAAATTTCAACATATAGTTAAACCCTTTAAAAAAATGATACTAGAGCCATTTTTGCAAGATTTTTTTTTTTAATTATAATATTTTATTTATTACCAAAAACTCCAAATCGGTTCTTATAAACCTATAAAAGTTCTATTAGAAAAAAAATTAAAAACTCACACCTGCAAAAACAAAATTTCGCCAGTGTATTTCCCAAATCTTCTAACTGGAAGGAAAGAAAATGTTCTGTATGTACCTACTACCCCTGTACAACAAAGTATAGGCTTTACGACTTATCCGAAAAGTACAATAAAGAAATTCGTATTTATTGTTACATTCCTATGTTAAATATATACTACCATAGAAGCACGCAACATTTAGAAAATTTGAGCGCGTACACTGAAAACCTAAAAAAGTATCTATCCTGTATTCAACTACCCGAAAGAATTTCGCAGCTTCGATTAATCCAAGAAAGGTGGTAGGAGTAGCACTTCTGTCAAATTAATTTCGACATTACTTATATATTGGGAATGATGCAGATTTTCTTAAAGATATTTCACAAAATCGAGGAAAGTGTTGCATCTCAAATTGTGGCTATCTTCCTAAAAATATCCAAATTTTAACATGGCATTCTTAAAAATACCCAAAATATCGGCTATAACAACGCCGCCGTATTTAATTGGAATTCAAGGCAACTTGATGTTATATCGCTCAAGGGCGTTTTTCAAATTTCATTAAAAATGCGTGCAAATATATGCAGATTCTTAAGCTAGATTTTCGGGTATTTAGGTACGTCGCGTCGTAGAAATAAATAATAGAAAATTTGAAAGTTATACAAAATATATTAATATTTCTAAAATAAATCTAAATAACTTTGACTATATTCGGCTTGGAAGTACAGTTACCCTTTAGAATTAAGTTCAATTTTAAAAAATTATAACTTTTTACGATTTTATACGATAGGGTCAGATTCTTGGCAGGACCACAAAACTTTAAGAGGTAGGACTGATTTGTAATGAATTTTATTGTTAGTCACTGCAGATAAAAAGCACCAAACAGCAAAAACAAGTAATGATCTGCACGCAAGTAGTTTTTCTTCTAAAGCATTTAGCTGCAAACTTGAAACGCAGTTTTGTACCTTTTGACTTTTTAGCGAGCTACAGCAAAAAAAAGAAAACGGAATTTTTTAAACTGGAAAATTTTTTTCTGTCATTTATGATCTTTGAGAATATTTTTTGTTTTTGTCGAAAATTTAAACCGTTTGGCCAACGGAGAACGTTCAACGGACCCTTGTTTTTGCCCAAAAAACGAGGTTTAAAAATTAAAAAAAAAATACTTATCAAACTTCGATCCCGATTAATAGGATTCATGAGACCATAAAAAGGAACGACTTTTAAAAATTTGAAATCGATGTTTCAATTTTTTGGATAGTTATCGTGTATAATAGAAAATTCTGGAAACTCGGAAAAACATGTTTTATTTTATTAATAGACGAAAAACAAAACGTGCCCTCTAAAAATGTATAATATTTCAAAAGTTTTCTGAAATCGTTTCCCACATCTATTAACCGAAATATAAAAATGAACAGAAAGTAGGCTTTGAAACTTTTACTAATACGGAATTTTGAAAATGGCAAGGATAATATAACATACGCCAAGGCGAGTGTTACAACAAGGTTGAAGAAAATAGAGAATTAATTTTAATCTGAGTTTTATATAGTAGAAACTAAAGAAGGAAGGTTATTGTTTTCCTACAGAAGAGGTGAAAAAACACAATACATATTATATCCAATACTACATTACATAAAAATTGCCGAAAAATACAATTGGTTTAAAGAAAATCCAGCGTGTGTATAGGCCAAAAATACATTAGTGTGCAATAAAAGGGGAAAGCATATTTAGGACAGACGGTTACCACGGATATGCATGGGACCAACCATTTCCATTGAAACACTCTGGACTCGATATTTTTGTTTGATAACTGAATGGAACTAACTATGAAAACGATAAATAACTCCTTTTCAATTGGCTTAAGCTCTTCGTTTCCTTGGAAGTTGCTCCTTGTTAACATACCTCTCCCTTTAGGCTGGTCGTCCACTGGATGCGTAGTTGTAGGACTTATTAGTCTGCCTAATGCAAAAGAAGTAGGTTGTAGGTATGTAGTATGTCGGACTTCGTCCAATGGAGTCGATTACACAAGTCAAACGCGTTTAACAGGCTTGATTTGTTTTTGTACGCTTCTGATATTTGAGTATTGAAAATAGATGTATGTGATGTAAAGTTCGCCAGGCGGATCTTAGGCCGCGATTAAAGGGGGAGAATTGACAAAAACAGACCCATGGATATGCAGAGTTTCAGCCAATCACTAACGAATAATGCAGCATAGTCACTGGCAGTCTTTTCATAGCCACAGATTCGTGCAGCGAACTTTATATATTATGAAAAATTAAGACATTATAACGCGTCAGGCAAAACAAAAAAGGAGCATGTTGAGTGCACGCGATTTTGGCAAAATGACCAGATTGGGAGAAATTCATCATTTGCATAAAGGTCTACTGGAAGATAAAATTAATCAACAGATATTTGCATACATTTTCAAAGAAGAGAAACATCAGTTTACATATCTTAACCAGGTTACGTATTGCAGTCTGATATTGTAGAAAGTATTGTCGCAAGGCAGCCTTTGGAAATGGAGAACTTGAACCCTGTGTGTTAGACATTTGGTTGTTGCTGTTAAGAGAACACATTAGTAAAAAATGCCGAAGACGCTATTGAATTATACGTAGATAAGGGATCAGATACATTTAAGGCCGGTTCATTTTTATCAGTGAACATTTTGTAGCAGTTTATTTCGGACAATCATTTTGCGATGTCTTGGAACCTCCTTTAAAAGACGAAGAAGGCTAATCAAAAACTGATAAACACTGTGTCCCTTCGGATTATTCCTTTCAGTTAATAATTGTAGTTTAGTTTTTTCTATTTCAAGAAACTAATTGTCTACTTTCTTATTCTTTTGCACTTTTCCTTAGTTTCTCCTCTGAACATCTCGGGCATAATATTTATTTCCTCGCATCTTGCGTACCTGATTCTTTCACAGCGTAATTAATTTCTCGTCATCCATTTTCTAGTAAAAAATCGAAAACGCTAATGTTTACTGCACAGATCTTAGGGCCCACCAATTCAGTTGGAATGGAATCAGTCGCCAGTCGGATGAGATCGGCTACAGCAGTAAGCTCGTTGTCGTTTGCATTGGACGAAGTGCAAAAAACATTAGTCGTGCGTAGTCATCTGACTATTAATTAGTGATAGTACGCATCCAGTCGACGACCAGCCTTTGTCTCATATGGAGTTAATCTAGATGTATTATATTTCAGTAATTAAATTCCTAAACAAGTACAAAATTTAACCGACTTTACATTATGTGATACAAACATTATCTTCATTTACCAAGAATTGCAATTGTTCTTATAAATTCAATGTTTAAAAATCTTGAGAATGGCCCAACAAAGCTTGTTTAAGGACAAGTTTTTCTGTAGCATTCGTTATCATTATTTATTTAACTACTTATTCTTTGCAAAAATGCCATTCTTCTAATTAATATTACCTTATACTGCAATTGGGCTTCGGGAAAAAACTAGCTAATATGCAGAAAATTAATCGAATTTATAGGTATCATTTATTTGTTGTAAAACTTTTAAAGAGAGTAATGCCAAGCCAATTAGTGTACTAATCTAGAATATGGTAAATTGTTCTTGAACGAATGCATGGAAAAATGTAGAAAATCTAAATATGTCAAACGTTTGTAATGAGGCAATCGTCTACTATACACTTCAAGTAAAAGCATAAATAAGGGCTTAATTGACAGTTTGTGTTTTACATGACTCAGTATTTAGCAGAACAAAAATAGAAAAACTTAATGCTGTTACCGACAATAAAAAAGTATAAAATAATTAATGACAATGACTGAAAAACGAAACTTTGAATAGGAGATGAATAATAAATTCTCCTAAGTTGTTATTACTTTGAGCACTATCCCATTCTTAGCACCAAAATAAAAATGTGCAGGGTGTCTGGTTATATTTTGAACGAGGTCTACAATCTAAACTTTTAGAGATATCAAAAAATATTGTATACAAAAGTTTTATGGTCTTTTCAGAATCAGATTTCAGGATTTACTAAAAACCAACAAAAAACAACTGATAATTTGTATGCAAAAAATGAGCATCGACTTTGTTATTTTAAATAAAGCACCCTGTATAATTTATTTTAATCAATGGGCGTCTTCTTCCTAGTTACAAAAGTATCAGGTTTGATGCCATAAGAGGCAGAGTATTCCGTTATAATGACTTTACTTATTTTCTTTCTTTCATATTGCCCCTTAAACCAAGGGTTTTGTCAAATAACTCGGTTGTCTTTAAAGATAAAGATATCAAACCTGGTATTCTTATAACGAACAGGAAGATCTCCTTTTTTGAAGTAATATTATATAGGGTGTTCTATTTGAAATAACAAAGTCGATACTCAATTTTTTAACCTCCAAATGTAATTTTTTTTAGCAAACCTAGATGGTTTAAAAAATACAATAAAACTTTTGTATAAATTATAATTTGATATTCCTAAAACTTCTAGGCTTGTAGACATCATTTTAAATATAACCAGACCCTGTACAAACTTCCTATTTAATTTGTTTCTGAGAGTTGCAAATAAGTTTGCCAAAATTACTTTGATTTAAATATGAACATTCTTTTTAAGCCTAGAACACGGATCATTCATAAATTTCATAAATTTTATGAGGCTCGTTCAACTTTTTACGATTTTTCGCATACTTTTGGTATATCCACGAGTATTAAGCAATACAGTATGAGATGCGGTGGCCTTGAATTCCGTCTCTAAAGCACTTCTTTCTTAATTTTTATAAAAGTCCCAAAATAACGTTATTTAAATTCAACTGAGATTTTTTTTATTGGTTTTGAAACTTCCAAAGCATAGAGAAGACAGTGATCCAGAGCCCTTTGAAGACAGCGGCAGTGACTGGAAAGAATGCAAGTTTTAAGTTGCATCAAGTGGCTGCGACAATACCGACTTGATGAATTTTGTTGCCTATCACATGTGAAGATGACATTCCTTTATCATAAATTCCATTCATTTATCACAAACATGTTCAAAACATCTTATAACCTTTAAAACAAGAAGCTTAAAACGTAAAAATGGACACAAGTGGTGAACAGAGTTACTCTAGAAATCAAAAAGAACAGCTACCAGGAATATTATACATTTACATCGGTTCCTAAAGGGGCATCAACAAACAGTCCTGTTTAAGAGGATTATTTTTTGCATGTTGTTTTAAATAATACATTGGATATTATACATACAAATTCAGAAATCGAGACACAGACCCAAAGTTACAGAATACCAGAAGACGTATCCCATTTGTTTGTAGTTTTTTTGGAAAAGTTAAATACTTTTATATCATTTTTCATTAAGTAGTAAACACTCAGCTCCATATTCTAGGGTTAAGATATTTGCTATTTATTTCTTCAGTTACCCTTTAAGTTGCATGACTCAACCTACTCAACTTACCTTTTACATTTAATTTTCGAACTGGCTTTAAGAGTCTAGAAAGAGGTTTTTTAAAAATATGTTGCGTAAGTTACTTGGTCCTGCTAAATTATGTTGTAATACCCGGAAATCCCATTCTCTACTTAAGTCCTCTTATAAAAATGAAACTTTATTCAAAACAAAAAATGCTGAACTCAAATCCCGCCATTCACAGAGAAACATTCAATGTTGATATTCTGTGATAAATATCTAATTTTTTTCTTTTTTAAATATGCTGACTATTATATGCCCGTTTAGAGTTAATTATTTTCCTATAAAAATTATGACCATTCTCTAGACACTAATAAATTATTGCTAGATCGTCTAAAGTATAATACATATTCGCATAAAATACTCAAGTATCAACTTCCTAGCCTCCCAGTTTGAGGCAATTCCTACTTGCAATTTTTCATACAAAGTCAATGAACGTGTGTTTAACGTCATCTTAAAGCTACCAAAATTAACTCAAATCTTTTCTATAGCAAGCAGTATAAAATGGCCTAGTATCAATTTTTTAGCTCTTCCAATAAGGCACTCCAAGGAATTTTTCAATTAAAGTGAATAACGGGAGCTTTAAAGTCGTACTAAAGCTTCCCAAATTGACTGATATCTTCACTAAAATGAACGGCATAAAATGACCCAGTATTAACTTTCTAACCCCACATATTGACGTACTTCCTTGTCGCAATTTTTCATAAAAAGTAAATAACTGGGAGTTTAAAATCATCCTAAAGCTCCCAAAATGTATTCAAATCTACACTAAAGCACAGTATAAAATGTCTAAGTATCAAGGTTCTAGTTCCTCAGAATGAGATACTCACCTCTTGAAATTTTTCATATAAAGTGAATAACCGGGGATTTAAAGTTATCCTAAAGCCACCAAAATTGAATTAAATCTTCACTAAAGCAAGCAGCATTAAATGTCCAAGTATCAAATTTCTAGCCCCTCAGTTTGAGTTACTTCCCACTTGCAATTTTTCGTATAAATGGATGACCGGGGTTTAAAGTCGCCCTAAAGCTACCAGAATTAACTCAAATATTTACTAAAAGGAGCAGCATAAAATGACTTGGTATCAACTTTGTAGCTCCTGAGATTTAGGCATTTCCCTCCTACGATTTTTCATAAAAAGTGAGTGACCCGGGGTTTATAGTCATCCTAGAGGTACCAAAATTGCAAAATAAAGTGTGACCGGAAGCTTAAAGTCAAATATATATTGCTGACTTTTTCTTCCTCTTCTCATTTTATGCAGATATTGTTTGTTTATTACACTAATTTTCTTATAAGGGACGAGGAAATCTTGAGACTGACAGTTTATATTATAAAGTTTATAAAAATACAGATACACATATATGTTAGATATTTTGTTTATTTTAAATTATTGAAGTTTGTTTTTGTTTATTGTTTTCTTTTTAAAAACTTACCAAATATACACATATTCATTTACCTTTAGAATTTTTATTTTAAATATCTAAATAAATATAGGTATGTTTTATGTTTATGTCATCTCTAAGCACCTAACTTCTAATCCACTTTTAGTACTTAGTAGAAAATGAAAGGCCAATTTAAAATATTACAAATTCCAAACATAAATATCTTATGTTGGACTGACTACTAACTTCCTTTTTATTCACTTTAAATGAAAAATTAGATGCTTTAGTGAAAATTTGAGTACATTTTTGTAGCTTTAGGAAAAATTTAACCCTCGGTTATTTACTTTTTATGAAAAATTTAAAGAGCGAGTGCCTAGATCCGAGGGGCAAGGAAGTTGATATAAACCATTTTATCTTGCTTGCATTAGTAAAGATCTGAGTCAAATTTTGTAGCTTTAAGATGGCTTTAAACTAGAAAGTTGATAGTAGGCCATTTAATGCTTTCCGGCCAAAAGTTTGAGTAAAATTTGGTAATGACTTAAAACTCCGGGTCGTTCACTATATGAAAAATTGTAATTGGGAAGTGCCTCAATTTGAGGGGTTAGAATGTTGATATTAAGCTCTTTTATGAGCCTTAGTAAATATTTAAGTTGATTTTGGAAGCTTTAGGACGACTTTATACCCCTGATCGTTCACTTTATATGAAACATTTCTAGAGGGAAGTGCGTCAATCTGAGGAGCTAGAAAGTTGATGCTGGGACATTTTATGCTGTTTGATTTAGTGAAGAATTGAGCCTTTTTTTTAGCTTTAGGAGAATTTTAAACCCCAGTCATTAACTTTTCATGAAAAATTGAGGGGCTAGAAATTTGATGCTAAGATATATATGCTTTTTATTTAGTAGATTTAAATCAATTTATATGTAGAAATCAACTAGAAAGCTAATACTCAGCCATTTTATACTACTTGCTTTCCTGAAGATTAAGTAATTTTTTCAACTTTAGGATAATTTGAAAACTTCGGTCATTTACTTTTTATGAAAAATTGCAAGAGAGAAGTGCCTTATTCTGTGGGCTAAAAAGTTCGTGTTGAGCTATTTTATGCTGCTCGTTTTTAGTAAAGATTTCAGTAAATTTTGAAACCTTAAGATGGATTTAAAACTATTTAATACTGCTTGCTATAAAAAAGATTTGAATCAATTTTGCTGGCTTTACAATAATTATAAACTCCGCTCACTTTTTTCACAACCTGAGGGGCTAAAAAGTTGATACATGGCCATGGTGGCTTTAGCAAAGATTTGAGCTAATTTCAGTAGCTTTAACATGACTTTAAACCCCGGTTATTCGCTCTTTATGAAAACTTGTAGGAGATAATTGTCTCAACCTGTAGGGCTAGAAAGTTGATACAGGGCCATTTTATGCTGCTCGTTTTAGTAAGGATTTAAACCAATTTTGGAAGCTTTAGGATGATTTCAAACCCCCGGCCATTCACTGTTTATGAACAATTTTTAGAGATAAGTAACTTATTATGAGGAGCTGGAAAGTTAATATTCAGCCATTTTATTCCTTTTGCTAGAAAATACTTAAGTTAACTTCGTTGCTCTAGGATAACTTGAAAACCCCAATCATTTACTTTTTTGTGAAAAATGTAAAGAGGGAAGTGCCTCAATCTGAGGGACTAGATAGTTTATACTTTTAGATTTTATGCTGTTTGCTTTTGTACAAATTTGAGTCAAGTTTGGTACCGTTATGATACCCCCCAACTCCCGGTTATTCACTGTATTTATCAATTACAAGAGGGTAGTGCCTCAATCTTTAGCGCTAGAAAATTGATACTGGGCCACTTTATGCTGCTCGTTTTTGTGAAGATTGAAGTTAAGTTTGGAAGCATTGGGGCAACTCTAATCCGCAGGTCATTCACTTTTTATAAAAAAAATGCAAGTCAATCTGAGGGGCTAGAAAGTTGATACTAAGCTATTTTATGTTGCTTGTCTTAGTAAAGATTTGGGTCAATTTTGTTAGATTCAAGATCACTTTAAACTCTCAGTCATTGTCTTTATATGAAAAAGTACAAGAGGGGCTAAAAAGTTGATTTTTGGCCATTTTATGCTGTTTATTTTAGTAAAGATTTGAGAAAATTTTGATAGTTTTTGAGTGACTTTAAACCCCTGATCCTTCACTTTATATGAAAAAATGCAAGAGAGAAGTGCCTCAATCTGAAGGACTAGAGATTTGTTACTAGATCATTTTATGGTTCTTATTTTAATAATTTTGACCCTATTTTGGTAGCTCTAGAGTTTCTAAAATCGGTTTTTCTGGTCAGCAAATTACGGGTCATGAAATTAGGTTTTTCCTGTAGACAGACCCCAAATAATATTATTATATGAGAGGTCAATGTAGCTCATTGGATAATACCATGTTTTTAAATTATTTATGTTAAAAGAGCTTTTACTTTCCTCGTAAAAGGGAAGTATTGTAATCGTGGAGAATCACCCTCCGAGATTTTTTCAGATCTATACATTTTAGGGTCCCTAGATACTGAAAAATATGTTTTTTCAATTCTGTCGGTCTGTCTGGCTGTCGGTGTGTCTGTCTACAGCATAGATTACTAGGGTCATATAGGGATGACCTGGTAACATTTTGCCAAAAATCTGGTACAGTGAAATATAATGGTAGCCTAGTGAATTGTTAAAAAAGTTATTACTAAAAACTACTTATCCAATTTACCTGAAATTTTACAGAAAAACCAAGTAATACTCAAATTAAATTACTTTAGAGTTCAACGTGAAAAACTACCTACTTAATATATTGATTTCTAATTTTGTGCGAACATTAATTGTGGAATAGAGATCAACTGGCACGAATTCAAGATGGCGGAAGAAAATGGTAGCCAAATAAAATGTTTGTAATCGTAGTAAAAATCCCAGGTTTTACATATCTTCACGCGTAAGCATCTATATATCTAAATATATTGTTCTGTCTGTCGGTCTGTCTGTTCGCGGCATAGCTAAAAACTACTTGCCTTATAAACTTTATTTTTTTGTCAGAAATTAACTGTTGTGAGGATAATGTAGTAATATTTTGGTAAAAATCTAATATGTCCAAACAAAATGGCGGCCTAATGAATTGTTAAAAAAAATATTACTAAGAAACTAATTATACAATTTGCACAAAAATGAAGCGTTACTAATTTTTTTTTCAAATTTTGCGCAAACATTAAATTTGATACAGAGAAAAACTGTTAAAATTGTGATACGAATTCAAGATGAAGAAACAAAATGGCGGGCTAATAAAAATAACTTCTTGGTCAACTGACTTCAAATTTTGAAAGAAAGTTACATTTCATACAGGGATAAACTGATACGAATTCAACATGAGGGTACAAAATACCGTTCTTAAAAAAAATCAGTGTAAAAAATACTTATTCAATTTATTTTAAATTATGCCCAAAAATAAAGTGTTGTATAGGTAGAAACTGGTACGGTAGGTAAATATTGGAACAAATTCAATTTAGTGGAGCAAAATTGCGCGCAGTAAAAATTAATGAAAAGACAGTAGGTACATAATATCTGTTACTAAATCACTATGTGCGGAACTAAATTGCGTCAACTTTTACTATTCTTAATAAAAGGAAAATTTCATAACGAGGGAGTTCTGGCTGAAGGAAATTTACCGAGTTTTTAATTTTGAAATTGCATAATAACCATTATATCATTTAGAATATGTTTTTAGTTTTAAATAAAATCTGGAGTTTATTCCCTTTATTGTGTAGAGTGTCCTGCTCTTTAGGTGGGACAATCGGGTAGAAAAATTTCGACAAGCATCCAGCAACACCTCAGCTTGGTTACAAAACATCAAAATACAGATATTTCTATTTCTATTCTCAAAACAGCGTTTTTCGATATCTGAAAATGTTAATATAATTCACGAATGGATAAAGGTAAGAAGTTGGATCTTTTGGAAAAGCTCGAAATAACAAAAGTTAAAAAGAGCCCTATATATTTTTTTTGTATAACCTTTTTTCTGTCATTTTCATTGATTCTTCTTTTTATTATTGTAGCATGTACTTTACGACAGTTAGTCAAGTTCATCTTGAACAATCTCTTCCTTTTACATTCTGACTTATCGCTTCTCATAAAAAAAATACATCGATATCTCTGATTGGTCACTCAAGCGTAGTCTTGTTTCGTATTTCATTGTTTCTTTATCTGGTTACGTTTGTTTTATGTACTTTGTAAAATATGTTTTGTTTATGGTAAAGTTATATATTATAAAATTGTATTTTCCGTTGTAATGTGTAGTCATTCTAGGTCTAATGATGCCCGATAGGGCGAAACATGTAACCTATTCTTAATTTATAAACTTATTTTTGACTGAGACCTAGACTTAATGTATATTTTTTATTTTAGTTCATTACCAGGTCTCTTTGAGATAATATGGACATTTTCCTCACTTTTGAAAATGCCAGTCAGGCTAAATTAGTCCATTTTTATAAGGGCCTAATTACGTGGAAAAGTCTCCTGCTGAAAATTTGATTTCTTCAAGGATGTTTAACATTCCATTTCATCATTTTCCAAATCAAGATCATCGCAAACAGCTCTAAAACTTGCCAAATCCACCTGGATTAAAGATGAAATAATGGCTTATTATAGAACTCACAATGTAGCGAATTCCAGGCTAAAGTATTTGTACTTAACATTAAAACATTTGTTCTCTTTTGTAGAGTTTACTATATTTGATTGTGGCTTTAGGACGAGGTTAATATTTTTTCGAGCAATACTTATCAGAGACTAAAGAATAAACTAGTGAGACTAACGTAACAATAGAGAGACTATGTAAGGATAAACAACGCTAATGAGTATCGAGGGCAAATAGGTAATCCAACTTTTAATTTGCATAATCGATTCTTGAATTTGACTGACGTGTCGTTCAGTCCAGGGGAAGAACAAATATTGAGCTATAATCTTAAGTACAATGTTTCAAGTAATATTTCTATTGAAGCCAACGAAACTTTGGGCGCAGAGGCTGAAAATATTCAAACTACCGACATTAACAACAAAAACATATAATAACTTTCTTAAACTCTAATAGTGAGGTTAACAATAAAAACAAAAATTTTAATAAAACTAACTTGAACAGTTTGAAAGCAAAAATAAAAGATAATGATTCTTTTGGTTACTAAGGCTGATAAAGGCTCCTGTCTTGTTATAATGAAAAGGTCTGATTACATTGAAAAAGTGTTAGAGTTCTTAAATACCGACGAATTTCAATCTTTGTCAAGGGATCCAACTAATTCCTTTTTTACTAAAGTGAAACATGTTCTAGATAAGACTCTTGTCACGCTTGAATATTTGAACATATCAAAAGAAAAGCTTTATCAAATGAACTTCACAACACCTCTGTTATATTGTTTGCCCAAAAAATCACAAGGAGGGTACTCCAATTAGACCAGTGGTTTCTTTCATAAAATCGCCCTGTTATTAACTTTCTTCTTGGCTAAATACCATTTTAAGAAAGATCAATGAGTTTTAGAGTGAATATTTCTCCAAAAATTCTATAGATTTCGCCAACTACTTAAAAACATATCCTTACCACCAAATGCTAGATTTGTCTCTATAGGTGTTAAAAGCATTTTCCCTAGCATTCCCGCAATTGAATGCATTGATTTAACTGAAAAATTATTAAGAAACAGAAACTAACCGGCTGTCTTAATATCTGATCTCATTCTACTGCTAAAAACTGTGCTAGAACAAAACTTTTTTAAATTTAATAATAGATATTTTCGACAACGTTCGGGCTTGGCAATAGTTTCTTGCCTTTCGCCATTCTTCAGTGACGGTTTGATGAACAACTTAGAAAAGAAAATAATGTATAGCTCGTTTTCAGAACATCTGGTAAGCTATAAAAGTTGCGTGTATGATATTTGTATTGTTTGGAAAGGTAGTGAACATGAATTGTTAAAATTTTTAGAATGTATCTATTCTTTGCACGAAAAAATATCCTTCACTATGGAGAGTGAAACTGATGGCAAACTTCCTTTTCCAGACCTTCTTTTAATTAGAAATGAAAAGAAAATTAGTTTTGAGGTATATAGAAAACCCTCCTGTACTAATAATATCATTCAGTTTACATCTAACTCACCATTTTCTTACAAATTTGCAGCTTTTAATTCTTTTTGTACAGACTTTTTAAATTATGACTATCTCAAGCTGCTTTTACTAAAGAATTAGATATAATAAGGGAAATTGCCTTACACAATGGTTTCCAAAGAAAAATATTCAACAAACTTTTTTATAAATTTATGAACAAATACAAGCTCTCTTATAACTTTATAATCTACATAAATACATAATAATCTAATTAATACAAACATAGTCAGAGTTTTATCATATTATGGAAATATATTTGTACATTTAGCTAAATTTTTGAAGTCATTTAATATCTTCATATCATTTAAAACAAACAATACTTTAAAACAATACATAGTGAAAATCAAAGGCAAAAAGGATAGTCTTGAGAAATCTGTTCGTTTATTATTTCCTTCATTGTGGAGAGTGTCCTGCTGTTTACGTGGGACAATCGGGTAGGAAAATTTCGACAAGGATCCAGGAAGACCTTAGCTTGGTTACAAAACATCAAAATACAGATATTTCTAATACAAAATCTGCCTTTGCAAATAATTTATTATCCTCAAAACATCGTTTTTCCATATTGAAAATGTAAATATAATTCACGAATGCGTTAAAGGTAAGAAGTTGGATCTTTTGGAAAAGATGGAAATAACAAATGCTAAAAAGAGCCCCATCCTTATCTGCGTTAATGAAATGTTTAATTTTGAGCCTCATTTGATTTTTTACAATATTTCAAAAGAATAACTATATATTCTTATTTTTTATAACCTTCAATTTTTTTCTGTCATTTTCACTAATTCTTCTTCTTTTTATTATTGTAGCAAGTATTTTACGACAGTTAGTCAAGTTCATCTTGAACAATCTGTTCTTTTTTCGTTTTGACCTATCGCCTCTCATCAAAAAATTTACATCGACGTCTCTGATTGGTCACTCAAGCGTAGCCTTGTTTCGTATTTCATTGTTTCTTTGTTTGGTTATGTTTGTTTTATGTACTTTGTAAAATGTGTTTTGTTTATGGTAAAGTTATATATTATACAATTGTATTTTAGGGCGAATCGTGTAACCTATTCTTAATTTAGAAACTTATTTTTGACTGAGACCTAGACTGTGTATATTTTTTATTTTTTTTTTCTGGTCCAAACACATGGTTTCAAAATTTTTCACAACCAGGCACTGATCACACTTAGAATTCTCTAATGTGTACACTAATTTTCAGACAATATCTCCCTTCCGACACCAATTCTTATGGGTTCACTTTATAACAAAGAGTTCTTTAACAAATGGCACCTACTTTGTCAAATATTTAGTTCATCACAAATAAAAGACCTTACGCATATTAGTATATAGTATAAGACTATCCCTTATATCGGGTGACCACGGATTAATGTAGGCCCCCTTTTTTCTTTGTTTTTTAAAACATCAATTATTCGAAATTTTGGGATCGTCTCTGGGCACAATTTGTCAACTGTTAACCCAAATTTGACAGTTTTGTTAACTTCAAATTTTCTGTTTCGATGTCATAAGAAAGTAGCAAGTTTTGCTCTGTATAAGTAAAAAAATAAATTCAGCATCTTTATAGTTTTGTATTGTTTCTAATTCAAAAATCTACCATGTGGAATGTAAATTACATTTACAATAAATTGTAAGTACCTAATTTAATGTAATTAAATGCAACACGATGCAATCAGTAACGTCGTTAGCCCAACATGAACTCCATCATTATTTGAATATCGTCGTTAACCGTACGTTTCTAGAGCCCTTTGTCCGATCAAATACACCTGTCGCTGTGCACCCAACTGTTGCATCCGCCAATGAACCGCCACTAGTATTTAGAAATAAATTCACAACAAGAATTACAGATTTCTTCATATTGATTGTGATTTGTATCTAGTCTGGTTCAATATTTGCATGTTTTCTGGATATTGGCATGGCATTATATAAATAAGCCCAAGTACTATAAAGTAATGCTTAAGCAGAATTTTATCCAATAGTAAAGACCGGTTGAACAAAAAAACATCCTTAGTTTTAATGCAATTAAAACTAAGGATGTTTCTTTGTACAACTAAACTAACTAAAACAATTTTCGATGTTTAAGACTAAATAATTATATGAGAAAACATATGTACCTGTTTATTAAGTTTAACATCGTGCCTTTTATAACGCTGGGAAGTTGGCGAAACATTTCAGTGACTTAGTAAACTCTGCAAATTTCTTTTAATGTGTTCAATGTGAAATGTTACGTTCTGCAAGTAAGCTTCTACAGTAATACCATCCTTTAGTAATAATTTATGACTAATAATATTCAGGGCCAAATGACTATAATAAAAAGTTAATGTTTATATTTATTTAGTTAAAATAACTTTTGCAAACCTCACTAATATTAATAACAATGTTCATGAAGCTGAAACAGAGAATATTTGGAAATTGTTAATAAATGAAAAAATTTGGGAATTTTATTCGTGGGTATGTACCAATTTATTGCTTTCACATGATTACTTTATTACCAATTACATGAAATTATTGATTTTCCCTTTTGTCACCAAAACATTTTAATGCTTTTTGATGCTTATTTTTTAAAAAAAGGTACTTGAATAATCGCGAATTTATACTGAACTACTACTGAATACCTACGATTTCCAGTGACGTTACAGAAGTTAATTGATGGGAAATCTTTGTAATAGTCCAGTTGGTTTCTGTCATTTTACTCGAAATTATTATGTCTATGTATGATAAAGAAGACTAATTTACTTATATACCGAGTTATGTACACGGACTGGCACTAAAATCGGGTACCTAAAAATAACAATCAAAAACTGTCATAACTTTTTTGGTTTTGTGCCAGTTTTGATAATTTTTAAGCAAAATATAAATTAAATATTTCACTTTTTAAAACTGTTTTCATTGAACATAAAATTACGTCCTTAAGGTGTTTTATACTAGAAGAATCCAAAATTCGTTTTTTTGGTTTAACTGTGGAATTATTTCGCAGTGCAAAACATTTACAAATTCATTGTTCCCCAAGATATATCTTTTTTGAATTTTTTTTTGTTTACCTCGATAGCTTTGTTTTAGTTCAAAATATATGATTTAATTGCCGATTTTAAACAAGGACTTTTAAACCTTAGGCTTAACCAACAAAATATATTAACAAATAAGAAGAAAACATTAATTCATTCATTCAACTTGGCATATTTGTTACCAAACGACGTACTCCTGAAGAATAGCTGCCCATTGTTCGTAGAGCTGCCTTCCTAACTCCTCCGGTGTCATGGAAGCTTGAATCCTTCTGCCTAGGCTATCCAAAAGCTGCTCATTGGGTTAAGGTTCTGGCTATGAGCTGGCCATTCCATCCGCTCTACATGTTTCAAGACCGCTGCCATATAAATAAAAATATATATGTAATTTTATATGTTGACGCTCTCCTGATAGGAACTAGCGATAGAGATATAATAACTAGTGTAAGAAATAAAGTTTTTCTTGGGCATAATAGTAAACAGAAACACAAGAAAATGTTGCTACCTATTTCATACGAATATATTCAATTAAATAGGTAGCAAAATAATTTCGTTTTCTTGTTCGACTGGCATCATAAAATAGCTTATAAAAATATAAGATAGGAATGTAAAAGTTATTTTGTTCTAGGTCCAACCGTTCAGGTGCTATAACGGCTCAAAGAAGCAAAAATGTCAATTTTCGAACATCAATAAGTCAGAAACAGTTGAAGATAGACATATAGTTCCCTCATTAAAAAACACTTAGAATTGACCATAGAATCCAAAAAAGTAATAATATATAGAGATTTTCGAATTCTTCGAGCTAAATATATTAACATATATTTAAATAAATAATAAATAAAATACATCGATTAGCTATTTTGAATTTCTTGAGAAATACGGGGGAAGTAAAAAAAAATCCGTTTTTCTTTCTCAATGGAAGACCCTATACATCCATAAATTTACTAAGACATAAAAAAAAGAACTATGGTAATGTATCAAGCGCATTTTAAGATGCAAAGAGGGTTCACTTGAACTAAAATTGGTTTATAAAAGAAATGTGATATTTACAATCATATTCTTATTGGCTACGTAGTATGGGGTAACAATGAAAAGACCGAAAAAGTACAACTGGCTTTATTTTTAAATTATTTGAAAACTGTACTGTATGTTGGAATATCAAACGACAAAATTCTGTGCCAGCTTCATCAACCCATAACTTTATATGAAGAAAATAATGGTTGTATTACCATAGCCATTAATCCTGCTTTTCATGAATGTTCGAGGCATATTGCTATTAAATATCACTTTACAAGAGAAAAAATTGGACAAGAAATAATAATTACACAATATATTTCTACAGGTGATCAACTGGCCGATGCCTTCACAAAGCTTCTACCTTTCCCGATGTTTAACTCTGCTTCAAAATGGGCCTGAAGAAAGTCCATCGAACATCAGGTTTAGGTGATTAACTACATAGTCTGATTGGATTTTAGCGAGTTTTTTCAGTCTATGCAACAAATGCTGGAGCAGTTCTGGAACTCTCCCCCATAGTTATCAATGTGATCGCTTTCTTAAAGTTATTTTTTTTTAATTTTGATATAAGTTGATAAAATAATTTTTGTTTGTTTGTTTATTCCTGCTTTTCTTTTTTTTGAGTGGTTAATCCGGTAATACAAAAAGGACAAAAATATTAATATTATATTACCGCTTGCGTTCAAGTCAGAGAATATGGCTCTGTAACAAAAATTTGCTAATTAGACATATGACGAAACATTTGCTTCGTGTGAGCCGTTTTGATTCGTTTCCATTACCACAATATAAACATATTGTTTGTAAGTTAGAGAGGCCTCGTTCTTTACAACGAAATCTTAAAAAACTTTAAATACTTCAGATTTATATGCAAATAAAACCGTAACTGTGTAATGAGTAAATTCATCAATAAATGTTACAAAATAGTTTATATCATGTATAGTGGGCGGAGTTATAAGACCACAAATATCCAAATAAACAATTAAATAGTTATATAGGAAAATAGAAATAAGAAAATTGAAAGAGCCTGCGACAAAACAAGTTCAAACAAACATAGAAAATAAATTGAAACAAATCGAAGAAACAGGTGAGACAGACATAGAGACTAGTTGAAACAACATTAAGGAGATAGTAACAAATAGTCAGGAAAACTATATAGGATATACAAAGAGCAACAAAAAATAAGAATGGACGACGTAGAAAATATTGGAATTGATGAATACTTTTAAGGAAATGAAATTAAATACAAAGAGCTCAACAAAATCATACGCGGCAAATGCTAATGTTAGCGTATGATCGGTCAAGGTTTGGATGGCAGTTACAATACCATCGTAAGATGATGGCAAAATTAAGAGTAGATGTGCTATCTTAAAGATTTCAGTGAAAACTCCTCTAACAGCCAACAGCTCAATCATTAGTTCATCAAATACGAGGAACGTGGGTTAAGTGGAGTTAGAGTCCTGAGTAGATATGATTTGATGTATGTAATCTCAGTATTATCTTTTAAGAGTTTACACTCCCACATTTCTGGTACATTATGTCCAAAGCTTTTAAGTCTTTGAGTTTTTGATAAAGTGGCCTCATATCTAAGATTCAAGTTTTCAGATTGGTTATTAACGAGGAGCATCTCTGCCAAACTTGTAGTAAGTAGTACAACTGTGAGAGTAACAGCCCTGAAACTCAAAAATTTCATTAGTTTCAGTGCAAAATCTATCTACTTTAAAACCATTCCAAATAGCTTCAGGGCCTTGTGCAACACGTAATATATTTATTTTTCGTTCTTTTTCCTCCCATAGCAATCATTCAATAGTGCCTAGTTTTCTTTTAATGATCTTTCCATCTGTAACCGTTCTAACGAATAATTTCTATAGAATTTGGTTTAAGGAAACTCCTTCGAAACACCTTATTACAGGCAGACGCAGTGTTTGTAGCTCTGGTAAATGGGCATACATTTGACGTACTAAAAAGTTGTTCCCTAAATTTAAGACCTGCCCTTGTCACAATTTCTACATCTGAGATACAGTAGTTAAAAATTTCTTTTTGTAGGTTAAACTGTTCGTTTTTGTGTTCCTCATTCCATTCTGGAAACGTACTTCGTTCTTCTTCCTTTATAGCGTCTAGAGTGCAAAATTTTACATTAAGAAAATTACTAATTAATTACAAAATATTCTTTTTTAAAGTTATCTACAGGGCCAAATACTTTGGGTAATTTTGCTTGCAGTTGAGTTACTTTAACATTTTTCAGCTAACACAACTAAGTTTTTAATTTTTTTTCTTATGTTAGGTAAATGGGTTATACGTTTTTTAATAATATCTTCCCCTTTTAGTAATGCCACATTTTTGGCCAAAGAATAAATTAATTTAAATCAATAAATTAAAACGCAGCACTGTTCATAATCATAAAGGTTGTAGCGATCCATTTATCACTTTTTCTTGTTTCGTTTCCAAATCATAAAAAATAAAAATAAATCTTCTATCTCAGACTTTCTGGTGTTTCTCTAAATATAATTATTAGGTACATGAGCTTTACAAATTTTACAAAATATTTCGCCACATGTATGTTATCTTGTTCCTAATTTTAAAACAGTTTTCACAACTCCTATTTTCAGTACAAACAGAACCCTTACCCATTGAAACTGCTTTTAGATGATTGTTGTAACATATTTCTCTCTAAAATATCTATGTGAGTCATCACATGTAATTTTAATATTTTGTTCTGTAGATTGAGGAGATTGGCAATACCCAGGGCAACTATGGTCGTTTTTGTGGATATACATAATATTCACAGAAATAAATGCAGCAGAAAGATTTTAACGAAGTTATAACATAAAAGGCTGATTGTGGTGAATAAGATTTATTTTTCTTGTTTCAGTTGATATTTTCTTTGAATATAACTTGTCTACCTTTAGTTCCGAATGCATACACAGCTTTACTGTACTAAAATTCTTAGAATTTTTGCAATTCAGGAATTCTAGCACCTTGTTCAGGTATGGCAACACCTACTTTAGCAATTCATTCTTGGCACTCGAGACGAGATTCTCGTCTCCTCTCGATTTTTATTAAAAGGGGCCCTCACCTTATAGATATAAATACATACGTTTTTCCATTTCTCTCAAAGGATATTACTGCATCAATAAATTTCTTAGGATTTTGTTATACTAAAAGGTTGCATTACAGAAATTGAATAAATTTTGGATTGTTTCGAAAACATCAGTGTTTTCAAAAAAAAAACGAAATGTCTTTCTTATATTTTTCAATGATTTTTAAATTTAGATTTTGGTTTTGTACCTGATATTAATTCTAAGCGAAGTCGCTTTGACGATATATACGCAACGGGAATTAACGATGTTCTTCTAAAATATTCTTTCTTAATTACGTATAATTTTTACTACGCAATTATTGACCCGGGACACTTTTATTTTTCAACTATTCTTATTGCTCAAAAGGAATGAAAAGTTAATTCACCAGTCATCCTACGTAAACAACACCAGGTAAAAGTGAAAGTGATTCCAGTCGACGCGCCAATTTTCTTTCTAATTTTACCAAGATTTCAACCACAGAATTTGTTCAGTAATGGCTGTTTTTTAATGAATAAAATAATTTTATAGTTATTTTTACAATTTTTTACACATATATATTTCATTTACGTGAAATTTTCCGGCGATTTCAGCAATTGCATTTTTATAGTGATGATTTAATTAAACGAATTACCTATTGAATGCTTCTCTAAACTAAGAAGATTGTTGCAATTTCATAAAGATGTAACTTTCATTTTCGTCAAATTGTATGGTTAGTTGAATAACTGCATTTGGAGAGTGATGGCTTTTTCTTTTTAAAATAAACAAAATTTTCTTATTGCTTGCCAATGTTTTTACATTTCTTTTCAAATAAAATATACTAATAATGAAATTTTATTGTAGAGTACAAGAGAAAACCAAAACACCCAAAAGAAAAAGAAAAATTCAATAAAATCAAAATGATTGCATAGTAAAAGGTCGTACACCACTACATTCCCAACTTATACACATTTTTTTGATAACAAGCTACGTTGGTTTAATAGATCAAATATCTGAGTGCTCGAAAATAAATAAAATATTAATTAACAGATTTAGATGTACGATAGATAGATGGCGTTGTATGTAAGTAATGTCGGTACAAAAGTTGAATTCTACAGTTTAAAGGCGCATTAGGTTGCTTCTCAGTTGGTAAATAGCGTTGAGAACTAGTTAAATCTATAAATAAATTTATTGTTTTTCCAATTTTTGCAATTTATATTTATATTATACAGATATATGTTGAATTTTCGTCAAATTTTATGGTAAATTGAATTTTGGGCAGTGACGGCTTTTTCTTTTTTAATTAAACAAATTATCTATTGATTTTTTTTTAAAGTAGGTAGGTTGTGGTAATTTTTATAAATACTTTATTGTAATTTACAACAATTTTTTACAATTTAAAAACAACAGAATTTGTTGAGTGACCGCTTTTCCTTTTTTAACAAAACAAAATAATGCAATCTTTTTTAATTTTTTTCGGTACTTTTGAAAGAAAATATACTAAGTTTGTACTTGTATTTGTACAGGGTGTTCCAGCGAGTACTGAACAGGGACCTATTTTCGACCTTCCTTGTATTTTGGAAAAATTCAAAATAGCCAATCGATGTATTTTTTCTTGTAGAATCCAAAAATGTCATCGAAAAAATATTTGAACCAGAAACAAAAGAGTTACGCTATGCATCAGGTGTTTTTTAAATGGAATGTATCGTTTTTTATACGATTTTTGGAAAGAGTGATTTTTTTTATGTCCGTTCTGATTAAAAGATTTGATTTTGCGATAGCTGTTTATATTACATTTTAATGTTTTACAAACTAAAATTTTAGCTTCACCTGTTTAAAATATACGATAGGTTGGTATAGGTGATCAAGGTAAAATGACGTTTGAATGCTTTGTCAATAAAAATTGACATTATTTTAATTATTGTCGAAGTCTTCACCTAAAAAATATATATTTGACTCTGATCGAAATGAAATACTCTTTGGACGAGAGACTACAGATTGTTATGCTATTTTACAAGTGCCAAGAAAATGCAAGAGAAGCAAGAAGAAGATTTATTGCAAATTTTCATAGAAATATATCCATCAATACAATTCTAAGGATAAAAAATCTATTTGAGGAAAATAAAACTTTACATGATAGAAAAAGAAATTCAATAAAAAATAATTATTAAATAATAAAATAAAACTACTAATAACATAAGTTTTCAATGTGACCGCCGTTTTTCTCGAAACAACATCGATAACCCTTTTGTAGCCTTTCTAAACTTGCTGTTACAATATGATTTTCCTGGTTAAGGCGGTTTATTTCATCGACAATTTTTCCCATGATCTCTTGAATATTTCGTTTCGTTGTCTGTATACGACGTTCTTCAAATGGCCCCAAAGAAATGTATCCAAAACTGAGAGGTCGGGGCTATTGGGCGGCCAAGCATATGTTCCATTTCGCCCTATCCATTCGTTATGGCGCCAATTTAAAAATTGAACCACATCATGCACGGCATGAGGAGGCGCCCCATCATATTGCCAAATTAAATTCTGATATTCTGCCAATGGTAAGTCTTCCAAAAAATTTTCAATTTCGTTTTCTAAAAACTCATAATATCTGTGCCCATTTAAAGTCCCGTTAAAAAATATTGGTCCCAAAATTTTATTGTTTTTTATCCCACACCAAACATGAATAGAATTCCTCCCTTGAAATTTAATAGTCTGGAACTTTTTTGGATTTTCAACGGCCCAATGGTGACTATTATGTCTGTTGAATACTCCCAATGTTGTGAAAGTAGCTTCGTCGGTCCATACAATATTTTTGAATAAATCAGGGTCTTCGTTTTCTTGCCGAATTACCATTTGAGAAACAAATTGGAAGCGAAGTTCTTTTTGTGCCGGTGTTAGGTGCTGAAGTGGAAGGATACGAAAAGGCCTAAATTTATGAATTTTCAGAGTCCAGTGAACAGTCCCTCGGGTAACTCTTCTGCGCCTTACACCGCCACCGTACTGAACTTCCCGAACTGCATCCGAAATAGATTTGGTTGGATTAACTTGAAAATAATTTATAATGGCCTGGTCTCGATTTCTTCTTCTTTGTATATTTCTTTTTCTATCATGTAAAGTTTTATTTTCCTCAAATAGGTTTTTTATCCTTAGAATTGTATTGATGGATATATTTCTATGAAAATTTGCAATAAATCTTCTTCTTGCTTCTCTTGCATTTTCTTGGCACTTGTAAAATAGCATAACAATCTGTAGTCTCTCGTCCAAAGAGTATTTCATTTCGATCAGAGTCAAATATATATTTTTTAGATTAAGACGTCGACAATAATTAAAATAATGTCAATTTTTATTGACAAAGCATTCAAACGTCATTTTACCTTGATCACCTATACCAACCTATCGTATATTTTAAACAGGTGAAGCTAAAATTTTAGTTTGTAAAACATTAAAATGTAATATAAACAGCTATCGCAAAATCAAATATTTTAATCAGAACGGACATAAAAAAAATCACTCTTTCCAAAAATCATATAAAAAACGATACATTCCATTTAAAAAACACCTGATGCATAGCGTAACTCTTTTGTTTCTGGTTCAAATATTTTTTCGATGACATTTTTGGATTCTACAAGAAAAAATACATCGATTGGCTATTTTGAATTTTTCCAAAATACAAGGAAGGTCGAAAATAGGTCCCTGTTCAGTCCTCGCTGGAACACCCTGTACAGCATAAGAGACGACGAAAAAAACCTAAAAAAGAAAAATTAAATCAAATTTTAAAATATCATATAATAATTCTGTATTTTTACAGACAACGAGAAACCTAAAAGAAACAAAAAATTCATTCAAATTAAAAGGATCTTAAAAATGACGTCATAGGGCGTAGCTCGCGCCTGTCTCGAAAGAGTTAAAAATGTTGTCGCTCATCTGGGCAAAAACAAATTCGTTACAACAGTTATTAAACAATATTAAAATACTCCACACTTTTGGGTTGATTCCTAACTTTTCCCAACTTTCGAAACGATTGACCTTTATTTCTTATCTTTTCAGATTTAAACCATTTTCGGGACAGCATCCTCTGCGAAGGCTTCCTTTTGTTGGGGATACCTGGAGGTCATACTCTTCGAGTTTCTCTTTTTCGGTAAGCATTCATTTTAATTTTAGGCAAATTTTAAAGTAATTTTGTTTAAATGTTGTATAATAGTTAATAGTTCTTTTTAGAAACTAACCAATTCTTATTTAGTTATTAATTGTTATATACTAAATATGTATTACAAACCTAAAATAACCTAATACCGTTATAGAAATAAATATTGATATACACTAAAAGAATTTCTCATTGTTCCTGGGGAATGTTTCTTTTCAATTTTTTGTTAAATTTTACTAGTTTTAATTGTATAACATGTTTCATTCATAGGCTATTCTTAACTTGTATGTTTTGTATTTCTGCAGGACAGATAAGCACGTTCTCTTTCATTATTATATGTTTATTAACTTAAACTAACCTTTTATAAAACGAATAAAAATATAATAAACAAGGATGATATATACACGGGGATAAAAAAGTATCGTCGGTCTACCTATAGTAATCCTCCAATAAAGGTCCGATTTTTCTTATGATATACTTAACACTATTCTTCTTGTCTAAGCGTGTGAAATGCCACTTCTTTGTATTGCTAGAGTTTAGCTGTGTCTAAGGCACCACGCATGGGCCTAGGTCTGTTCAGTATCTTGTGGACTGTTTAATTCCGGTAAAGAAGACAGCGTAGTAAGTCTATACTGATTGAGTCTAGATCTGGTTCTAGAATCTTCATCTTTTGGGCTGTCTAGGTCTGATACTCGAGACAAAGATTGCCTCGAGCATCTTCGTGCTGCTAATGCACGGGTTTCTCTACAGTTTTCTTCTTTTCAGATGTGCTTGTCTCGAACTGAAGAGTTGAATTAGAGCGCCTTGTGGTATCCTCGCTAAATAATCCAGGATTAAAACTTTCCTTATATTGTTGTTTTTGTTGTCTTTCGGTATTCATTTTATTGATCTCCTCCTCCAGATCAGCAAGATATCATTCTTCCTTTAAGAATTCTTCCAGCCAGTATCTTCATACTTTTCATTAATGGTATTGTCAAATCAATTTTGTAGCACGCCGTTCTCGTGACTTAGCTCAGGTTTATCTATAGTCAACTCTTTTAGTTATCGTGAGGAGAATTCGGTTTCTGCCTACATTGTGGTCTAATAAGCAATTTTCCTGGGTTATTTGATCCCAACAAACACCGTAGATTTGAATCCGCATTTCTTTAAGGATACTCAGGGCCATGTGATCTGCGTTATCGACTTTACAAATGTCGCCTTCATAGTACCGCATAGGTACATGAACTTGAGGTTTGATTCGCTGGAGTATTTGTTCCGCCTCATTTATTCTTGGTATTAGGCATTTGTAGGATTAGCCGTTTTCTCCCGTTTGTTCAACTTGGTCCCTTCCTTTCCATATAATTCAGTCCCTAGTTGGTCCAGAATATCGTAATCTCTGAAGTATAACCAGCCTGTCTATTCGTGTATCGAAATTCCTTTTAAAAACAGACGTGCTTTTCGGTATCTTAACCTGTGAAAGTTGGTAGTGGAGTGGAACAGATTTTGACAATAACGGTAGCTAAAATTTCTTTAAACAAATCGATGGGAATATATTTACTTTTGCTTGTTATTTTAATTTAATATTGTCTGATCTTACTACTGGCATACTGTGCCTGTGATTTTCCTTAACAGAAAGCCTCTGGGTTTGTTTCCACATACATTATTTTTTCCTTGACCTTGAAAGATCATATCTTCCATTCCTCTGGGGTGACATATATTGGGTTCATTGCTCTTGACCTAGTGTTGTAAACTGGTCCTAGCAAATCCGTTCTTATAACTATTATTTTTTCTTGATAACTCGGATAGTTATCATGTAGGTCTTTAACCATGAGGGGCTTTTACCTTCCGAAATCTCGGTGTTTTCTGATGTGCCACTTGTAGGTCGCTATGTACTCTCCATCGAAGGTATCCTCGTAGGGAATATATTCCTCTGGAATCTCGGTCCTCCCCTGTTGTACCCTACGTTGGGCGCCATGTTCTCTCCATAAATACGCGTTTCTCTCAGGTTTCTTGCGTTGTTTACCAAACTCGGCTGCTCTTTCTCGTACATTTAGGTGTCGAGACACTTTGGTGACACATCTGTGACAGTACCTCATAGAGGTGTGACGTTCCCTTGACATCTGCGGTACCCCTAGCCCATCGCACCTGCTTCTGGACTTTGGTAGTTCTGTTGTATCGTATATTTCATTAATATTTGCTTTAAGGGTGCCAGTTGTGCGTTCATGCAATAAGTTATCTTATGAACCGAGTTTACAAAGCCGCAGATAGTAGTTATCCTTGCATGTATTTTCATAGATTTAATTTTCGGCACAGTAAATAATTTGATGTTGTTGGACACCTTGGAGAACATTGGGTTACGTGGAACCCCATATGCATCAAATTACCTATCGAATAGGGTTCAGATGGTTTATATAAATAATTTTATTAGTGATAAAAAAGAAATAAAGCGCGGCGTGCCACAAGGTACAATATTAGGTATGATTTTATTTACCATATATAATATTGCTCTTACATTAATGCAAAAAAAAAGTTTCGCAGATGATAGATTTATTCTTGTTATTTGCAATGCCTAGGAAAAGCTGAAACAAATCGTTGAAAGGGAGCTTGAGCATACTTTTAACTGGTTTACCATTAAAAAATTAACTATTAATTTTGAAAAAACAATATAAACTTTACTTCTTTTTCTCATAAATTACCACAGTTAACAGTGAATTATAATAATGGTCCCACATTAATAAATAACATTTGTTACATAAAATATCTAGGAATTATCATAGTCTATACTACAAAAAACAATCATTAAAATTATGCATTTAAAAGACCGTAGCTACTTAACAGATCTTGTTTTCAAGGGATCAAAGCTCTTGGACATTAGGCAACTTTATTTCTACAGCCTGATTATAATAAAAAATGAATCTATAACCGAAATAGCTCACCGTTATGAAAGTATACAAAAGAACCATTTGAACTCTAACACAATAATAAACAAAAAAATACATTGGCCTTGTCTCGAGGGTCTATAATTTTTTACCAGGCGAATTGAAACTCCCCGTAAAAACATTCAACTCTAAAGCATTGTTAAAGTAAATGAGCTGGTAAATATTAAAAATTAATAAATCTTTATTTTTTTTAAGTTTGGATAAGTTTATTGCTTTATATTTTCGTTAAATTTGTATACATGTTAAACTGCAGAAAACGTGTATGTATATTTTGCCAATAACATACACAGTCGCAACAGACAAGTGCAATTTTTGTATACCTGCCCACAATTATGAATTCCTGCAAGTTTCCGATATTTATTTTCGGCTTATTTTTATTTTTGTATTTTATTTGCTATATTTTTATTTTTTTATATATATATATATATATATATATATATATATATATATATATATATATATATATTTATATATATTTAAATATATATATATATATATATATATATATATATATATATATATATATATATATATATATATACATATATTCAATTCAATTTATTCAATAATAGTTCCAATGATATTGCTGATGAAGTCAATAGATGAATCAATTAAACAATACAACTTTAGTATCTATAGCATATCTATATCGTACAGTTTACATGTTCTATGCGTAAGTTTATTAATAACAAAATTGTTCACCAGTCTACTGACAGAGGACTAGAGGAAGGACATAGCCTAAGGCATAAAAAGTCCTTTTACGGCTTGATTGCTAATGCCCTTTCAGAAAATATAAGCGCGAAGTGAAATGAAATAGGTGCTTATCTTAGTTTGCAGATTATGAAATGAAAAAAAAAGAGGGAAAAGAATAATAAAAATGAAAAAGTACATTCTAAAAATAAATACACTTAAAGGTAAGGCCTGAAGCCATCAAAATTTCGTTATTTTCACGTAGGATGGAGAGAGGCGGAGCGAGAGGGCGACAGAGGAAAGGCAAAGATCAGGTGAATGCATTAAAAAAATAATTAGGGTTTTTTTGTAGGAATAGTTTAATTTCACACTTAAACTTTTCTTTATTATGTTTTAATTTCTTAAGTTCACTAGGAAGTTTATTGTATAATAATGGTCCAAAATATGTAATAAATCGTTGACAAAATGAACTTGACATGAATGGAACGAAAATGTATCTTTGACATGAAAACCTTTTTAAATAATTATGTTTTTCTGCTATAGTAGTCTGATCTATTTTTAAAGTATAATTTAATGCACAAAATATATACAGGTTTCTTATATTAAAAATATTACATTCGGAGTACAGCAAGTCAGTGGAGTACCTAATGTCCTTATTAAAAAAAATTTTTTACATTTTGACAAACAGAAAGTTTTCTTAGGTTAGAATCATACATGCCTCCCCAGGCAATAATACAGTATCTACGCATAGACTTGACTAATGAGCTATATAAAATAAGTAAAATTTTTTTATTAAGAATTTCACGTAACTGAAATAATTCATAAAAAATATAGTTTTTTATTTAAATAACCAACGTGTTCATCCCAATTTAGATGTTTATCTATAATAATTCCCGGGTATTTAATACTATTAGAACGATTTATTTTTTTACAGGTTATAGGTAATTCATTACAATTCACTGAGTGAATTTGAATTTCGTTTTGATATGGTTGGTCAGATATTGTGGGCGAAAAAGTAATGAAAAATGTTTTTGAGAGGTTTAAACTTAGTAGGTTGTTGTCTAGCCACTGGAGCACGTTACTGAGACCCATTCCCGCTTCTCGATAAGTTTCTTCCCAAGTTTCACCGGAAAAAAGAAGTACAGTATCATCTGCATAAGAAATAACGTTACAGTTTAGAGAAATGTTTCCAATATTATTTATGTAAATCAAGAACAGGGTAGGTCCCAGCACAGTACCCTGTGGTACTCCACATTCAATTGTTTTAAAGGTACTTAGTGACTCATTCACCTTAACAGCCTGATTTCTGTCTTTTAAGTAATTTTTTATTAAATTAAGAGGTCCATTTCGTATTCCACGTTCATCAAGTCTTTCGAATAAGACATGTGAAACGGTGTCAAAAGCCTTATACAGATCCATAAAAATAGCCAAACACTTTTGTTTATTTTGATAGTTAATATTTATGTAATTTACTAGATCAAATATCGCATCTTCTGTACTTTTGTTCCCACGAAAACCATATTGTTTCTGATAAAGTAGTTTATGAGTTTCTAGAAAATTTACTAATCTGATTATAATAAATGATAAATTTATTATGTGTAACAGAGGCTTTAAAATATGCAGATGTATATTTTTAATAAGAATTGATGAAATTCTATCCTGCCCGGGTGACGAATAATGTTTTAATGAGTTAATATGCTTAATAATTTCGTTTTTATGTACAGGTGGAAAGAATAGAGAATTGTTGCTGAAAGTATTGCGTTTATTTTTCAAAGGAGCATTATATTTGGGTATTTTATTTTGAACACTTTTACCAATATTTATAAAGAAATTATTAAAAAGTCCAGATATTTCCGTTTCATTGTTCACGATTTTGTCTTCAATATTCAATTTGTAAATATTCGACCGATGTTTTGTAGAGTTTGTAGCTTCATTTATTACGTTCCAGATCTTTTTATAATCATTTTTGGATTTAGATATTTCATTTTTGTAAAAATCAATCCTTGCGTTTTTCACAATTTTGTTTAAAGAATTTCTATATTTTTTATACCTATTTATATTTTATAGAATTGTTTATACGTAAATTTCTTTTCATTTTATCCCGTTTATTAATCATTACTATAATGCCTTGTGTAATCCAGGGTTTTCTTTTTTTAATTTTACTATTTACTTTAGTAGTATTAGTATTTGCATTTATATAAGATACGAGTGTATTTTTAAAAACTATGTACGCTTCCTCCACATTTGTACATGAAAATACACGCTCCCAATTTTCATTCGCTAATTGTCTGTTTAATGCTGTATAGTTGATGCGGTTTTTTTCGTTTATTTTATTGTAGTTTGTTATTTTTAGAATTTTTAATAATCAATCCAATAAAATAGTGATCTGTTAAAGAGCTTCTTAAAATAAAAGATTTTAAGTTTGCTTTTTTTAAATATAAATTTTTCTTTCTTAAAAACACATGGTCTATGCAGGTACATGAAATAAACCCACCCTGTGCTAAGATGTTTAAATATTGAATAACATTATAATCCATTTCATTAGATATATCAGTGTTTAAATCCCCTACAAATATTTCAGTATTAATAAAATAGATTTTTTCAAGGTCTTAAAAAAAAATTCTAAATTTATTGAGGGGGGTTGGTATACCCCATTATACCAAGACAAACGTTATTTATTGTAAATGTACATCTTAAAACGTCTGTTTCTGTGAGATTAATTATTTCATAGCTGGCATATAAGTTTTGCCGAACATACATAAGTACCCCATCATTCCTGTTAAATTTGGAATTGTATAAAATAAATCAAAATTTGAAATTGAAAATCTTGATAGGTTTTCAATTATATAAGTTTCAGATAAGACCAAAATGTCAATATTTTCTAGATTTGCCTCATTTAAATGGACAAGTTCTTCAAAAATTTTTTGTAGACTTCTAATGTTTAGGTGAAAAATATTAAATTTGCCTCCTCCGCTAAATATATTATGTAACTCATTATAATTATTAAGTATTTTGGCTCTCAGACTTCCACATCTCTCCACCTGATCATTATATTCCAAAAAATTAGTAATGGTAAAAAAATACAGGGTAGTAGACCCTATAGTGTTTAAAGCTAAATAAAAGAAATAATAACCAGAACCCTAAAATAAATATAATATATATATATATATATATATATATATATATATATATATATATATATATATATATATATATATATATATATATATATATATATATATATATATATATATATATATATATATATATATATATATATATATATATATATATATATATATATATATATATATATATTTATATACAACAATACCAAAAGAAAAAAAGAGCACCACTGTATATGAGATACCGTACAATGACTGCAATAAAGTATATATTGGGCAAACTAGTCAGTACCTAAAAAATCGGATTAACAGTCACAAGTACGATAAAAAAAACAAAACAGCTCTCACAAACCACACAACTGAAACCAACCATACTTTTAACTATAGTGACACTAAAATAGTTATTACTGAAAACAACTACATCCAAAAAAATTCTAACCCTGTAAACGCAAAAACAGATACAAAAAATTTAAATAAATTATACCACACCCTTTTAAAATAAAATGTGCGACATGTAATAAACAAACCCGGTAGGTTCCAAAATATACCCATTTATTATACCGTCCTTGTATATAAAATAAAAACCAACCAAAGTATTTAAAAGGAAAAAAAATCACTGCCACATAAAACAACGTCGTGTTATTCTAGTATTGTTAGATATTGAAGTAAATGTCCAGTCTGATCGCTGTAGTTTTAATTTGTTTTTCAATGTAATTGTGTCCATATATGTTTGAAACTATATCTGTTCTCCAAATTTCGTACTGTAAGTTTTATTTTAGTATTTTATTTTAAAACCCATTTTAATCTTTCTAATATTGTAGAATTTGATAAAGGCTCAAGTTATAGCCGAAACGTTATTAAAACGAGACATGAATACGTGAAAATAGTTGTTTAATTTTTAATTGGAGGATCATATCCCAAGAAACAAATACTAACAATATACAAGAAAGGTTCAAGAAAATAACCCCACCAAATGTTTTATAATTTTCTCCGACAATTAAAATTATTTCAATTTTATTTTCTTTGCTTAATTTCAGCGGCATTTCTTTTAACTATAATATTCAAACTGATGTTGCAATCAAGTAATACAATATTGTGGTTGACAATGGCAGTGACAATGCCATTATCAACAATCAATAAATAAGGAAATTTTGCTGGCATGCAGGTAGGAACAAAAGTAAGAAACTGGACTTGCCAGTAAGAAGCCAAAGTTTTACATTCCTTAAGAAGTGATTTCAGATAGGAAGCAACGAATCTAGTGCTAGATATGTTTTTTATTCTAAGTAAGATTTTGTATTACATTTTGCTATAAAATAAAAATTAAAGGTACTTTTCTCTTGAGTCAATTTCGATTTTTTCGAATTTTTGACCACCCTGTATATGCAATCTCAAGTTTGAATATTTTAATATTATTTTGGTAGAAAGCAGAACTTTTTATAAAGAGTAACTTTTTTCCGTAAAACTACTAATAAAAAAGTTTCCCATATGTAGAGAACTTAAGAAGACACACTATATATAGATATATATATATATATATATATATATATATATATATATATATATATATTTTTTTTAACCATATATTTATATGTGGGACTTTATATTCTTGGGGTTTCTTGGGTTAGTTTAACAATGAAAAAAAATTCTTACTTAAAATTAACGTTTCCCTCATTGTGTTGAGCTTCCTCAAGATTTTATTGACTCCTGATTCCTGAAAATGTTTTCTTCCATTAAAAACACAATAAAAATATATACATACATACACGTAAACCTTATTATATACATTGAGACGTTAAAAGGCTTAAAATGACTAAAATTTTATACTTATAATGAATTTAAAAAAACACATTTTTTAGCTAGTAGACACAAATTTAAAACACAAATATCTATTATACTTATAATTTACGGTACGAACCTTAGAGAAGCAAATTGCTTGGTGGAATGTTTATGTGGTGAAATTATGAGGCTGATCGGGTCTAGAATATTTTGGTTAACTTTTTTTTTTACTATAAGTTGAATTTCTGTTTAAAATTTTATACAGGGTTGAGTGGATTAGATTTTGAATTTGTATTTCTTTCCGATTAATTAATTAGGTTGAAATATATTTGACTTAAACCATTAATATCTTTTTTATCATTTACTGCCTGGCTCTCCTTTTTTATTGCGATCATTTCCTTAACTGTTAATTTATAATAATTTCTATCTTGGGCTAAAATCTCGGTTGCGTTAAAGTTAAACTCATGTTTTGTTGTATGTTCATGTTTATGAAGAGCAGTAGATGCATTTTTAGTATATTTGTGCCCTTTAATGCGGTTTGTAAGTATTGTGTTGTCATACCTATATATTTCTTAGGACAATTTAAACATGGAATTAAATAAATTACGTTTGGTTTCTTTTTTTGTGGAACTTTGCTTTTTAATGGTGTGTACAGCGAATTTAACAAGTTTTGTGCTTTATGGCAAATAGTTATGTTATCTCTTGAAAGAATATACTTTAATTTTTCTGATAGGTTATGTATATACGGTAGTGACAGGTATTTAGTATTTTCGTTCTTTATTTTTGTTGTATTGAAGATAAGTTAATTTGTTTAAAAATCTTTAAAATATTTTTATCTGGATAATGGTTGTCTACTAATACCTGTTTAACTTTTTCTAGAGTTTCTGGTCGGTATTCTGGAGAGGTTAGAGCGATTGCGAGGTCTGTTAATCCTATTATTACACTGTTTTTTTTGGTTGTTTGAATGGTTGGAATTAAAATTTAGATATCGGCCTGACCAGGTTTCTTTGGTATACCATCTAATTTTTAATTTGTTATGTGTAAATTCTCAGATTAACGCTAAATCTAATTAATTAATTTCATTATTTTCTTCAGTTTCCATTGTGTATTGTATTAATAATTTTCATCCTACGTTACAATTCACAATGAAAATTAAAGAAAATAATGAGATTACTTTTTTAGATTTAACGTTAATTTTAACATTTTTAGGAATTAGGAGACATTAAAATCTTGAGAATGCTCAACACAATGAGCGAAACGTTGATTTAAAGTGATAATTTTTTTTTTCATTGTTAACGCAACCTAAGAAAATAAAGTCCCGCATATATATATATATATATATATATATATATATATATATATATATATATATATATATATATATATATATATATATATATATATATATATATATATATATATATATATATATATATATATATATATATATATACACATATATCTTATTAAGACAACTGACGAAAATCAAAATATGGTTCAAACGTTTTGTAAACGCATTATAAAAATAAAACTAGAAATCTTTTGAAATTTGGCAATTGATTTAGTGAACAGAATACCCAATGAAGTTCTACAAGAATTATAGTTGAAGGTTCCAGAAACTTTTCTTCCTAAAAAAAATGTATTTGTATAAAGATGGGTGAAAATATACTAAACTACCACCTTAAAAGAAATTATGGTCCAGTCACTGTTGCTGAAATGAAGAATATAAAACTAAATTTGCAAATTTAATTGCAAACCAAAAAATAGACGGATTTTTCTGTTACGATGTAAATCAGATAATTTAACTCCTTATATTTTTAAATTATAAAAATAGACTATGTACAATTTTGTTCGGCAAACTTAACGAAAAAATTTCATGAAAATATTTTTAAAAAATGTAATGAGTACATTAAAATTATTGTTCAATGATGAACTATTTAAAAAAAATTAAAATATAAACCAATTTACGCACAACAAAAACTAATCAGTCTGATGTAACATCCATCAATGTAGAAAGCGAATGGATAGAAAATTTTAAAAATGCAGAAATGCCAGATTAATCAGTTGACATTTTAAGCTTAGGCACAAATTTTGCTTTATCGATTGAAGTTTTAAAAGATCTACCCATGCCTGATATCACATCATCAGGAAAAATTTCTATTAAAAAAATACCATTTGAGAAAAAAGATGAACTTAAAGGTAATTTCTGTAAAACTAAACGTAAATCTAACACCTAAAAAAAACACTTATGCAAAATATTAAAAAAAACTCGTACATTTTTGAAAGGAAATCACAAATGAAAAATACTATGACCTGATAAATAAAATAAAACAGTACTCATGGATTCATGCATCTACTTAATGATGAAGAAACATATGACCTCGCATATGACTCTATTAATATTTTTTAAAAACAAATGACATTTTAACTTGCTGGAAAAATAAAAACTAAATTTGATCAAATGTAACAAAATTTCATAACGCCTAACCTCAATGTCACAAACAACGTACGGCCTCCCAAAATTACATAAAAACGGAATTCCAGTGCCTCCATTAGTATCTTGTATACAGTCCTCTGTAACTTGCTGGAAAAATAAAAACTATATTTGACCAAATGTAGCAAAAATTTATAACGCCCAACCTGAATGTAACACACAATGTACGGCCTCCCAAAATTACGTAAAAACGGAATTCCAGTGCCTCCAATAGTATCTTGTATACAGTCCTCGCTACATAATGGATCCAAAAACCTAAAAGATATCCTTAAAAACATTGTAAATAAAACCACTACTACTACTAAACTACACAAAAGACCCCTGACATTTTAATGAAAAAAATCAAAGATACGATTCTTCCAAATGTATACAAAATAATACTACTCGACGTAGTTTTTTTATACAATAACATTCCAATACAACTCGTTCTTAATATTATAGGAAAACTTGGATTCTTGTTAAAAAAATTTCCTGATATTCCTCTACAAAATATTCTAAAAGTTTTCAATTCTTAAAGAAAAGAAAATAACAAAAAATTAACTTTTTAGATATGGCCATTCATCACAATGAAAATTATACTAAAACAGAATGGTATATCAAAACCACCTGGTCAGGTAGATACCTGAACTATTTCTTACAAGTCTTATGTCACAAAACAATCTGTAGTGATATGACTTGCACACCTTTCCATAACACTAAGCGGCACACTATACAGGGATAAAGCAATAAATAAAGCTAAAAACATGAATTAAAAATAGTTATAGTTTATCTAAAGTCAATTGAGACAACATAAAAACTAAATATCCCTCAACAGTAGGCGATTTCTTTGTAAAGCATGGGCGGCGTGATAGAAATTTTAACTTACTTTTATAAACCGATTAACTAAATTAAAATAAATTTATTTGATATACGTGGTGTAGTAAATTGAGCGTACACCATATTTTCCGCTATCTCAAGTTACTTTAGATACACTTTACAAACTTATTAATTCTATTTTTAAATCACGATTACAACATTATTTAAGCGATTCTGTACCACCACAAAAAAAAACAAAAATAAAAGCAATAATTTGTCACTTCCATATAAAAATGACCAATCAGAGAATGTACAAAAACTTTTTAGTACACATGATATTTCTGTTTGTCATAAAGGTAATTACTTTTTGCAATAATATTTTAGCTCACTTAAAAGTAAAAAAATAAATTACACAATATATGAAATTCCATGCAATTTTTATATAGGTCAAACCTTCCAGTACCTACAAAATGGGTTGATTGGACACAAATATGACAAAATCAAAATAAAACCGCTCTAACTTATCGTGAACAACAATTATCACAAACATTTAATTTTCAAGAAACTAAAATACTCAGACGGAAACAAACCAACAAGAGAACGGAGTTTTTGGAAATAATATACATTAAAAAAAATAATAAAAAAAGTATCAATGATAAAACCCACATAAAAAATTTAAGCAAAATATGTAACAACTTGATTTCATAACATAATCATAAATCGTCTTTCGAGTCTCAAATTGTATAAAAAAACCTCTGAATAAATAAAATCTACTATTACTACCTGTATAAACCTGTATAAATATAAGCAGGTACTAGCTTTATCTTTGTCATTTACATTATTGTTATTAAAAAAGAGAAAGAACGTTATTTTATAGTTTACCATATATATATATATGAGAAAGTTAGTTGTGACTGACTAGTTAGAAAAAAGCACTTTGAACCAAAAGAATATAATTTTCACAAAAAGCGGAAGATTTTATCCTCCAGGTTCTTAGTTAGGTGTGAATTTATGAACGGCCTAGTGTGGAATACTCTTTATTGTATGGTCGAGCTTTCGAGAATGTTTATTCTCTTCTTCAGGACCCTCCTATAGAAAAATACATTTGTACATAAGAAAAGAAAGGATTACAAAGTAAAAGAAACATCTTACCAAAGTGAGTTAAAAATAAAACAGTCTCATTGCAATAGGCTTAATGTTAAAACTTGTACGTAACTAGAATATAGACGGTAACTAACACATATCAACAGTAAAATAAAATTTTTGGTTACATTTTCAAATTTTTTAAAAAATTAACACGCAGTGAAACCACTTTCAATGCTGGCACGCCGCCATTACTGTAAAACGAAAAACTGCGTCGTAGTAGGTAAAATAAGAAGGGAGACAAAGGAGAGTATAATTCCCGACTAATTCTATGTATAGCGATTACTACGAACAAACTACGGCTTCTACCCCGGAGGGGGGAGTTGACAAGGATAAAGTAACGTCATTGTTACGCTGGCGCAGTCCCACATTGAAAATTGGCTAGCGAAATCTTTCTTATTGCGGAAAAAAAAAGAAAAACAAATTATAATAATTTATAGGCAAGAAGAGAAAAGATTTTTAACAGTTTTATCGTTGTTCTTGTTAATAACTATAACTATATTGTATGGTTTATGTATGCTAAAACCAGAAAAGAAAAAGAGAGAAGGGCCAGTTATAATATGTACAAAAATCTAGTGAAAAAATTTTTCTTGACAATTTTAATACTAATCACTAAGTTAGGATGGCGCTAAAAACACATTTGTCCTACAGTGACTTTATACGAAGACAGTGGCGACAATAGTGGTTAACGTTTTGATTGGCTGGTGCCAAAATCCGCCATTAATGGGCAAAAATTTTATTGTTTACCATGGTTCTTATGGGAATTTCGTCTAGTTTACTTCAGTTTATTTGTAAATTTATAATATATCGTTACTTCATTTTTGCTTTAATCGAAAGCTAGTTATTTGGACTTTGTATTTTAACAATATTTATGTGGCTTAATACCAGCTATTTTACAAAAATGTGATGATTTAGTAAGGCCTGTTTGTTGACAAATACTGTCAGGTATGTTTTATTATTGATTTCATAAGCATAAAATAAGGTTTAATCTTGATAAAAATGTAAATTTTAAATATTATAATAAATCCAAAAACTTAAAAAATCAGTTATATATGTCGATAGGCTCTTTCCTCCAACAGGGGACCTATACAGCAAATTTAATATTATTTATATCCATTAGGATTCTTTGCTTTTTAAACATGATTTAAACTTAATTTTTATTTGTTTTTAGGGCTTTCATATACTTGTAAGTTAAAGTAAAAAACTTAAAACTCCATCTCTCACCACTGTGTTTAGTGTCTGTGCTTTGAATTTTAATTTTTGTTTTAGATTCATTGATTACATTTTATAGTAAATTTGGCTCTTTAGCTCATGCCTAAATGAATGAATATGTTTATTCATTTATGTTATATTTAGACCTCACAAACAAGGGTTCTTCTACCATACGTACATACTTAGAGACTTTATTCGGATCATTTTATACCAAATTATTTTGAAATGGAGCATGAACTTTTAAGTAAGTAGTTAATTAAACTAAATATACCTGTATGCTTTAATACTTACAATTACATGTGTACTTTTTGGTTTTGGCTCATGCAATTTACATAAAATTATGTAAACATATAACAGTTATGTGATTTGTAAAATGAAAATTGTTATTCATTGTTGTTAAATAAATTGGAAAAGTTGCAAGCAATATTAAAGTAAGTTTTCTTCAATTTTTCCGGGTATATTTAAAATCTGGAAAATTTTGCTGTTATGAACTCGCTACTAAATTACGAATCTTCGTGGTAATGTTGAGTCATACCGATTATGTGATGTTGCAATAAATTGTTGATTGATACCTTGGGCTAACAAGCAAAAAGTACTAGGTCAACTGTGTTCACATTTGACTTAGTGCTCTTTGCTTGAAAGCCAGTGTATGAAAATCTGTCTTGCAATACCTAATTTTTTCATATAATATTTGACCGATAAATGTGAGTTATTGCATGCACAATAAACAAGGCATTTTTGTGTTGCTCGAGTTTTAATTATTTTCCATGCATTGAATTTTTCGTAAGGCATATGACAATTTGAATATATTTTTTAGTTTGATGCATTTTATACTGCCAATTTAGCATCGAAAATATCTGGATACTACGATCAGAACACAGGAAAACTAGTTATAATAGCTTTTTAATTATGTCACAGAGGCCTCGCTTTTGGAATGGCTCTTCCTTATTCGAACCAGATTTGGAAACAAATGAATAATTTATAGCAATTATGAATTGGTGCCAATTTTATGATTATTAATAAAATTAAGACTTGTCAAAGTATATAAGTAAATTGTTTTTAAATATTACTTTGTTAATTTTATTTCCTCAGTTCCCAAATAAATCACATTTCCTAAATTTTTTTTTTTTCATAGGTCCTCGTGTTTGTTTTGAAGGGATGTGGATTACACTTTCATGAAGGCTTTAACAATAAAATGCTATTTGTCATATCTTTTATTTAGATATTCATAATGCCTACACAATTTTTTGTGAATGCTTTGGTATAATAAGGCTACTAATAGAAAATTTGTAATATATTTTTATTTAAATATACTTAATAGTTACTTAAATGGTTAAATTTTTGAACATAAGAACTAAAGTGAGTTGGTTTGTTTTATAAAAAAAAATTATCCTTATACTATCTAGTTAACTCCAAACTTGAATGGTCACATTTAAACAGTATGGCAGGGGCAATTCTGTAATCTTTTTTCCAAAAAAAGCAATGAAAGATAAACATATTGGCTCATAATATGTATGTTTCTTTTTCTAAATAATTATTTTGGGTAATATTACAATTATACAGGGTGAATGAATATATGTATGTGGAAAATTATCAATCTTAAAAGTGTATTTGAAAAAAAAAACAAAATGGAGAAAGATATTTTTTTTTACCCGAGAATATAAAATATAAAAATAAACCTGAATTGTTGACAAAAATCCACTAAAATAAAAACTCGAGTTCATAAATAACTGCACTGCTACCAAATTAAACCGCTCTGCTTATGAAAAATAGCAGGCAGATGGGTTGCAGATTCTGCGGTTTAAATGTGATTTACAGTTAAATTTTCTACAGAGTAAAAAATGACCTTGCCAGATCAGTTAACATTAAAAAAAATACAATTAAAACACTAATAAAGTCCTCGGGTACTTATATTATGTGGCAAAACAATTTACAAAAAAAAATAGATTATTTAAACTTATCTTAATGACTTACTAGCATATTTATCAATTACTTTTTGTTCTTTTTACTAGCTACTTTTAATCCGAAAACTACATATCTACTTATTAACTTTTGTGTTATGACAATTCAAAATGTCGGCATCAATTTCTAACATCTTGCTAATAAAAAATTCCTTTAAATCTACATTTTGTGAAGAAACTACTTGATAGTATTACGAAATATACTTTCCATTTCTATAAAAAAATATAATATATTTTCATGACAAAAAATAATGTATTAATTCTATAAGATTTTATCAAAGTAAATTTAGTGAAATTTTTGTAACAAAAACTTTAAATACTGAGAAACACAAATAATTTTTAACTTGTAATGCATTTGGGGTAATTTTTTTACTACGTAACAAACTAAAAAGATTTTCTAAACAGTCTTGGGAGAACCTTCCGGTCAAAACAAATTCATATTTACACTTTTGTATTAAATATTCTTGAATATCCAAAATGGATTTTGTGATAATTAAGACACCAGTTTGAAAAGGTTTCCAATGTCGTGACTTTCAGAGGTTCCCATCAGTGAAGAGAATGACTGTAATCTTGATAGTAAGGGAAAAGTTGGCTCAGAACAAGAAGCCTGTAGGATCTCTGATGACTGGAACCGTCTTTTCGAAGCAGGCTTTTTAATTGGTTTTGGCTTAGAAAAGAAAAACATTGAGGGTACCTCAATTGCCTGTAGTTTTCTTGTTCCAGCTTCTCTTGTCTTCTCCCACATATCTAGTGCAAAATGAACCTAAAAAAATATTAAAAAAAAATACATTTTGCAAAAAGCTATGGTTTTGATACAATTAATTAAACTAAATTGCCACATTTCATACCTCACATAATCGTAATGTGTCCTTAGGAATCCATTTATCCCTTTTCATTCTAATAAATCATTCCTTTCTACGACTAGGATCCTTAGGAAACACCCTCATAAGGAAGCCTTTCAGCAGAATTCGAACATCCTACTGCAGCACAGCCCGGCATAATGATCTGAAAAAAAATATATGAAAAAATATTAGGTAATATTGTGAAAGTTAACCATATGCTTCAAATCCTCGAAAACTCTAGTAATTTAAAAGGCTCAGAGTGAACCCGAAGGCATTGCAAGGACATTCCGGTTCATGAAATAATTCAAAATTAATTCCTTCCTAACTCAATTTTTATGTTCTTGACTCTATTGTTTCTATAGTAGAATGGTTAAGTCCAAATATGAGCTATTTTCATTTGAGCATTTGTATTTAATAAAGTATGTTATACAAAAACTGTTAATGAAGCCATGTAGAATTGTTTAAGAGGGATAATAATAAAAAATGCTTAATTGGCAAAGAATAAACATTCATTTATCTACATAATTATCCTAATATTTCAAGGTACATAACATAACCCAAGAAGATATCGCTCTTCCTAAGTATTGCAAAGAATATTTATATATTATTTGCAGTTTACATCATTATATTTTATAAATCAATTTAAGTCTATTGTATATTTTCGTTTTCTCTTTTTTTCCGAGGAAAATCTGGTAACTTTAATTTAATAATTTATTTCTAAATAAATATTTTTACAAGGAAGGCTTCCAGAAACAGGGCTTATAAAATCAGTATTTTTTTAAAAACTTGCTTACCTAAATGTACTATATTACTTGAGACTCAAACTTCATACATAAATGAACAACACTGGTATTTTAAAACTGAAGATATTCAGGCACAAACTATTTAAAAACGCAAAACAAATATGCAAAATCGCCGTTTACGCACATATAAACAACAAAGATTTAGCCCATTAATGGCGGATGGGCGGAGCTTAGGCTCTATTGTCGCCACTGTCCTGTATAAAGTCATTGTAATTTGTCCATTTTTTGTTAGAGAATTAAATTACAGAAACCTAATGTTTCTATTGTTGTAATATATCTAAGCAGACGGTGTCGTACAATTATATAATGATACACAGAAAGCCAAATGGACCAATTTTGTAAGCAAAAGAAAAACATTGATGTTAATGACGATAACAAATTAATATAAAATAATTATTGTTTATTGACATTCTGGCGGACAAAATAATTAAAAACCAGGAAAGATGAACCACACTGCTTCTTTAAAACAAATTCCGAACAATACGTTTAAATTTACTGAAAAATCATTGGAAAACTTGTGACACGAACACCTTGTAAGGCATCCTCAGCGAGGTGAGACATCTGCTGGACTTTTAAAATATTATAATCATTTTTATCCAATTTAAGAATATAATTGTATATAGAACTGAGATTTTGAATATCGCTACTTTTGTTCAAAGCATTCGAATCATTGTTAATGTGAACCATTTCGAGAAAAATTCTTTTGTGATAATTCTTCTCCTTTTCTAGAATAGAAGGTCTCCTAAAGTCCATCAAATGTCCCTCCCGGATAACATGTTCAGACAAGGCGCATGTACAGGGTGGCCATTTTATAGTGATACAGTACCTTATCTAGAAAACGGTAATAGTTACGACAAAAAGTTAAATACAAAAGTTAAGTTTTTATTTTATTTTACTTTTGCTTACTCAGGGTGTTTCGTTTTGACGTGACACATGTCAACTTTCTTAATTTAAATGGGATACCCTATATATTATTACACATTTCGATTCTACTGTTAATTTGCGAAAGTTTTTATAATAACATCTATATTTGAATTCTTTATCGTTTTTGAGTAAATTGAGTTTTTAGAATTTTTTTTAAAAAAACATATTTTTAAAAAAAAATTTTTTTACCTATAAAACTTTAATGGAACTGACTAATATCCTAAACATACCTTACTAAGGGTTTAATTCAACGAGTTTCCATGCTGGTCTTACCAATTAATATACAGGGTGTTAAAAATGGAGAGCAAAACAAACAGAACTTTAAATGTAAAAATCTCCTGTTTTTCAAATGGAACACCCTGTATATTTTTATTGCATCTGATTCAGCGTTCAATTACCTATCATTACTCATATATATGTCCTATACCTAAAATGAACAGTTTCGATTTTATTAGCCGTTTTCTGATTTGACTATTTTTTTTAATATAAGTAAACAGATGAAGTGGGCTGAAATAAAAATGTCGTAAACTAAGCCTTATTCTCATTTCCTTAACACAGATAGCGACTATAAATAATGTTAGAAAATACAAATAAAGTGAAATATTATGTAATTTATGTTCTTATTATTTAATGTTTACGAAAATAAGGGCGAGACAAAAAAATATCTTGTGCCACACGGTATAACTAATAACTAACTGAGTATTAAACATGATTAAAACAGGTTATAAAAAATTTTCAATATGGCCACCGTCCATTGCGATACATGAAGTGTAAGTAACCTCCATTTTTCGAATAGCGTTCCTTACCGAATTAGATGCATTAAAATTAATGATCTCTTCCCTGATTTTTATTTTTAACTCATTTCTATTATTAGATCTATTTTTATAAACTTTATTTTTTAGTGCACCCCACAAAAAGAAGTCTAAAGGGCTTAAATCAGGGCTTCGTGGTGGCCAGGATATTAAACCATGTCTTCCTATCCACAATGGAAAATGTTGATTAAGGAAATTTACTACCGGTGCAACCGTGTGGTATTTGCTGGCAAGTCGTTGATTGATGATTTTATTCCTAAGCAGCTCCAAATATCTTTCGCCATTTAACGACCTGTCAAAAAATATTGGTCCGATAATATGGTCGCAAATAATTCCGCACCACACATTTACGGTTTGACGGCCTTGTTTTTTTATTGCTTTTATTAGATGTTTATTAGTTTGAGACCAGTAATGAGTGTTTTTCCGATTAAAAATACCCGCCGTATTAAATGAGGCCTCATCAGTCCAAAGCACTTTTGAAAAAAACACATTTTCGAAATTGTGCCCTGCAGTGTTTTTCGAATATTTCCTCTACTGATACCTGCAATGTCTCTGTCAGCATCTCTTTGGGATCTTTCATCATCTTCCTCGAAATAAATTAAAATCTCCAGTTGTTTTTCCTCAGTGAGGGAACTCGATTATTAGGATATTCCCTCGAATATTCTCTAAGGGCTAACCCTGGATTTTTATTATTTTTTATGAAACAGTTGTATAATTTCAAACGTTTATCTAAACTATATAAAGCCATCTTTTAACAAATTTCGCAGCAAAAATTTGACAAAAACGACAAACAAAGCAAATGTTACAATTGCATTAGGTTATTTCCTAAGCCTATCTTGATTTTTTTAGTTTCTGATCTCATTTACTGGCAAAATTCCGGGATAAATCAGAAAACGGCTAATAAACTCGAAACTGTTCATTTTAGGTATAGGACGTATATATGAGTAATGATAGATAATTGAACGCTGAATCAGATGAAATAAAAATATACAGGGTGTTCCATTTGAAAAACAGGAGATTTTTACATTTAAAGTTCTTTTTGTTTTGCTCTCCATTTTTAACACCCTATATAATAATTGGTAAGACCAGCATGGAAACTCGTTGAATTGAACCCTTAGTAATGTATGTTTAGGATATTAGTCAGTTCCATTAAAGTTTTATAGGTAAAAATTGTTTTTAAAAAAATATGTTTTTTTTAAAAAAATTCTAAAACTCACTTTACTCAAAAACGATAAAGAATTCAAATATAGATGTTATTATAAAAACTTTCGCAAATTAACAGTAGAATCGAAACATGTAATAATATATAGGATGTCCCATTTAAATTAAGAAAGTTGACATGTGTCACGTCAAAACGAAACACCCTGTATAAGCAAAAGTAAAATAAAATAAAAACATAATTGAATCCAAACAACTTTTGTATTTAACTTTTTGTCGTAACTATTACTGTTTTCTAGATAAGGTACTGTATCACCATAAAATGGCCACCCTGTACGTTTCTGAGTGTTACAGTCACTTTTATGTGACGTAATTCTACCTATTAGGTTCCTAGATGTTTGACCTATGTACATCTTATTACAGTTTAAACAAGGGATCTTATCAACGACATTCCAATTTTCATTGACGGATAAAGGAGTTTTAGTTTTAGTATACAATGTAGAAAGAGATTTTTATTTGTTTAAAAGCAAATTTAATATCTGTATGACTTGTGAATATGCCTTTAATCTTATAGGTTAAGTCCTTAATAAATGGTAGAGCACAAAAACGTGATTGCGTAAGTTCAGATTGATTAGAATTGATAGGCTCTGACATAACTGTTTGAGATGGTAAAGTAAAGGTTGACTGGTTACTCGGAAAACATTCTCAGGTATACTGTATTTCGTATTATAGAGGAATTTATTAATCATATTTAATGGATAAGAATTTTCTAGAAGGATATTTTTTAAAAGTTTAAGACTGCTATCTCTAAAGTCAGAATGAGTCAACTTGACTGCCCTTCTTTTCGTACCCAAGATTAAATTAATCTTCATGTTTGTTGGATGGTAAGAGTGGAAATTAATGAATCTACTGGAGCACATAGGCTTTCTGTACCATTTAGTTTTTAAAACATTTTCATTGGTACGTGTAACTAGCATATCCAAAAAAGGAATGCTTTGTTCATTTTCATGTTCCACTGTAAATTGTATGTGTGGGTTATATGTATTGAACATTTCAAGCGTAATCTCTACTCTGTCCCCAGGGAGAGCTAAAATTAGATCATCAACGTAACGGTTTACAAAAGGCACATAAAAAGGTAAGTATTGTAAACAATCCCTCACTAAATCATCAAGTACATAATTCACTAAAATGGGGGATATTTTAGATCCCATTGGTGTGCCAAAAATTTGTTTGTCATATTTTTTATTAAATTCAAAGAAATTAGAATCAAAGATAAAATTGAGAACATTTTCAAAGGTTTCAAAATCCAACGAACAGTGGTCACTGATTTCTTCCCAATGATTTCTTAAACTATCTATTATTAGTTTTATTATTATATTTATTAAATTTGCTTTTAAACAAATAAAAACTATTTCTACATTATATACTAAAACTTAAACTCCTTTATCCGTCAATGAAAATTGGAATGTAGTTTATAAGATCCCTTGTTTAAACTGTAATAAGATATACATAGGTCAAACATCTAGGAACCTAATAGGTAGAATTACGTTACGTAAAAGTGACTGTAACACTCAAAACATACATGCGCCTTGTCTGAACATGTTATCCGGGAGGGACATTTGATGGACTTTAGGAGACCTTCTATTCTAGAAAAGGAGAAAAATTATCACAAAAGAATTTTTCTCGAAATGGTTCACATTAACAATGATTCGAATGCTTTAAACAAACGTAGTGATATTCAAAATCTCAGTTCTATATACAATTATATTCTTAAATTGGATAAAAATGATTATAATATTTTAAAAGTCCAACAGATGTCTCACCTCGCTGAGGATGCCTTACAAGGTGTTCGTGTCACAAGTTTTCCAATGATTTAAACGTATTGTTCCGAATTTGTTTTAAAGAAGCAGTGTGGTTCATTTTTCCTGGTTTTTAATTATTTCGTCCGCCAGAATGTCAATAAACAATAATTATTTTATATTAATTTGTTATAGTCATTAACACGAGAGAAAGCATGTTTTTCTTTTGCTTACAAAATTGGTCCATTTGGGTTTCTGAGTATCATTATATAATTGTACGACACCGTCTGCTTAGATATATTACAACAATAGAAACATTAACTTTCTGTAACTTAATTGTCTAACAAAATATGGACAGCGCCATCCTAACTTAGTGATTAGTATTAAAATTGTCAAGAAAAATTTTTTCACTAGATTTTTGTACATATTATAACTGGCCCTTCTCACTTTTTTTTTTGGTTTCAGCATACATAAACCATGCAATATAGTTATAGATATTAACAATAACAACGATAAAACTGTTAAAAATCTTTTCTCTTCTTGCCTATAAATTATTATAATTTGTTTTTCTTTTTTTTTTCCGCAATAAGAAATATTTCGCTAGCCAAATTTTCAATGTAGGACTGCGCCAATGTAACAATAACGTTGCTTTGTCCTTGTCAACTCCCCCCTCCGGGGTAGAAGCCGTAGTTTGTTCGTAGTAATCGATATACATAGAATTAGGCGGGAATTATACTTTCCTTTGCCTCCCTTCTTATTTTACCTACTACGACGCAGTTTTTCGTTTTACAGTAATGGCGTCGTGCCAGCATTGAAAGTGGTTTCGCTGCGTGTTTATAAAATTTTTTAAAAAATTTGAAAATGTAACCAAAAATTTTATTTTACTGTTGATATGTGTTAGTTACCGTCTATATTCTAGTTACGTACAAGTTTTAACATTAAGCCTGTTGCAATGGGACTGTTTTATTTTTAACTCACTTTGGTAAGATGTTTCTTTTACTTTGTAATCCTTTCTTTTCTTATCTACAAATGTATTTTTCTATAGAAGAGTCCTGAAGAAGAGAATAAACATTCTCGAAAGCTCGACCATACAATAAAGAGTATTCCACACTAGGCCGTTTATAAATTTTTTCTTTGACTGCATCCCCACCTAACCAAGAACCTGGAGGATAGAATCTTTCGCTTTTTGTGAAAATTATATTCTTTTGGTTCAAAGCGCTTTATATATATATATATATATATATATATATATATATATATATATATATTACTTTGGTTTTTTATTATTTTGAATTGTACAGAAAAAACTGATAGTTTTAACACGATGTTTTAATTCCAGGTAAGCCAAAAGAAATTCTTATTCTTTGTTTTTAGTATTGAAGTGATCTTATAAATAATATTTTTCATATTACGAGAAAATATATTCTAGATATACAAAATATTAAAACCATATACTTGAATGTAAAAAAAATCTTACGTAGATTTAGAAATACTAAAACTTCGTATTTAAAATATTTGTTTCAAAAATTAAATTAATTTAAAACAAGTTTCCGGTATTTCAGGATCGTCGGTTCTGTCTGTGTAGCACACGTCACTAGAACTCTTACTTCCAAAACTACCTCTTTTAGACCTTTTTTCTCTGGCCTACCTTACTTCCTTCTTTTTTATTACACCTAATTCGGTCCTTTTTTTTTTCTTCTGAAGAAAATACCTTTGGAGGGGTTTTGTTACCATTAATGATGTTTTCAGATGAATTTTGTTCACAAACTGTTGTATGCGATTCATGATTATCGTTTATTAAAACAACTCGGTTATCCTGGATCGATTTTACGTGTTTTTGAAAGTGCTGTAGGACTTCATTCAAGATATCACCGTTCATCCATCCACAAGCACCTAAAAGCGCTCCAAACAACATTTCACGTTAAAAATGCACCCTAGAAAAAACTAAAAATGGTGAAACTGTATTTCCAACCGCATTGAATATACAACATGCGATGATAAGGACTCCCCTTTCCCCCGATGTTACTTTTCCCACTTGCTTTTGCCCCTGGTCATCACATTCGGCATATTATAGAGTACATAATTTTAGTTAAGTTAAGTTACGGCTGGTTCATTTAACTAATATATGTTTTCCAAGGAACACATTCCTAATGTTTACCTTTTTAACCCAAACCCAACCCAATTCGTAGGTCCTATGGTGCACTAAATCGCTTTAGATGCTATCTACACGGGAGCACAGGAAGACGCGCATCTGTACAAAATAGAAGAAAGCAGAAATATCAGTTTCTGTGTCGTTCTTGGTCGTAAAGGGTTATACGACAGAACTCAAGATGACGACCCATTGGTGAAGAAGTTATTCCTCATTTTGATACATTGGTGAAGGAATAATCCCTCATCTTGAGTTCTTTTGCATAACCTTTTACGACCAAGAACTGCACAGAAATTGATATTTCGGTTTTGTTCTATTTTCACAGTTGCGTGTCTTCTTGTGCTCCCATGTAGGCCGCATTCTAAAGTAATTCTACTATGCTTTATTTAGTGCAGCATTATAGGTACTCCACAGGTGGCGCTACTGGCTGCTTATTTCCCGCATCGACTTTCTAAGTCGAATGACATGCTATTTTGTATGTGTTTGGGTAGTTCGGTTTTATTACAATTAATTTTGGCCAACTATAAATACGTGTTTCTGACTTAAGGACTTCATCAGTATAGTGAATTAGTCAAGGGACGAGTACATCTAGCGCCAAAATTAATACAGAAAACCGCACCAGTCACAACAGGAGCAAAATAGACATTTTGTCATCCCAAAAAAAAATCATTTTTCTATTAATATAATAGCTCTTATCGCGTTAAGTTCTTCCTACTCTTGATTTAATTTGTCTTGGGTTATGAATTTCGCCACAGGTGCCTATACGCTGCTCGGGCATATATATATATATATATATATATATATATATATATATATATATATATATATATATATATATATATATATATATATATATATATATATATATATATATATATATATATATATATATATATATATATATATATATATATATATATATATATATATATATATATATATATATATATATATATATATATATATATATATATATATATATATATATATATATATATATATATATATATATATATATATATATATATATATATATATATATATATATATATATATATATAGATATATATCTATAGATATATATATATATATATATATATATATATATATATATATGATATATATTTTTTGTTGTATTTAAAACTTTAAAGATTCTTTTAATTATTGAAAGGTACCAAGAATACATTCCTATGAACCGTTTTAATTCTGCAGATGTACGTGGACGAGGATAACTTGACATCGACTCAACTTTGGTTGAGTCACTGGCAAGAGAATTATTTCCAATGATATAACCCAGGTATTTTCGAGTTATAGTAAAAAAATAATGTTTTTTCAAGTTAACTGTTAAACCAGAGAAGAAGATTTTTGCAGTGTCAAGCAATTCAATATGATGCTCAAAAGTAGGGGAACATAGTAAAATATCATCCAAATAAGAAAATATGTAAGGTAGGACAAAAAATAGAATCGCTATACCTGCGTTGCGCAGAACAAAACGAACCACAATGAATTCATGCTGGCCTAGTTCAATAACAGAAAAGGCTGTTTTCTCTTTAGAACCATCATCCAAAATCTGCTAAAAAACTTTTCTAAGAGATGGAAGGTATAAATTTAGCATTCCGTAAATGTATTTAAAATACGATCGATTCTCGATATCAAATAATTGAATCAAAGTTTTGAAGAGTGACTATGTTTAGGCAACTCTGCTACGGTATTAACTTTATTATTAATATGCCAATTACTATTTTTTAAATCCATAACTAATTTAAAATTTTAGCAAACTCAATTCCAAAAATAAATGTATGTATTACACTAACACTAAACATTTTTTGCTGTGTACCATCGGCAGTACAAATATTGTAGTTTGTAATTGGATTAATTTTAATTCTTAATTTCTTTAAAATATTCATGCCCTCAGAACCAACAACAGAAGAATTGGCATCAGAGTCTAATATAACGGTTATATTATATTCGTAAAGTTGTATATAAGATATAAGGTCTATTGTCTTGACTCTTCTTAACAAACACCAGCGAAATTTTATTACTTTTAGAACTTGATTTGTAAAATTTAGAAACTTGTTTAAGGCAATTATTCCATTCTGAGTTATTAAAATACTTTTTTGTGGTCAAAATCTCGCCAAAGCCCCGCCCGCAGGTGGCACTTGACAACTTATTTAGTTTTCAGGACACGTAGAACATGAATTAATTTTACATTACGCTCTCCACAGCGAAAACAAAATATCTTTCTTTTATCTTTACAAAGCTGATATGTATGATAAGCTGAGACCATTTTATGCTTAAATCTTATTTATTACCACACAACGTTTTGATGCCTTTATTGCATCTTCTTCAGGCTAAAACAATCATAATTTTACATACACGAACAATTACATAAGACTAACAATCTTTTTATATATTAGTAATAATAAATGATGGTATAAACCTGGTTACTGACCTACGTAACTGTTTAAGATTTAATCACTACATTAGTTACAGCAATCATTTTGTTACAAAGTAGTCTAAACCATTGAAGATGCAGATATTACTTTTTTATTGTATATTCAATAACCTTGTCGTATCGAATATTTCTAAGATGGAAGATGTATCACTAATTATTATTAGTTGATATGGACATAGCTGCTTATGATTATTATTTTATTCGAACAATTATTAACTTTCTTTTATTAAAATATGTAAATTTCCTGAGTCTGCAACAACCAGGCAACCCCGCTCAGGAGAAAGTAACTCCGCCCCCAATACAAAACGGTAAAGAAACCGTACCACATCATGCTAAAGACAGGCTGACACATCGGTTACTCTTGGTACCTCTGAGTTAATTTTTAGTGACCAGCGAAATTAAGTGCTGTCGATTTTAGTACATTTTCTTTATTCATATGCTGTATTTAAATACAAACTAGGACAATTTTCTATCTTCATATATCACTGTAACATGAACTCTTTACACACTTTACTCTCTTACAAACAGTATTCGTCAAAGACACAAATAATCCACATAGCATTCACACCATCATACGTATATACAAACATTTTTTTTATATAATTTGTTGCGTTGCTCAAATTACCAACATCACTAGGATGATTAACAGTGTTCTTGTTATTTATTTGTATAAAAATCATCTCTGAGATGTTACGCTTATAATAATTGCATTCACGATCTAGAATACTCATGCTATCAAAAACCTACCATGCTCGATGTTACATGGCCGAAGATTAATGTATTTTCGAACTAGTTGAACCATGTCTATCTCTTAAATATTTCCAGATGTTACAAAGAATTCTCTGACTATTTTCGTTTTCTTTGTCTGTAAAAAAAAATGAAAACATCTCCTCTCCTGCAAGCCCAATAATCAATGCTACTTTCATAAATAAGTATTTTTTGTCATTCGCTTCTAGAAGGAATGTTGTTATATTGGTTTTAGTTAATACCCTTGACTTTTTTGATTGATATACCTCGGATTTTTTTTGAGGAGGGCGACTAAATTTCTAAATTGAGTTTAATAGAATCATTGTTCTTATCATAGAATAAAACGGCCAGAGAGATGAAGGCCTATAGTTAGTAGATAATTCCCAGAAGTATACAATAAGTACCTTTTCATTCCCATAGTTCTGCACATTCTTCTCTCTGCATCATTTTTAGAACCTATTGAAAATATGCTCATATTTTGGCCTGAATTGTTCGGGAAGTAACCCGTCAATTGCCCTGGATACTGCTCAATATCCGAAGGAATGCTTCTTTCTGAATGGCTCATTTTGGCTAATGAAATTAAAACTGTCAATAAGATGTTTCTTAAATTGTCATTGCCCGGGGTAACGCAGAGTGGCAGAATTAAAGTGCAAACAGGTAACAGCTAATAGAAAGGTGTTTTATGCCTGCTTTAAAATTTTTGAAAAATTTGTTTAACAAAAATGTGTGTGTATTTCAACAGCCATGCGTCAGACATTGATAAAATGTTGTACAATACATGTGAGTTAACCACATTAGGATACTTGTGTAGTTAAAACTCATGTTACGCACTCGTTTTGCAACTTCTACACGCGTATCTTAATGCTGCTGTTAACTCACATCTATAGTATATATCTATTATATTGTTTCAGTTTATTTTTATAAGGACAAAAAACTTAATCTTTATTTTGTTGAAAATAATTTTAACAGTGTTTGATCTAACAACTACGCTTTTTCCATCATCCCATCCCTGTGCCAAAATTGCGTACTCCAAATCTTTTATGATTGTGGGCAGAGGTAAATCACTACGGGGAGTTGGTAGCGAACATTTTGGACCAAGACCCCAAGATTGGCTCTAACACAATTAGTACATTAGTCGAATTGTAAATAAACTCTGTATTTGACTACAGTAAAAAAAAGTTTAATTTAATTTCCTTAAATTTTTTGTCATACCTTCTTTTAATATACATTTCAATAGTTTGAATCGTGTCATAAGTAACCAAGTTATCCTTTAACTTTACTATTTTTTCAGTCAAAACGTTTAATTTCCATATGGTTATTTAAATTTCTAAATTCAAAACGGTTCTTCTGAATCTTCTTAAGGCCGATTCCACAAATTTATACGGATGGTCTTCAGTTAGTAAAGAGTAAGTGCATTTGTAATTATTGGTGATGTGTTTGGGTAAAATGTTTCTTGTCCTGCACTGTAACAAGAATATTCTTCTGTTGAAAATAGACGCATTTCTCAGCGAGCAGTTTACCATTTCCGTTGTTGTTCTACACGCTTCATCCACAAATGATTGCCTTATAGATGTGAACAAACCCCCTGTTTCCATAATTGTGTAGTCTTTGCGTCCTATCTCAGTAATTAGGTTGAAGATTTTTCGGGAATAACGGACGTGAGTTCTGCTTAAATCTTATTTATTACCAAGCAGCGTTTCGATGCCTTTATTGCAACTTCTTCAGGCTAAAACAATCATAATTTTACATACACGAACAATTAGAATGAGACCATTTTATTTTTGTATTGATGTTTAATATTTTATTAACATGAGAGGTAGGAGGTTTTTCAACTTTAATATATTTTTCAACAATTTTGTCAGAATGGTTAGATTCTTAGTGACTATTATGAGAAAATTAGTTTTTATGGTTTTTAGAAAAAATGTTTAGAATGACATGGTTCAGAAAAATTTCTTTGATCGGAATATTATATTTGAGGTGGTGTCATTTTAAAGGCTTGCTCTATTTTTTTAAGAAACAGGTAAATCTTTTTAACTAATCTAACTGACAGATATAGTCGGGAAGTAAATTCTTACGGGCATATTTAACTTTAGTGACCTCCGCTGGGGAAGTTAACAAGCAAGAGAATAAGTTTTCTAAATGCGTAATGAACATAGTTCATATTCATTTCTTTTCTGCCTACTCTGTCTTATTTGTTCCCAGATATCATCATCTACATAAGGTCGTAAAAGCTCTTTTTTAAGTTTAAATATTAAAAAAGACCAATCAGAAACTATTCTAATTTAATACTACCGTAATACATACAAATTCGTCTCTAATAAAGAATTCTACTACAGAATTAAAAAGTTCATCTTCAAAAATGTTATGAGTATCATCAAGGTCAGAAAAGCTTTGAATAAAATAAAAAACATTTTTAAGGTCACCATTAAACTTAATTTTTCAAGTTGATATGGGTTGTTTACTAGCTGAGCATGTAACAACACGATTTATATTTACTATAGGAGATGATGTCGGATGACCAGAGTTTATTTATTAATATTTCAGATATTAGGGTCTTAATCAATTGTTTCATCTAAGTCATACTTTAATTTAAGACAAGTGGCATAGTATTTTTTAGAAAATGTCTTAGTTGTACCATCATCTTTATCAGGAATAACCATTCTTTGTGCTCGAATCACATAAATAACCTAATCCAGAACTTACTTGAATATAAGTGCCCGGCAAAAATAAAATTTTCTCTAGAGATAATACTTTTAATAATTTCTGGTTTTTCATAATAAAATGTATGTATATAAGATTCCCTAGAGATCTGTCTACCTGGTTGTTATGTTTCTTTTTTTTTTTTAAGTCTAGTCAATTTTTTTCTCGTCTACAGTAGGGTCTGTATAGACAGAACAAATACTTAATTCATAGTTCTGCTCATAATCTAGTAGATGATTAACTTGGAATTTGTCACAGAAAGAAGCCATTTTGATACTTAAAAGAGATTAAGGCAAAAGCAAAAACATTAAAAATGTTAAATAAATGTATTCAAAGATTTTTGAGGCAACCAGTAAAGTATCTTATATTATGATTTATTTTTATAAGATAATGTGTAAAAGTTAAACTATGATTTCTCAGAATCAGAAATTTACACTTACAAGGTATATCACCCAACTTTTCTTACAACCTATATAATATTCTAAAATGCAATAGGCCAAACTATAATAATCTAAACTAGCAAAATTTTTAGTGTTCGTTAAGTGAAAAGCACAATTTTAACCACTCGATAAGTGGATACGGACTCCAAATATTTCTTACGCAGAACAATATTTGACTAATAAACGCAATCGAACACGTTTTTTAAGTGTTACAAGTAAAATGTATTTACTTAAATAAGAGTAGAACTGACCCTCTTACATTAGTTTACTCGTATAACAACTAATAGGTATACAAAATATATATTTATATATTTTATTATACCTCTTCAAATATTTATGACTATGAGGAAATAAAATGCAGTAGTTAAGCCATGAATATACTAAACAAATTATAAGAGGGAGAATAAATAAACTGAAAGTGTAAGCACTCCCCAAGCCTATAGGTGCTATTTTGTAACTTGTGGTGTAGTAGGGAAAATAAATTTTCCTTTAAACAGCTGATGTGTGAACGTCACGTGGCAATAGTGGGACGTAAACTAGGAATACTTACACATTATTTTAATTATTACAGTATCTATAGAGCCTTTTAACTGAGAAATTACGCTCTGAAAATAACTAATAAAAAAACACTTGATATGTTCCAGTCTGTTTACCTTACCTTTTTTGATTAAATAAAAAATATTTATAATGCCATTGATATTAGATTTGAATTCACTTAATCAAATAACAATTTAATTAAAAATTACATTTTACATCCATCCCTGATAAATTTAACTTTACGCATTGAAACTTTCTGAAAAAAGAACACCCGAATAACTAAATCATTCAAATTTCAATTCCTTGGTCAACGAATCTGGATATATTTGCATATCTACGTAATATGTATTAACTAACCGATTAGTATATACTGCTCGAGATCGTAATAAACAGATTCGGTTTTACATTGTTGATCAGATATATGTAGCTACCTAAATTTCAATAATTAAAAGAATCTTTAAAGTTTTAAATAAAACATATTAAAAGTTCTCCCACCCTCGATGAAATAGCGACTTCTTAAATATGCAAATTGGGTACAAGGACTTGGTTGTACTATAAATATTAAAATATAAAAGCTTATAAGATTCTCAACAAAAAAACGTTTTGCAAGAATTCTTGGTTTTTGTGACCCCCCCCCCCCCAATATAATTAAACTAATATTACTGCCTAGAGTAATATTTAATTATGTTGCCATTTATTACATTGTTTTCTTTAAAAAATAATGTATTATCATTACTTTCTCGGTAATTACCGTGCTTTTTTTGAGGAAAGCCGAGTTCACATATGGTAACAAAAAAGAATAAAGAAAAACCGAAGTGTTCCTTATATAACATTCGAGGTAAGGTGGATTTAAAATATTTGTTTAATAAATTTGTGACCTACCTATAGAGACCTCCCCTGCAGAGAAAAGATACACGTTAGATATCAAAACTAACATTGACAAAAATACGTTTTGATTGACATTTATTATAAATCTATATTTTGTTATTAGTATTTAAAATTTAAACTATAGAAAATGTATTTATTTTTTTAATTATCTTATTAACACACTTAAAATATGTAAAGTCTACTATGGACCCTTAGTTTTTTTTTCTTTTGGAGAGAGGCAATTCAGGCAATGTAACATTTTAATTTTAAAATTCTACGAATTATTTAAATTCCAGCTTTTCGAGTGAGAAATTAAAATTTTGATTTTAATTTATACTCGTTTCCGACGTTATTAAACAATAGTCACATCCTATGGAGCAGAACAATATGAAACAATAACACCTACCGATTGATAAATCAGCTTTCGTATGTTATTTATTTATTAACGTTTCAAATTCCCCTTCTCATTTAAGTTTGATGATTTTTATAGATTGTCATTAATGATTTTCTTAATTTACAGATTTTTCTATATAATATGGCTTCTTCCTAATTCAGTCAGCTGTTATGTTAATCGATAAAAAAAAGGTCAAGATCAATATTAAGTATGTCATTTTTCCACGAGATCTCGTGGTCGAAAGACTTACAGGCATGTTACTGACCTAAGATTTTTTTTATTTTTTTTGCCTGTTGCAGTATCTTTGCACGTTGAATTAGTTTGTAGGCATTAAGTCCTCTTTTTTTTTCCCTTATCTTGGAATAATAAGGGTCATATTCTAGAAATTTTGTTGATTCTCTTAAGCTAAGATAAGCGATCTTTTTTATTTTAAGGCCCTGTTCTTCATTGTAAACATTATTTAGTACAGTGTCCCCCTCCTGCTATAGAGGAAGTCGTTTTCTTTCCCCTTTATAATTTTTTTTTAATTTGGAAGAAAATTTAATATAATTAACATAAAACGGTCCAGATGGTCTGACTGAACTCGTGCCATTGCCTAGCTGCCCTGGATTAAGCTAGTCTTCTACAGTTTTCCAGCTTTTTTTAAATTGTTTTTTTTAAGACATATTGCCTGACAGGAAAGGTCCCTTATCAAACAACACGACAAACAGACAAGAGCAGTCAGTTCATTTATTTATTTATTTATTACACAGGCACTGCCAAAAGTATTATTATAGAACACGTACATAGCACAAAGATATAAAAAAACTAAATAGAGTCCAGATAATCTAGAGTTTAAAAAAATATACAAGCATTTTCGTTTGGCCAGTAGTATTTGTTCTTGATGCGTTTTTCTACTAGTCTTACTTTCATGGTAATTTTGTATTATTTCGGGTATGTCCTTTTTGTCTACAACATATACTAATTTTATTAGGCATCGCCTAAATCTCAAAGATGGCCATTTAAAATTTTTTCTTAACACTTCACAAAAAGGCTCATAGGTGTTTGGATTTTCGAAATAGAGTGAATAAAGTTTTTCTGGGACAACATATTCTCGCACGAAATCAAGAATGTTGTTTTCGAAGTTATTTTCTGAAAGCTGTACTAAGAGTCTTCGTTTCTTTTCAAATAATATAATTCTTCTTGTTTTCGCTGGTGAATGTAAATTCTGATTCGATTATAGGTACCCCTACTATCGGATCTTGTTCGTTGTTTGTAAGAACTGTGTTGTTATCATCCTCGGCATCAGCTGTTTGTGGACATTGTTCTAGGTCAGGTTGAACGGCAATTGACGCCTGATCTAGATTTTCTTTGTTGTCGTTACTAGGTCCGGCCTTTTCAGCTTCTAGTTGTTTGTTAAATTCTTCCATATAGGAGGCGATGTTCTCAAATCCATCTGTTTCTTTCGTGAGTAATTCTATGCGACTTAAGGCGTCGGCGTTCGTATTTAGTTTTCCTTTTTTATAGCTTATTTTGTAATCAAACTCTCCTAATTTGATCCTCCAACGTACTAATTTGGAGCTTGCATTTTTTAGATTGAAAAGCCACTGTAGTGGTTTGTGGTCACTAATAATATTAAATTTTCTACCAAACAAATATGACCTGAAATATTTCGTAGCCCACACTAAACAGAGACATTCTTTTTCTATTGTGGAGTAGTTTTGCTCGGAATCGTTCAGTGTTCGCGACGCATAAGCTATTGGCAAATCTTGACCTATGGTACCCTGGGACAATACTGCACCTAGTGCCACATCGCTTGCATCACAAGTCAAGTTTGGTGGTTTGGTTAATTTAGCGAAGTTGTTTATAAAGCGCCGATAATAGCCTAATAGCCCAAGAAATCCTTTTATTTGTTTTGTAGTTTTAGGCAAAGGATAATTTTTAATGGCTTTTATTTTGTCTGGGTTAGGTCGTACACCATCAGGTGTTACAACATGACCTAAATAAGCCACTTCACGACGTAGAAATTCGCTCTTGTCTAGTTGTATTTTAAAATTTGACTCGCGTAATCTCTTAAACACTGACCTAAGACGTTCTATATGCTCTTGTAATGACGTCGAAAATACGATAATGTCGTCAAGGTAGACCAGACATTTTTCGTTTTGAATGCCCCGGAGTATATTATCCATTACTCTTTGAAATGTTGCTGGGGCGTTTTTTAGCCCGAATAGCATGCGAGTGTATTCAAAATGGCCATTCTCAGTGTTAAAAGCGATTTTTGGTATGTCTTTCTCATCCATTTCTATTTGGTGAAAACCGCTGGCGAGATCTAGCGTCTTAAAATACTGACATTTAACCAGTTTGTCAAGCAGATCTGTAATATTTGGTAGGGGATATTTATCATCAATACTTTTCTCATTCAGCCTACGAAAATCCACAACTACCCGCCATTTTTGTTTTTCAGACGCGTCAGCCTTTTTAGGGACCACCCATGTGGGTGAGGACCAAGGTGAGCTGCTTGGGCGTATTATATTTTGATCGAGCATCTTTTTTATCTGCACTTCTACTTTTTACTTGTGTATAAATGGATATTTATATGTTTTTGTATATACAGGCTGTTCATCTGTTGTTCTAATCTAATGTTTGATTTTGCTGGTAAAAGGTAAAGGCATATTTTCATAATAAAAGATATCAGAGTATTCCCTACATAATTTTAAAATTTGTCCTTTCTCTTTAGTATTAAGATGGTCTGTACGGATTTTGGATGAGTCAAAAATGTTTAGATTTGGGGTATCTTCAAAATTATGACAATCAATATTTTCGAATATTTTAGGATCAAATTTTTCCACGACAAATGGTTCCGAAATATCTAGGGTCACTGGTTGACAGGTATTATTAAGAATAGTGGGCAATGCATAACCATTTTTCGCAATAGTTACACAATTTGGAATTTCGCAATTATGTAACCTTTGATATGGGACTATTATTTCGCCGTTTAAAATGCCGGTTTTAATTTTCACAACTTGCTCGGCACGTGGGGACAGAGTACTCGAGTTTTGTGGAATTGTAATTTTATCTTATTACACGGAGCTACAAGGAATCCAGTGTCATAGTTTATGTTAGCTTGTAATTCTTTGAGATTATCAAGGTCTAGAAGCCCATCGAAAACGTTATGAAAGTTAAATAAATAAAATTTGAGATGTTTATGTTTAGGTAGTTTAAATATAGAGGATGCTGGGATTTTAATGGATATGATATATTTTTACTATAAAACTTTTTTGCTAAATTTGGGTCGATAAATGATTTTGTGGAACCGCAATCAATTAAAATTTTTAAATTGTGTTCTGGAAATATAATGTATAAAAGTTCGCTTAAATTAGTGTTATTAAAGGATATTATTTGAGGTGCTATATTTCTGGGTTGTTAGACGTGTCTTCTTGAAAACTTGTGGCACTTCCCGAAGCACAGTTTTGTTGTTCAAAAGAGTCGTTGCACTGGCCTTGACACTGTTCGTCATACGTTTGCGTGTCATTGCTTTGTTGCTGGTCATCAGAATAGCCGTAATTATTTTCAAAATCAGCATAATCTTGGCTATTTTGTTCTATAGTATCGGTATTATACAATTCTTCCGATATAAAGTTGCGTGGTTGGTTGCTAGTAAAATAATTATTATTATACTGTTGACCTGGTGTGGGTTTAGACACATTTGTGTGCCTTGTTGATATACTCATTGGTGTAGGTTTTGGCAAGGGTTTATTTTGGTTTGGCCTAAAGACATTACTTGTATGTGGGGTTTTGAATACCTGTGAATTGGTGGGAAATCTTTGCGGTCTCATGTTAAAATTTGGTTTTATTGTGATAGGTCCTATTGGAAATGTGGCTTTTGTTTGGAATTGATTGTGTGGTGTATGTGCATTAAAACTATTTACTGGTTGACTGAAAAATTGATTCGAATGTGTTGGCCTAAAATGTGGTATAGGTTGCCTTAAATTAGGTGTTTTTGATACATTTTGGAAATAGCGAATATTATATTCATCAGTTACAAATTGTAATGCCTCAGGTAGGTACTTAGGACGCATGCAACGTATCGTTGTAAAGATAAAAATGTTTTTAATGCTAGGTTATTATAAAGATTTCTTTTGAGATCTTTTGCAGTTCGTTCTGTTTCGTGTTTATCGATATAGGAGCAAAGTAAATTTAAAATATGTAAAATTCGATCGTAAAATTGGCTAGGTTTTTCATTGTTTTGCTGTCTTAACATGACTAAATCTCTATTAAGACACGCCTCGTCACGTTGGTCCGCAAAATGTCTACTTAAGGTTGCTTTTAGTTGATCCCAAGTTGAAACATTTTGGGTGCCTAAAATTAATTTCGCATTTCCGGAAAGTTTACCGATAATACAATTATTTAAGTAAATATTCTGAAAATCATTTGGTTCATTTGTTTTATAAAATGCGTCAATACTGCTTTGGCATACCGATAAATATCTATTCAAGTCATTTGGATTACCATCAAATTGTGGTATGCAATTAAGATATTCGGGTTTAAATTGCGCCATTGTTAAATTACTATTATCAGAGAAATTTGAAATATTAATATTTCTGTTATTTAAAAGTGTACCTGTGGTACTTGCAGTACTATTTAAAATTGAATTTTCTAAACTAATTACTTCTGTTAATTGAGAAGCAGAGTCAGCTGAAGGTTCTATTTGCAAATTGAGATTCGATAATTTATTAATAATATCGTTAACGTCAGACATATATATCAATTGCACTTACACATATAAAGCGACGATCTTAAACATCTTCTATAAGGTCAAACTTCTTAGTTGGCGATTTTTGTCCTCCCAAAATGGTCTGTCCTTGCGAGAATTGGGCAAAGTGGGTCCAATCTCGTTTTACTCCAAGGTAGCAGGTTCACGATGAACTGGGGTTTTCGATTTTCAGAAATCCATTCTGACACCTCACAGCAAACACTAACGTAAGTTCTTTTTCGGTTAGTTCGATATCGACTACTCCGATAGTCAATCGATCACGCCGATAGAGTCAATCGATCAGCCGATAATCAGGCCCGAAAAAATCTGCACGACTGCGCCAGTTAAAGTATCAACTTTCGATAATCACTTTTTAAAAAAACTTTTTATTTCAAAAATTCCAAGTTTTACTATTAATGTTAACAATAAGAAATTATTCAACTGACTAACTCTAGAGAGACAATACATTATACTATATGGTTATAAAAATGCAAGGTAAACTTTATTATTGTCCATTCAGCGGTTGTTGACCAGGTAACTCATTGGATTGTGTTTTCCTGGGTACTCGGCTCTTAAGTTTTGTGAAACTTTATTTACAATATTATGTGTTTTATCGCAAATGGTGATTTTAAAATGTATTTATTTTTTTGCGTAAGTTCTTGTGGATAAGGGAGAATAACATCTTTTTGCTCTTCTGTAGTGTGTTTTTTTATTAAAACTAGAAGTGTTATATATGTACGTTTTTTAATTATTCAGTGTTTCACTGGAAAGTTGGTTTTTTTGTAATACGTCCTTAACCTATTTTAAAGTATCTTTTCTATGCTTGGGTGATGTTAGTTTCAATTAGCTGACCGGGCCTTAAAACAAACAAACAGCACGCCCGACATATCCATAGGAAGCCCGATCTAGGGCGACTTAAAACTTTCCGAGGGCCAACAAAGGGACAACGTAGGTTTATATTGATTTTATTATCAACTGTGAATTATTTAGAGATTTTTACAATTGCAGTAGCCCTACAGCAATATATGCTCCACTCACCGGGATTTATATAGAATTACAGTTTTTGCAACTCTACAAAAATGTTCTAAGTATCGAATAAAAAAAAATACTATTTAATTGGTTAAAGAAAAGGTTCTGTTTTCAACCTGTACGTCTGTATGTATGTCCGCGTTTTTCTTTACAACTACTGAACGGAGTTTTCACTATTTTATAGAGCGACATTCTCGGTGGCATTTTCGTATCTAGCGTAGCGTACTGCAACTCATATATGTCCGAAAATGTACGAGTATATCGTAGTATAAAAAGTTTTAACGCAAGTAGGCAGTCCCTCTACCTTCAAATATTGAATTTTGCTGGTACTATTGATAACCGATATCCACTTTATTTTAAGTGGTACTATATATCTTAACAGAAACTAGAAAAATCAATCGATATCGACCGTAATTTACCAAGGCGCTATTAAACGACACTGCGCTCATGCGGGTGGTTTACGAATTATATTGGGATACCTATATACGAATTGCGATATGCTACGCTGATAGAAAATATATAGAAAAATGAGAGAATTTGACAACGTGACTTAATTACTTATATGGAAAGTGCTCATATTGACATTATATTAGGGGCGAGGTTTCACACTGTCGCATTGAAATTTAAAAATTAATAAAAATAATTTAAAAAATTGTAGATGTTGCATATTTAATTTATGAAAAGGTGAAAACTACTGGATTTAAAACCACTGAACTAAGTACAGATTTAACTTGTATTGCAATTTTGAATATTTTGCTTCCCATACCCGGGTATTCAAATAATATTCCTCATTAAAACTTTTTAAAATACGATACGAATTCTCTGTAATTTTATCCTAACCTTAATTTTTATGATAAGTAATCAAGCGGTTACAAAATCTCTGTAAGTCAAAATAAACTTAAATTAATTCTATTGTCTAAGTGGATATATGACTTTCAACCAGTTTAAAATCGAATAATTTTAATTCTATTGCTCAACAAAGTTGTGACAACTGCTCTGGTTGTGTTTTATAAATTTCTGAAAACTTTGCAAAAACTGAAACACTGGATATTTAGATCTGCATTTACTAAAAAAAGTAAGTTCAGTGTTGACAACTGCACTTATTTTATATTTTATAGTCATTATAATCAGTACCCAGAGGTATGCCAAGAATTATTATTGATTGGTATTCCGGGTTTACTCTTAGTTAATCTTTACCCAGAAATAGCTTGATATCTTATTGTTATGGGTATTTCGTATAGTGTAGGCAGGAACAGTTACACAACACGGGTTAAGAATCATTTAATATTTAGCTTTTCAATGAAGTTGGAAAATAGAGTCCTTCGAAATTTTTATTTCTGAACATGATCAATACATTACAACAAATTTGCTTAGTTAGGCAAAGTCAACTACATGTATGAATCAAATAAAGATTAAAGGCCAATACAAAACAACATAATCATATAACTAGTATGCTTTTTGGTAGTCAGGAATAAATTCATAATACCCAAAGACATTAAGTCAATAAATTGTTTAGCTTATCACGAATAATAAATAGGAAGAAAGTCAGCGGACAATTCTAAAGTGTAATGGCCAATTTTATATCTTATTTCAACCAATTATATTCAGAGATATATGCCTTTTTATAAAAACTATTTCCTATTAATTTTTTAAACTTTTTATCAAGTTGTTTATCTTAAAGTATCGTTGGAAATTCCTTGATATAATTCATTAATTTGACATAAGGAAATAAGTCTCTGCAAATAAAACCTCGTTTTTTCATTATCTATTCCAAGCTTGTGCCACCTAACAATTTTATTGACGTGTTTTTGCTCATTACCAATCTTGTTTCTTTGCATAGTCTGTCAGTACCATCCGCAAATATTTTATTGCTTGTTTAGAAATTTGGTATTTTATGACTCTGCGTATTCATTAATTATCGGATCAAATGGAAAGGGCTTTCGTAAAAGACAGTAAAGTGAACCTTTAACAATGATATAAAGTGATAAAAAAAATATATATATATATATAATATATATATATATATATATATATATATATATATATATATATATATATATGTAATATATTTTCTCTATCTGTCATAATATAACACACCTAGGGTGTTAAGAAATGATACGAAGACATCTTTAATGAAAGGACCGATGGGCGGATAACTCAAAAAAATACGGACTTGTAAGTTTTTGTGAATTATAAGTAACTTCTAAAGCGTTTCTGTCGATTTAGTTTTAGGGGACCAAGGGTACGCGCTAAGAAAAAAAATACATACCTAAAAGGGTAGGTGGCTGTTTCCGGAGTAATTGGAGCGGCTGAATCATTGCAGCCTAATTTAGAGGTACGAGGGCATATAGAAGAGTATTCCTGTAGATCTAGTTTTTGGGAATAAAGGGTACAGGGCTAAGAAAAAATTAAATACCTGAAAGGTTTGGTTGCTGTTTCCGGGATAATTGGAGCAGCTGAATCATTGCGGCCTAGTTTGGAGGTATGAGGGTATATCAATTTACTTTTTGGGGAGAAAGAGTACAGGGTTAAGAAAAAAACTAAACACCTAAAAAGGTAGGCGGCTGTTTCCGGGGTAATTACAGCGGCTGAATCGTTGCGGCCTAGCTTACAGGCACCAGGGAATTATAAAAGAGTATTTCTGTCATCTTGGTTTTTGGGGACAAAGGGTTCGGGACTATGAAAAAAATTAAATATCTAAAAGGGTAGATGGCTGTTTCCGGAGTAATTTGAGCGGCTGAATCATTACGGTCTAGTTTAGAGGTACGAGGGCATATAGAAGAATATTTCAGTCGATGTAATTTTTAGGGATAAAGGGTACGGGGCTAAGAAAAAAATGAATACTTAAAAGGGCGGGTTGCTGTTTCTGAAGTAATTGGGGCAGCTGAATCATTGCGGCCTAGCTTAGAGGTACAAGGACATATAAAGAGTATTTCTGTCGATCTAGTTTTTGGTGATAAAGGGTAAGGGGCTAAGACAAAAATGAAATACCCAAAAGGTTAGGTGGCTGTTTCCGGAGTAATTGGATCGGCTGAATTATTGCGACCTAGTTTGGAGATACGAGGGCATATAGAAGAGTATTTCTGTCGATTTGGTTTTTGTGGACAAAGGGTACGGGGCTAAGAAAAAAATTAAATACGCAAAAGAGTAGACGGCTATTTTCGGAGTAATTGGTGCGTCTGAATCATTGCAGTCTAGTTTAGAGGTACGAGGGGATATAGAAGAGTATTTCAGTCGATTTAGTTTTTGGAGATAAAGGGTACGGGGTTAAGAAAAAAATTAAATCCCTAAAATGATGCCCTTTTGCCCAAAAACTAAAACGATAGAAATAAACATCTATATGCTCGGGTATCTATACACTCTACGGCAATGATTCAGCAGCTCCAATTACCCCAGAAACAACTAACAAACCATTTTAAATATTTAACTTTTTCTTAACCCTGTACCCTTTATCCCCAAAAACTAGATCGACAGAAATCCTCTTCTATATGCCCGCGTACCTCTAAGCTAGGCTGCAATGATATATATATATATATATATATATATATATATATATATATATATATATATATATATATATATATATATATATATATATATATATATATATATATATATATATATATATATATATATATATATATATATATATATATATATATATATATATATATATATATATATATATATATATATATATAATATATATATATATATATATATATATATATATATATATATATATATATATATATATATATATATATATATATATATATATATATATATATATATATATATGTATATATATAAATATATATATATATATATATACCCCGTGCGTACGTAAAAAAATACACACATAAAAGGGATGGTTGCAGTTTTTGGGCTAATTGGGGCGGCTGAATCATTGCGGCCTAGCTTAGAGGTACAAAAGCATATAGATGATTATTTCTGTTGATCTAGTTTCTGGGGATAAAGGGTACGAGGTTAAGAAAAATTAAATACTTAAAAGGGTTGGTTGCTGTTTCTGGGGTACTTGGCGCCGCTGAACCATTGCGGCCTAGCTTAGAGGTACGAGGGCATATAGAAGAGTATTTCTGTCGATCTAGTTTTTGGGGATAAAGGGTACGGGGCTAATAAAACAATTAAATACCCAAAAGGGGATGTAGCTGTTTTCAGAGTAATTGGAGCGGCTGAATCATTAAGGCCTAGTTTGGAGGTACCAGGGCATGTAGAAGAGTATTTCAGTCAACTTGGTTTTTGGGGACAAAGGGTAGGAGGCTATGAAAGAAATTAAATACCCAAAAGGATAGATGGCTGTTTCCGCAGTAATTGGAGCGGCTGAACCACTGCGGCCTAGTTTAAAGGTAGGAGGGCATATAAATGAGTATCTATTCCAGTTGATTTAGTTTTTGGGGATAAAGGGTATGGGGTTAAAAAAAAAATTAATACCTAAAAGGGTTGGTTGCAGTTTCTGGGGTAATTGGGCCGGCTGAATCATTGCGGTCTAGTTTAAAAGTACGTGGGCATATAGAAGAGTATTTCTGTGGATCTAATTTTTGGGGAAAAAAGGTACAGGGTTAAGAAAAAAACTAAACATCTAAAAGGGTAGGTGGCTGTTTCCGGGGTAATTGGAGCGGCTTAATCGTTGCGGCCTAGTTCAGAGGTACGAGGGCATATAGAAGAGTATTTCAGTCGATTTAGTTTTTGGGGATAAAAGGTACGGGGTTAAAAAAAAATAAACACCTAAAAGGGATGGTTGCTGTTTCTGGGCTAATTGGGGCGGCTGAACCATTGCGGCCTAGCTTAGAGATACAAAAGCATATTGATGATTATTACTGTTAATCTAGTTTCTGGGGATAAAGGGTACGAGGTTAAGAAAAATTAAATACCTAAAAGGGTTGGTTGCTGTTTCTGGGGTACTTGGGGCGGCTGGACCATTGCGGCCTGGCTTAGAGGTACGAGGGCATATAGAAGAGTATTTCTGTGGAACTAGTTTTTGGGGATAAAGGGTACGGGGCTAATAAAACAATTAAATACCCAAAACGGGATGTGGCTGTTTTCGGAGTAATTGGAGCGGCTGAATCATTGAGGCCTAGTTTGGAGGTATCAGGGCATATAGAAGAGTTTATTTGTCAACTTGGTTTCTTGGATAAAAGGTACGGTGCTAAGAAAAAATTAAATACCCAAAAGGGTCGAAGGCGTTTTCCGGAGTCAACGGAGGGGTTGAATTATTGCGGTCTAGGTTAGAGGTACGAGGGCATATAGAAAAGTATTGCAGTCGATTTAGTTTTTGGGGATTAGAGGGTACGGGTTAAAGAAAAAATTCAAAACCTAAAATGGTAGGTGGCTGTTTCCGGGGTAATTGGATTGGCTGAATCGTTGTAGCCTAGCTTAGAAGTACCAGGGCATAAAGAAGAGGATTTCTGTCAATTTAGTTTTAGGGGTCAAAGGGGAGGGGCTAAGAAAAAACATTGAAGGGTAAGTGGCTGTTTCCGGAGTTATTGGAGCGGCTGAATCATTGCAGTCTAGTTTATAGGCACGAGGACATATACAGGAGTATTTCTGTCGATTTAGTTTTTGTGAAGATAGGGTACTGAGCTAAGAAAAAAATTAAATACCCAAAATGGTAAATGGCAGTTTTCGGAGTAATTGAAGCGGCTGAAACATTGCGACCTATTTTAGAGGTACGAGGGCATATAGAAGAGTATTTCAGTCAATTTAGTTTTTAAGGACAACGGGCACAGGGTTAAGAAAAAACTAAACAACTAAAAGGGTAAGTGGCTGTTTCCGGGGTAATTGGAGCGGCTGAATCGTTGCGGCCTAGTTTAAGGTTACCAGGGCATATAGAAGAGTATTTCAGTCAACTTGGTTTTTGGGAACAAAGGGTACGAGGCTTATATATATATATATATATATATATATATATATATATATATATATATATATATATATATATATATATATATATATATATATATATATATATATATATATATATATATATATATATATATATATATATATATATATATATATATATATATATATATATATATATATATATATATATATATATATATATATATATATATATATATATATATATATATATATATATATATATATATATATATATATATATATATATATATATATATATATATATATATTTATATATATATATATATATATATATAGGAGATTTTCTTGGGTTTCTGGTCTGAATTATCTTTTTGAAAAATAAAACTTGTTTATTCTTCGGAAATCATTTTAATTTGTTTTTTTTTTCTTTTATTCCCAAACGTTTCGGCAACATGCCTTCATCAGTGGATTCTAATACAGGTCACTAAAACTAAGAAGGTAAATTTTTTTAATCCATTCACAAATGGGACATATACACTTAAAATTTGTTCTACATATATGTGACAATACAGTATATACATACTTAAAACTACTGACTGACTGATATATATATATATATATATATATATATATATATATATATATATATATATATATATATATATATATATATATATATATATATATATATATATATATAAAATATATATTATATATATATATATATATATATATATATATATATATATATATATATATATATATATATATATATATATATATATATATATATATATATATATATGTGTGTTGGTTTTTAGTTCTTCACGGATGGAAAAATACAATGTGTTTTCATTCCGGGAGTTAGCATATATACCTACACACATTGACTCACTTACCACATCTACTGAAACAGAATCACAGTCTGACAATCCAGTATATCATATTTACTTCCTTCGTAATAGGGAAGTATTGTAATTGTGAAAAAAATCATCCTCCGCGATTTTCTCAGATCGCTACTTTTCAGGGTCGCTAGATGCCGAAAAACATATTTTCTCAATTCCGTCGGTCTTTCTGTATATATGTCTGTCTGTTGGTCTGTCTTTTCGCGGCACAGCTAAAAAACTATTAACACCATTGACTTCAAATTTTGGTCAAAAATTAAGGTTTATATGGGGATGACCTGGTAATATTTTCGGGGATAATACCACGAGTGCTTAAAAATTTCCGATAATTTTTCAGGAATGCGTGTTTTCTTATAATTTCCCAAGTCCGAAAGACGAGGGAAATTTGTAGAGAATACGCATGAGTGAAAAATTATCTGGTTAATTTTTAAGCACAAATGGTATTTAGGAGGAATATTCCACGAATCAAATACAGGGAAACTAAGCTTTATTAAGTGAATATTAAACACATACCTATTTCAAGTTCAGAAATTTGAATTTTGTAACAAATTGAAAACAAACTTGGATTTAACGGTGTTTCTTGCTTCCCTTCTAATTATATTTTCATCAATTTCCTCTTCTTGAACTAGCCCAAAGCGATTATTCATATTGAGAACTTTTCAAAAATGTTTGAAAGATACTTAAAAAAAATCAGTTTCTAGGGACTCTAGCGTCTCTCAAAAGCAGGTTTCATATTGTCAAGATTTCATTTTTTGGTTTGGTATGTAACCACACCTAACCAGGTAAGTGGAAACACCATGTTTCCTAGACGACGTGGTATTTCCGCTATAATTTTTCGAAAACACCACCAGTCTTACGGGAAAATTTGTACATGAGTGGAATATTTGTAAAAATCCAATGTGGCAAAACAAAATGGCGGGCTAGTGAACTGTTAAAAGAATTAATATTAAAAAACTTTTTATCCAATTTATCTCTAGTCCCTAATAGCGAATAGAGACGAATAGTCTCTATTCGGACGCGAGAAAGAAAGCTGCGAAAATGCCAAATGTGATTTTGGCGAAACGTCAGCAAAAGTGTTCTTATATATATACATATATATATATATATATATATATATATATATATATATATATATATATATAAATATATATATGTATATATGTAGGGATAACTTGTTTTTCTTGGACCTTCCTTTATATCTGATTACTTTTTATGTTCTTGGGTTAGGGTCCTCGTGAATTAAATTAACACATTTCGTTTGACAGAACTCATATTACAAAGTTTTGACGTTTCGATCAACTTGGTGATTGATGTTGTATTGTCTTATATTGACATAATCTTCGGATTTTGGTTTTAATGAGACCAAAATTTGTATTCTGATGAAGATCACCAAGTTGATCGAAACTTCAAAACTTTGTAACATGAGTTCTGTCAAACGAAATGTGTTAATTTAATTCACGAGGACCCTAACCCAAGAAAATAAAAAGTAATCATATATATATATATATATATATATATATATATATATATATATATATATATATATATATAATATATATAATATATATATATATATATATATATATATATATATATATATATATTCCTTTCATTTCAGGAAAAAAGTTTTGGGCACCCATCAGTAATCCAAACCCCTAACCTGCATCTTAAAATGAGAAATCCACCTAAAATAAGTATTGAATTGAAAAAATTAAACCTTGAAGCAGCAGTTGAAAATCCCATTATCCCAAATCAAGAAGCACACTCTCTTCACACGGCCAAGTTTATGGAACATCATCCTGTATATAGTTGTAATTGCAGGTTGCATTTATCTCTGTTGGAAGAAGGCAAATGCAGTAATACATAAGAAAACCAAGAAACACCAGAATACTTCCCGAGACATCCCTGTTCAGGAGAACAGCATCACCCTTCCAGAGGATGCCTCATTCTTACGGGGGTGGAGTTATCTGGCCAATATTGTCCGCCACTGGACGATGACTTCAAGTAACCTCATGCGACACCGACAAACTAATTACCTCATTAAGCAGAATCAGCAATATTGCAATATGTAATTATACGTGCTATTTTGATTGTTAAACTTTTGATAAAATTGGTTTAGCTTAGAATCTCGAACGTTGTAGTTGTTATTTACATACAAATTTAAGTTTTTAAAAAAGGGCCTTACAGGGAAATTCTTTTAACTGGCGCAGTCGTTGTAGGATTTTTCAACGATTTTCCACTAGAAAATCGGTTCATTTTTACGATTTTTGAAAAATAAAAGAACCAAAACTTCACCGTTTCGCGAAAAAAGTAGTGACACGTCGAAAATTCGTGGTTCGGTCCCTGGGTGAATTGAGTAAGCCACTTCAAATCATTAAAAACCAGAAGCCCAACTGAAAAGTAGGAACAAATATTCTACAGGCAAAAACTAGCTTTCGCTTTCGTAGCCATCAGCAACGCAAGAATCTTTGAGTGCATATCAAAGTTAAGTGCATGAATGTCATTCTCGTGATTTTGCTGTAAGTAAATCTTGTTATTTAGAGGTTAGCTCGAAAAAATTTAAAATAAAATAACAGACAAATTCTGATTCACTAGGCTTACATTAATATTAAGTTTAGTACTTTTACATATTGTTATAATCCTTGTAAAAATGGCTCCTCCACAATTAAAACAAGAATATTTAAATATGATTCCAGAATTTTATGGAGAAGTCGAACTTTTATCTAGGTTTATTGATATTTGTGAAAAACTTGTAAAAACATTTTACAACACAGTCGATACAAGCAATTTTCAAAACGAATATCTTATGAGTTCTATTCTGTCTAAAATAATTCCTGTATAATTAATGTTTGGACAGACCTAAAAAAAGCTCTTTTAAACACATATGCTGATAAACGTGATATTTTTACTTTAAACATAGAAATGGTCGAACTTAGGCAAGAAAACGAAAACGCATTTGATTTCTTCAATAAAGTTCAAAAAATGTTAAATTTACAAATAGCTCAAATTGCTACTCTAGCTGATGAAATACAAGCTCCAGTTCTATTAGAGTATTGCCAGAAATTAGCTTTAAGAGTATTTTTACGTGGTCTTAAAGAACCGATAGGTTCTCTGATGCGAACTAAAAACCCTGATAATTTAAACAGTGCTCTGAATATGATTTTCAAATTCAAAATGTTACCCACAGAATACAAAAAATCAGACCGCAGGTCTTAAAACAAAATTTCGCTCCCAGACCATCTACGTACACAACAAATCCGAATAACGCACAAATTGTGTATAACCGATTTGTACCTAGAAGTTATTCTAGCCCCGGTCCTTCAAACTACAATGTGTTTAAACCTAATCAAACAAACTCTCAACCATTACCGAAACCCACACCAATGTCTATTTCTACAAGAAATACATTTAGGCTCCAAACAAATCAAAATAGTATGTTTAGAAAATTTCATTTTACCAATAACCAATCACTAATAATAATTTCCAAAATTTAAGGCAAAACAATTCTCACATTAGTCATCCAAAATTCGCGTTTGAGGAATTGCATAATATTAAAAATCAGGAAGGCAACGACTACTTTCTTGAATCTGAAAATCAACAAACCGATAATTACTACAATGAAGGTTTTGTTGAATTTCCCGAAAAATCCGCCGAACCATGTAATTCCGAGTTTTTTCAGATAGAAGCCTCTGACAAAAACCATCCAGATTTAATCTAATGACCTTTGCATTTAACGTTAGCCAACTCCCCTATATAGTGTTTCCCGAAATAAAATTGAAAATACTTATAGACACAGGTAGTACTAGATCTTTCATCCAACCTGAAATTGCAAAAAAATATTTTCGCAAATTTATAAAAAATGACCCTTTTCAAATATCTACAGCACATGGCACTTCCTCGGAACATTTTAGCACCACAATTCCTCTTGCTAGAATGTTTAATGTGAAGATAGATCCCTAAAATCCTATCTGTTTAATTTCCATAATTATTTTAATTGTCTTTTAGGAATAGACAATCTAAAAATCCTTAAAGCAAATGATGACTTACAAAATAAACTTTTAGTGACACCCAACACTAGTATTAAACTTTTTTACCATAATACATCTGACATTTCGAACAATAACATCACTGTGCAAGCTTTGCTTGCCAATAGCTTTGCTCAGCTTCGGCTTGAGATGAGCAGCGGGACGATGTAGGACGTAGTAGGTATTTGTTCGAAGTAAATGAGTAACAATTATCGTGGTTAATAACGTACTGATTTATTCTAAGATTTACATTCCATTTATACAACTATCAATTAAACAATGCGTGCGATCTCAATGATGCAAAATAGTAAAATTTAATAACATTATATTATGTATAGTCATCAGAACGTGCAAGGTTCAACTGACGTGACTGTAAGAAGGTCAGTGTAGACACTGTACATACCATCTAAGTAAATATTAAATATGCATAGAATTGTCTTATTAAATTATAGAAATTTTATGTGTAATTGTGAGAATTATACATTCTGCGGCCTGTCTCCGATGGATGAAGTGAGAGATCTTAACTCAAATTCCTCGTTTTGAGTGGTTCTGTGATCTGGTTTCCTGTTGCGTTTCTTCTGTTGATGCTGTGCTACAATGATTTTGGCTGTATACCATCCTGCAATTATAAGAATGGCTATGATAATTGTAGTGATGCTGTTAATTGCTATGGAATGATGGTGAATGTTTCGCCAAAGAATGTTCTGTAGTTGCTCTTGTTGGTGTTCTTGATCGTTTATCAATTCATGAAGGCTGTCTGTCAGTTCGAACACTGGCTCGGTTGGTAAAATGTCTAGTTGTTTCTGGTGGATCGCATTGCCTAATAAGTTTGGGAACGCTTTGGAATAACTATTTAACACTGGAACGGTGGTGCTTCGTTTAGGCGTGAGTATGTTTTGTTTTGTTTGAATTATACACTCTTGAGATATTTGAATTATCCCTGTTGCGTTTATTGCAACATCTTCCCGCGCACCATTGCAGATTACAGATATTACCGTTGGAGAGCTGGATATGAACATCCAAGTATTGGCTGCGCACAGCTGTTTCCATAGTATGCCTTTTATGCTGCTTTTTTCAATGGCGCAATGTCTTGGAGCGGCTCGTTCATATATTTCATCTATAATACATGAAGGATTTGTTTCTATGTTTCTGACTGAACTTGGTGAACAGATAAACTGATGTGGATTATTGGGGTATGGTTTAATGCATTGTTGTAAGTCGTTTTCATGAAGTTGGAAGTACAGTTGCGTGTCGTAGTCGACGGCTATGTAGTCATTAGTGACGTGGAGGTTCCAATACGATCCGTTTTCGATTTTCACCGGAACTGGCGTTGCTTTTAGAAGTCCAAACTTGGCAACATCTGCTATTGGAAAGTACCCATACACTTGGAGACTTGTCTTATTAGCTGTCTGCTTCGTGGATAACATTGTCGGTACAATCCTTAAGTTATTCGGAAATTTTTTATTTGTTTCTTTTATGATATTGTTGATATATGCCGGTGATACTAGTTCGTATATTGTGCCCCTATTGAAGCGGATGTTCAATAGTTTGTCATAGTATTCATTTATTTCGCTGATGAAGTTTTGTGCTACTTGGTAGGCGCTTAGCAGTTGAATATTTAGGGCATTGGTGTCTATTTGTTTGTACCAAGTCTGCATGTTGTTGATTGCTTCTAGTCCTTGGTTGAGTTTTTCTTGAAAATGTTTAAGTCTATTGGTGATCCTCGATTCTGTCTCATTGAACTCCGTGAGCGCGGACACCATAAATTTAGTTTGGTGATTGGACGCTCGAATCAATTGCTCTTGATTTTTGTTGAGCGAGTCGATATCTTGATACACTTCATCGTTGTCTCCAAATACAGTTGTTAAAAATTTTCCAAGATAGCCTCTTTTCCGTCTTGTATGATGGACGTCGTTAAGATTCATCAGCATCCACTGGGTATGATTTTTTAACTCTTCCAAATGATGGGTTAGGGCTTCACATCTGGCGTCATTTGTAAGCTTTTTTGATTTATCACATAGGTCTCTAAATTGAGAAGCTACGTTGATTACTGCCTTCACATCATTTTCACTCCTATTTCTGGAATGTGCTATTTCTATTCTAAAGACTCCTTTGTCAATTTGAGTTGTCCCTAGATGTTCTATGTAAAGGCCATGTTGGGGTTGGTGAATTTTGTAAGAGTTTTCTGCTGTCGTTGCAGAAATTAGCAAGAATAGAATTGTCAAAACATAAAGAAGTGCTGATTTTGAAGTTGTATGCTTCAGTCTTTTCTCTTTTGTGGTTCTTTCTTCTTTCTGTGCAACATGACTATTGATTTCTATTGTGGGCTGGGTAGCGGCTTGTGTATCTTGGTCTGTAGGCAAAGGAATTAACTTGTGAATTGGTCTCTTTTGAGTGACACCTCCTGGCCTTTTTATTGTTACGACTCGAACTGCTCCGTCTTGACCTGGATGAATTTCCATTATTCTCGCCAAAGGCCATTTGTTCGGATTTATATTTTCTTCTTTAATTAGAACCATTGTGCCCACTGGCAAATTTTCAATAGGCTTGTTCCACTTATATCGTTGTTGAAGTCTGGAAAGATACTCAGTAGTCCAGGCTTCCCAGAAGTCTTTCTTCATTTTTTGAACGAGTCTCCACCTTTGCGACAGATTACAGTTCGGGAAGGATTTAAATTCGGGGGAGCTAATAATTCTCTCCCTATTAAGAAATGTCCAGGGGTCAATGTATTGGTGTCATCAATATCTTCCGTTAGGGGGCAAAGCGGTCTCGAATTTAAACACGCTTCAATTTGGTGCACCAAGGTTGTCATTTCTTCATAGGTCAAAGTGCATGCTCCAATGACTCGCTTTAGATGATGTTTCATGGATTTGACACCTGCTTCCCAGATTCCTCCAAAATGTGGGGCTGCGGGTGGGATGAAGTGCCATTGTGTTCCTGAGCTGATAATTGCATTTTGCAGGTGAGGCTCTTCGATAATTTCCTTCACTTCTTCTTCAAATTGTTTTGATGCTTCCAAAAATGTAGTGCCGTTGTCACTATACATATTTTCACAATGACCTCTTCTTGCAGTGAACCGTCTGAATGCAGCTAAAAATGCTTCGGTTGACATATCGCTGACCACTTCTAAATGAATCGCTTTGGTGGCAAGGCACACGAATACTGAAATGTAGCCCTTGTACGACTTATGTCCTCTCCCTTTGGTGGTTCTAATTTGAATTGGACCAGCATAGTCCACCCCTGAGTTTGTGAATGGTGGTGCTGGAGTTACTCTTGGTTTCGGGAGTTGTCCCATAAATTGTTCTGCGATTTTGGCTTTATAACGAATGCAACTGATGCATTTTTTTAATTGGGTTCTGACGGCTCGTTTCCCGTTAATAATCCAAAATTTGCTCCTAATATATGCAAGAGTTGCTTGGTTTCCGCCATGGAGAGTTCTCTTGTGAGCTTCTAGTATAACTAGCTTGGAAAAATGGCTGTGGTACGGAAGAATCATTGGATGTTTCTTCTGGTAAGTTATTGGTGCGTTTTCTAGTCTCCCTCCGACTCTAATGAGATCTTCGCTGTCTAGGAATGGACTTAGATTCCGCAGTTTGCTGTTGTTTCCAACTGTCTTGGTAGTACGTAGTGATTTGTAGTCTTCACTAAATTCTTGTTTTTGAATCAATGCGACGACTTTTTTAAGGGTGACCTGTATTTCCTTAACAGAGAGAATAGGGCTTTCCTCTCTATTGGTAACTCGGTAGCAGTATGATAAAACTCGTAGCATTCTTGTAAGGTCAGAGAATTTTTCGCATATGTCACTTTTTACTACAATTTCAGCTTTGTAATAATTTGCTCTGATTTCCTCGTTTACTTCGGGGATTATCTTGGTCAGAGGAAGGTTATTGGATGAGTTGAGCCAGTGAGGACCTTTCCACCAGAACTCGGTAGCTTCCAGCTTATCAGGATCCAGACCCCTGGAGATAATATCTGCTGGATTTTCCTGAGACTTGACGTGATTCCAAGAAACTCCTGTTGCATTTCTGTGTATTTCACATACTCTATTGGCGACGAAGGTTTGCCATTTTGTAGGATCTCCTTTTATCCACCCTAGAGTGATCATGGAGTCAGTCCATGCGAATGTTTGGGTGTTGTCTAGTTGCAAGGCGGTTCTGGTTTTCTGTATTAACTTAGACAGAAATACGGCAGCGCATAGTTCTAGCCGAGGTAGAGTTGTTCTATTCTTGGCTGGGGCAACTTTTGATTTTGCTTGTAGAAGTGTGACAGTATGTTCGTTTCCTTCTACTATTCGGCTGTAAATTACAGCACCATACGCCTTTTCTGACGCGTCACAAAACCCATGTAGTTCTGTTTTGGAGTTTCGGTAACGCATCCACCTAGGAATTCTGATTTTCTCTAGTTCCTTTACTTTACTTTGAAATTGCAACCATCTTGTAGATATTTCTTCGTCGACGGGCTAATCCCAGTTTAGGTTTCGTAACCATAGATCTTGGATAATGAGTTTGGCTTGAATGACAACTGGAGCTAGCCATCCCAACGGATCGAATAGTTTGGAGATTTCGGATAAAATGTTTCTTTTTGTTAGTTTTTTGATTTGTGAGATTTCTACTTTGAACTTAAATATATCGTCTCCTGGGGACCACAAGACCCCTAAGGACTTTTTTTCTTCGTCTTGCGGCACCTCATGAGTTTTTTGATCTCTAAGTTCTTCCGGAATGGACTTTAGTAGTGCAGGAGAATTGCTTGACCATTTTCTTAAATTGAATTTTGCTGACCCAAGCATTTGCAACAGTTGTTTTTGAAGCTCTAGGGCTGTTTGAACGTTTGTTGCTCCTGATAAAATGTCATCAACATAGAAATCTTGCAATGTTGCTTCACTTGCTGCCGGAAAATTGTTTGCTTCTTTCTTTGCTAGCGTTTGAAGTGTTTTCATAGCTAGGTACGGAGCTGACGTGGTACCGTAGGTTACGGTGGTAAGTTCATGTGTAAACATTGGTTGATTAGGATGTTCTCTCCATAATATTCTCTGGAAAGGTTGGTCTTCTGGGTGTACTTTGATTTGGCGGTACATTTTCTCTATGTCTGCGCAGAAGACAATTTCATGTTTCCTCCAACGAATAATTATATCTGCGATATTTTGTTGTAACCTCGGACCGACGTGCGTGATCTGGTTGAGGCTAATATTTGTGGAAGTTTTACAGTATGCGTCAAAGACTGTTCTTAAGCGAGTGGTTGTACTTGCTTCTCTGATGACAGCTTGATGCGGAATGTAATATTTTCCTTGATTGATTTCTTGTCGTCCAACTTTCCTCATATGACCTAATTTTAGATATTCCTTCATAAAATCTATGTACTGGTCCCGTAGTTCGGGATCGTGTTGAAATTTTTTCTCAACGTTTACAAGTCTTGCTGCTGCTCGTGGCTTTGAGTGGCCTAGAGTTTCTGGCGATTGCTTGAACGGAATTCGAAATACAAATCTTCCTTCTTTGTCTTGTGTGGTTTTTTCGTAAAATTCTTCGCACGCTTGTTCTTCCTGTGTTAATTGGTGGCATGGCATTATTTCTTCAATCTCCCAGAATTTTGTTAGCTGATTATCTTCTTCATATTGAGAAATCATACTAATTACTTCAATACTTTGAGGCTCAGATAATATAGAACCAGACACAATCCAACCCAGTTCCGTGTTTTGTTTCAGAAGACCCTCTTTAGTTTTCTGAAGGTCGTTCAGGATTATGGTTGCATATTCCTTGGCTGCTAAAATTCCATCTATTGGTCCAGGAGTCATAAAGGTAGTGTCTGCTAAAACTTCATTTTTCCAGTTGTCTATGTTATGTATTTGGAGTTTTTGTTTCGGCATGGAACGTGTTAACTTTGGGAGGACTATCATGTTAACTTCCATAGAAAATGTACTTTTGAATCTTGGTCTAATCTGGGCATTAGTGGACCATTTGGAAATTTTAGGGTCTCCCCCGCCAACACCAGGTATTTCAGCTCTGATGTGGCGGCGTGGCAAATTTAGTCGTTGGGCGGCTTCTTCCGTAACAAACGAAGATTGTGAACCTTGATCGATCAGAAGTCGTAATGGCTGCGATGAACTTGAAGTGGAAACTTCAACAAGGGCTGTTGCGAGAAGAACGTTCTCTTCTTGTTTGCTAGTATGGTGTGTTGAAGTATTTCTATTGGTGTTAGGTTGATTATTTGACCTTCCTGCACCGGCGTTGTATTGGGAATTTCTTGGTGGATTGTTAGAACTTCTTTGAAAACCTCTGGGTTGGTAGTCTGTTGACCGTTGTTGGTTTTGTTGATATCTTTCAAGGTGTAGAAGTGTATGATGCTGGCGACTGCATATATTGCACCTTGTTTGGCTGAAACACCTTTTGCCAACATCATGACTTAAGCAATTATAGCACATGTGTTTTTCTTGGACTTGTTTGTTTCTTTCTTCTGCTGAAAGCGTTTTGAACTTTTGGCAGTGGTACGTCATGTGTTGTTTATCTTTGCAGAATAGACAACCAGCGTTACTGTGTTTTTTGTTATTGTCTGATGCGACGTTAACGGCAATGGTTTCTAATGACTGGAATCGTCTTTCTAAGAAGTTCATAAATTCTTCGAACTCTGGGATATCATGCGGCTTCTGAAGATTTTGTTCGTATAGACGGTTGGTTTCAGAATCCCATTTTCTGAGGATTATTCGAATTACCATTGGACCCCATGTATCGATTTCTACATCTTGGTTTTTCAACGCCTGTAGACATTCTCTTGTAGTGTCGTGTAGTTGTTTTAGTTTCAGTGCGTCTTCTTTTGTAACCGTTGGTACGTCTAATATCTTATCAATTAGTTGGAATGTTAGTAGCCTTTTGTTTTCATATCGCTTTTGCAATAACTCCCATGCTGTTTCGTAATTAGCTTCAGTTGACTCAAGGTGTTGAATCAATTTGCCTGCTTCTCCCCGTGTGTGGGTTTTCAGATAGTGCATCTTTTCGGCCTTGGTCAGTGCTTGGTTTTCATGAATTACTCTTTTGAATATATCGACGAAATTAGACCAGTTTTCATATCCTCCATAAAAGATCGGGATAACGACTTTTGGAATTGCTAACTTTTGCTGTGGCTGGTTCACCACGATTTGCTGAGTTTGGGCCATGATATTTTCTTGAGCTTCTAAAGTTAGTTTTTCCAGAATTTCTTCGTACTGGCCAAGAGTGTCTGCATAAGTATTATTGACAAAATAGTTGTTTTGAAACTTTGTTTCATTTATCATTATTTCTTCATGCAGTTGATGAATAGCATCCCATTGTTTTTTAATTTTTTCCATGTGAAGCTTATAGCGAGATTTGGACTTTCCTTGGCTTAGTTCCGTTTCAATTTGGTTTAGGTCGGTTTGTAGTTGTTGCAGCCTGAAGTTTTGTTTTTTCAGACGGTGTTCTTGTTCTTTTTCCGCCAAGGGATCGGCGGAACTTGCTGAAGGTGTTTCTGCTTTTGGACAGGTTTTTAGGTAGTTTAGTACTTCTTCGTATTTTTCTTTTAATTGGTTGTCATATTTTTTGGTAAAATATGCATGTTCGGTGAGGTTTAGGTTTTTTATTTCCTTGTCGTTTTTCTGGATACTTTTCCATATTTTTTCTAAGGTGGCGATGCGGTCTTTTATATATGTTTCAGTTTTTCTCAAAGAAGAGTCCTTCTTGCTATTGCTGATAAGCTGGATTATTTGTTTTCCTAGTTCTTGTTCTTGAACAAGCTCATTCATTTTGCTTTCCGCAGACATGATGAATTTTTGAACAGACGGGACGGGATATTTTGTTTGTTTATTTGTTTTTTGTTTACTTTCGGCTAGTTTGCAAGTAGTGTCTGTTTGTGTTGTATGTTAAGCTGAGTTCAATAATATATGCCCGCCAGCGTGAACTTGGCACAGGAATACCTTATTAAACCCTTAAAGTATTTTCCTCGCCAGCGTTAACTGGTCACGGTTAAAAGCCTTTGCTTGTGTGTGATACTCAATCGTGGAAACGATAATATATGCCCGCCAGCGTGAACTGGCACAGGTATATCTTATTTATTCCTTTTAGTATTCCCCTCGCCAGCGGTAACTGGGCAACAAGGAAAATACCAATTATTAAGTAACGTGTATATTTGTGTGTGCGAGTGAAGCTAACGGCACTTTGCTTTTTCCCACCACTTAGTTTTTTCGAGTGCTTCTTCACGTTACCCTACTCAGTTCAGGCAACGACACCCTAAAACAGGTTTTGGTGGTAAGCTATTCGCCGAAAAGCTCTTTAAATCTTGCTTCTAGCCTGGTTACGAATTCAAACGGTTTTTTATCTATGGTTGGCGTGACTGGGAAACCTGAATTGTGCGTTTTGATGTCAACTCCGTCTAAAGAAGCTATAACGATTTCTTCTAATTTTTCTTGACGTTTCTTAGCTCTTTGGTTTCTGTTCAGCTTTTTTCTTGCCATGTACGACAGACTTCCTGACAACTGTGATTATATGGTTGGTTTTGGTTGCTTGTAGATGAACGGACGACAAAGTTGATGGACGGATACACGGTTGTGTATATTGGACGGATGTTCTTCGGTTGAAGAACGGCTTTAAGGCTCGAAGGACCAATGTGCAAGCTTTGCTCAGCTTCGGCTTGAGATGAGCAGCGGGACGATGTAGGACGTAGTAGGTATTTGTTCGTAGTAAATGAGTAACAATTATCGTGGTTAATAACGTACTGATTTATTCTAAGATTTACATTCCATTTATACAACTATCAATTAAACAATGCGTGCGATCTCAATGATGCGAAATAGTAAAATTTAATAACATTATATTATGTATAGTCATCAGAACGTGCAAGGTTCAACTGACGTGACTGTAAGAAGGTCAGTGTAGACACTGTACATACCATCTAAGTAAATATTAAATATGCATAGAATTGTCTTATTAAATTATAGAAATTTTATGTGTAATTGTGAGAATTATGTTGAAGCAAGATCTGAACAAATTATTAAAATTCCAATTAAAAATAATTCAAAATCATTATACCCTACACGAAAATAGATGAATTAGAAATTCCCGAATGTCTCACTAAAGTTAAAGACAACCAAGCTTTTTGCTATATTTTAAACAAGACCGAAGTGGCAAAGTCTATAGACTTTTTAGATCCAATAATTGCTATGGATTTTAAAAATTTCCAAATAAGTTCTAATAATTATCCAAACTTGAACAATTTTAACGTCGAAAAAATTAAATTTGACGTCTCAAAAATTAGAACAGACCGTATGAATTCTGAAGAAAACAATGCGATTTTAAAATTAATTAAAGAATTTTCAGACATATTTCATATCGACGGCAACAAATTAACCTTTACAAACCAAATAAAACAATATAAAAACAACAGACGAAACTCCTGTGTATACTAGGTCATACAGATACCCCGAAATACATAAAAAAGAGGTACAAAATCAAATTCAAGATACGCTTGATCAAAAAATAATTCGTTTATCGTTTTCTCATTGGTCCTCTCCTATTTGGGTTGTGCCAAAAATTGACGCTTCAGGTAAACGCAAGTTGAGAATTGTCATAGATTTTAGAAAATTGAATGAAAAGACCTTCGGAGACAGATATCCTTTACCAAATATCACAGATCTTTTAGATAAATTAGGCAGATGTCAATATTTTTCCACCCTTGACTTGGCGTCGGGATTTCATCAAATCAAAATGGCCGACGAAGACATCCCCAAAACTGCTTTCAATACAGAAAATGGTCACTATGAGTTCTTGCGAATGACCTTTGGCCTACGAAATGCGCCCGCTACATTTCAGCGCGTTATGGATAATAATTTAAGAGGATATCAAAACGAAATTTGCGCTGTTTATCTTGACGATATTATCATATTTAGTACTAGCCTAGAAGAACACATTGATAGACTGAGAAAAGTTTTTGAACAATTACGTAATTCAAACTTTAAGATTCAGCTCGATAAATCTGAATTTCTTAGAAAAGAGGTTGCTTATCTTGGGCACATTGTCACACCTGAAAGTGTAAAACCAAATCCGGACAAAATCTGCGCAATCCAGAATTTCCCCTTGCCAAAAACCCAAAAAGAAATAAGTCTTTCTGGGACTTTTGGGCTACTATAGGAAATTTATTAAAAATTTCGCCAAAGTAACGAAACCTCTTACGAAAAGACTAAAAAAAGATGCCGTGATAGATATAAGACATCCTGAATATATTAAATGTTTCGAATTATGCAAACAACTTTTAACAAACGAATCAATTCTTCAGTATCCTAATTTTGCTGAGCCGTTCATATTAACGTGTGATGCTTTTAATTACGCCTTTGGAGCTGTTCTCTCTCAAGGCAAAATAGGATTAGACCTACCGATAGCATACGCTAGTCCAACCTTAAATAAGTCAGAAATAAATTATTCAACCATCGAGAAAGAACTTCTTGCTATTGCATGGGTCACTAAATATTTTAGGCTCTATCTATTTGGACGTAAATTTAAAATAGTCACCGATCACAAGCCCTTGAAATGGTTATTTTCACTAAAAGAACAAATTCAAAATTAATACGTTGGCGCTTAAAACTGGAAGAGTACGATTACGACATTGTTTATAAAAAAAATTGTCTTAATAAAAATGCTGACGCACTGTCGCGCATAGAATTAAACGCGAACGAAACCGAACCTAGTTCCGAATCTATATTTAAGCTTCAAGAATATGTCGAAAAAATAATATCAGAATATTAATGAAAATAATGAACATGAGAATGAATCTTTATTAGTCGAAACAGGCGACCTCGACAAAATGGAAATGCCGCTGAAGATAGCGATATTACTGTACACTCATCTCATGAAAACCCCATAATAGGTATTCCTATCGTATCTGCTAATCTCGGAAAAAATCAGTTAATAATTTCTGAAGTAAAATATGCCCCTGCTACTCCATCTCGCATTGATCTATTTAATTCTAAACAATGCACTTATGTTCAGTTTTCAAAAAACAACTTTGAAAATGATGTTTTAAATTTCATTAAAGAGACCATTGTTCCCAAAGTGAAATATCACTTATATTTCGAAGACCCCGTGTACGAAAAATTTAGTGTTGTTTTACAAAAATACTTTAAAAAATCCCAAATCAATATGATTAAATGTACTAAGAAATTAATTGACGTCACTGATAATGACGAAATAAAGCAAATTATTCAAAACCAACACGAAGGGAAAACAAATCATCGCAGGATCGATGAAACTGAAAAACGCATAAAAATTACTATTGTTGGCGTAATCAATGTGCCTCTATCCAAACTTATATTAACGAATGCGAAATTTGCCAATTAACGAAATATGATAGGAAATCGCTGAAATTAGAACTAAACATCACACCTACATCAATTAAACCTTTCCAAATCCTACATATCGATAGTATCTCTCTAGAAAATTGCAAATTTTTAACCTTAGTTGATTCGTTTTCTAAATATGCTCAAGCGTAGAAATTAAACTCTGCGCAATCTATAGAAGTTGCCAATAATTTAATAAAATATTTCTCTCATCACAGTATCCCAGAACAAATAATTTCAGACAATGGATTAGAATTTAAAAACTCTATAATTCATCAACTTCTCCAGACACATAAGATTAAGATTCATTTTATAAGTTCCCAACACCTCGAATCCAATGGTCTTATAGAAAGATTCCACTCCACACTGATCGAGCACATCAGGCTGCTCAATAACCAACAAGAATTTAAAAATGAACCCGTAGAAATGAAAGTCAATTATGCTATACTAGCTTATAATAATACTATACATTCTGTCACCAATCTATCCCCATATGAAATAGTTACAGGCTACCTAGCCGCAGAAACCCCTTTTAATCTCGAGATAGAAAAACAACTCGTCAATAATTACATCTCTAATCACCGCGACAAAATGAAACTTTTCTATCAAAAGCTAAACGAAACAATTCAACAATCTAAAGAAAAAGTTGTCAACAAATTTAACGGATCTCGAGAAGAATTGCAAAAAATTCCTGAAAAGGTACTCGTTAAAAACAAACAAAATTAGTCAAAGACATCAAATAAATACAAACCGGAGCAAATAACTCAGGTCAACGAAAATTTAAAAACCGCTAGAAGTAATCCCACACACGGAAACACTACGGATAAAATACACCTATCTAACGTCAAAAGACCGAAAAAACTTATCATTTTAAAAATATTTCAGGTTCCTCATCCCAGGACAAGGGACAAAAATAAGAAATTTTACGGAGAATTTGGGCGCTTTACCAATAAACTTAGGACCCGCCAAACTTTAAAGAACCGAACATATGTTCGTATATTTTTATGACCTAGAACAAATCTTCGTAGAATATAAGAATTTAATTATCCAACATGATAATCTTAAGGTTACTTATTCGAATAGTACAAATTTAGTTAGGGAATTAGAACATTACGAAAATATTGCTGTTTTGTAAAAAATCTATTCTTACTAAGTTAGAAACTATTTCTTTACATAATACTAGTCGTCTTAAAAGAGGCTTAATAAACGGCTTAGGATCTGTTATTAAAGGTATCACAGGTAACTTAGATTCTAATGATGGGGACAAAATATATAAAATACTAAACCATTTAGAAACTAAGGGTAATAACTTGCAGACCCAGCTAGAAATGCAATACTCTCTTAATAATCAAGTTATCAAAAACTTTAATAATACAATTAGAGATATTCAACATAATCAGAACTTGTTAATATCTAAAATATTGTTTTTAGATCAACTATTGCGAGAAGATGTTGAAATTCAGGATACTCTTTTTGCAAAAGACTTGTATAACCAACTAATTATTTTATATAACTCGTTATTAAGCACGCTGCAAGATATCGAGAACTCTATTACGTTTTGCAAATTAGGCCTAATACACCCTAGTATAATTTAACCTGCAAATCTTTTTGCAGAAATAAAAAGAATGTCTTTTCATTACAAGAACCAACTACCATTCACTGTCACTCTTGAAAATATTTCTAAGTACGAATCAATAATTAAAGTAAAATGCGATATATAGCAGACTAAGATAACTTATTTTCTTTCAATACCAATAGATTTTGAAGAACAATTTGAACTCTATCACATTTTACCTATTCCTGCAAGTTATGAATCAGAATTTGTTATGATAATCCCCAGTACGCGATATTTTCTAAAATTAAATAAAAAACCAATAAAACCTCTAAATGGCATGTGTACCGAAGGCAAACCATATCATTGTCCAAATATACTACAAGCCAACATCAAAGTGCCCTGCGAAGAAGGGATCCTTCAACATGACAACTCTAGTCTCTGCCAATTTACAAAGTTAAAAATTGCTGCAAATCATATTGAAATAATTTATGAGATCAATCAATATTTGGCTGTGTTTCCACGAGAAGAAAGCATACAAATGCACTGTGAAAATTATGTGGAGACCGTAAAACTGAAAGGCGTTTTCCTGATAAATAAAGATGCCTGCAACATAATATTCAGAAACCAGGAGCTTCCATTTCAGGAAAAAAGTTTTGGGCACCCCTCAGTAATCCAAACCCCTAACCTGCAACTTAAAATGAGAAATCCACCTAAAATAAGTATTGAATTGAAAAAATTAAACCTTGAAGCAGCAGTTGAAAATCCCATGATTCCAATTTAAGAAGCACACTCTCTATCAGACTTCACACGTCCAAGTTTATGGAGCATCATCTTATATATAGTAGTAATTGCAGGTTGCATTTATCTCTGTTGGAAGAAAACAAATGACGTAATACATAAGAAAACCAAGAAACAGAACAAGAACAGCATCACCCTTCCAGAGGATGCCTCATTCTAACGGGGGAGGAGTTATCTTGCCAATATTACCCGCCACTGGACGATGACTTCAAGTAACCTCATGCGACACCGACAAACTAATTACCTCATTAAGCAGAATCAGCAATATTGCGATATGTAATTATACGAACTATTACGATTGTTAATCTTTTAATAAAATTAGTCTAGCTTAGAAGCTTACAGGGAAATTCTTTTAATTCGTATTTTGTTTTCTATTGCGAGATGATCTCATAAAACCAATTTGCTATGCTTCATAATAAATAGAGACCTTTTTTGCGTCCTAACTCTCGTACTTATTATAACAGACCGGAATAGGCTACTATTAATCATATCGTCAAAGTTACGGGCATTTTTGCTTGAAAAGATTGTTTTTTTTAACATTGCATAATCGTCATTTCGAAACAAATTTATAAAGCTTAATTTTGATACGTTTTTAGTAGAATCCTGGGGGTATATAACAACGCAAACGATGAAGATTCCGAGTACAGCACTGTGGGACATAAATTCGAAGCTATGTGAAAAAAAGTTTATTTTCGAAAACTAACAAACATATTACGTTATGTGTACGAAATTTTCTCTGTTTCGAAAATGTCGAATTATTGTTAAAATATGTCGCTGCTGACCGTCTAAAGGAGGTCAAGGCTGAATTCGACCTGATGATCGAACATGGTGTTATCCGTCCCTCGAAGAGCCCCTGGGCATCACCGCTGCATGTAGTACCAAAGAAGGATGGAAGTTTACTGTGGAGACTACAGAGCTTTGAACGCCCGCACTATTCTCGACAGATATTCTCCAACGCATATAGAGAATTTTGCTCAACGGATGCAAAGTAAGAGGGTATTTTCTAAAATTGATTTAGTAAGAGCATATCATCAAATTCCTGTCGCGGCCGAAGACATCGAAAAAACTGCAATCACAACCCCATTTGGTCTTTTCGAAGCCGTTAACACAATGTTTGGATTACGTAACGCTGCTCAAACGTGTCAGAGATTTGTAGACGAAATCATACGTGGTTTAGATTTCGTATATGCATTCATTGACGATTTTTTAATTGGATCCGAAAATGAAACGCATCATTATGAACCATCTAAACATTCTGTTCAAACGATTAAAAAATTTTGGCATTGTAATTAATCCGTCAAAATGTGAATTCGGCGTTAGCGAAATTACATTTTTAAGTTATACAGTTAATGCTCACGGTATTAAACCTTTAGCTGAACGTGTCGAAGCAGTCTAAAATTGTCCTAAACCTTAGAATATAAAACAGCTTCGTAGATTTTTAGGCATGTTTAATTTCTATAGGAGATTCGTTATTCGTTCCGGATGCTGCAAAAATTTTACAGCCTTTATGCGATTTATTAAAAGGCGCGAAAAAGGGTAATGCGCCAGTTACATGGTCCGACGCAACCGAGAAATCATTTGTTGACATAAAGAGCGCTCTCGCGACTGCTACTATGTTAGCTCATCCAGTGCCTGGCGCCCCGATCAGTATTGTTGTAGACGCATCCGATTACTCGATAGGAGCGGCGTTACAGCAGTACAGTGATAGCGAATGGCAACCACTAGGTTTCTATACTAAATCGCTATCAAATTCGCAGCGGAAGTATAGCGCGTATGATCGCAAATTATTAGCAATTTATAGTGCAGTCAAACGTTTTAGGTACGCTGTCGAGGGAAGAATATTTATAATTTTCTCCGATCGTAAACCGCTGACATTCGACAAATGTTCCCCACGACAATTTCGATATCTTGATTTTATAGGACAATTTACAACCGATATCAGATATATTAGAGGATCCGATAACACGGTAGCCGATGCATTATCTCGCATCGAAATAATCTCCCATGCGGTTGATCATCAAACCTTGGCAAATGCACAAAAGGACGACTTTGAACTACAAAACTTTCTCGAACCCGAGACAAGCTTTTTAAATCTCAAAAAACTGAATTTCCCAGGTTTTCAGGTAGACATTTATTGCGATGTTTCGGGAAATACTATTAGGCTATTTGTTCCAAAACATCTACGTCGCCGAATTTTCAATTCATTGCACGATCTTTCGCACCCTGGTATTCGAGCTACGCAAAAATTAGTTACAAAACGTTTCGTATGGCAATGTAATTCAATGTTTACCGTATCAACGGTGCAAAATAACAAGTAATGTTTCTGTGCCGATTGGTGATTTCAAGGATTTAGCTGGGCATTTTGAGCATTTGCCTATCGATATTATTACAATGCAATTCTGCAAAGGATTTACGTACTGTCTCACAGGTATTGATCGTTTCTCTCGTTGGCCCGAAGCTGTACCTCTTGCTGATATGGAAGTTTCGACTGTAGCTCAAGCTCTTGTTTCCAATTGGCTTGCCCGTTTTGAAGTACCTTTGAGAATTACAACCGATCAAGGACGCCAATTCGAATCGCAACTTTTTAGGGAATTAAGTCGAGTTTTAGGCACGGAGCATATCCGCACAACCGCGTTTAACCCAAAAGCGAACGGTATGGTAGAGATATTTCACCGACAACTCAAAACAGCAATCAAGTGTCACGACACAGACAATTGGGTCGAAATTCTTCCTGTTGTTTTATTAGGTATACCTACGGCAATAAAAGACGACTTACAAGCAACAGCGGCAGAGTTGGTATACGGTACTACAATTCGTCTACCCGCAGAATTTTTCCCGCCAAGCGTAAAGGTAAGTTCTGAATTCGTTACACGGCTTAAAGAGAGTTTTAATGAAATTAAACCACGACCAGTAAACCGAGATGGGATAAAACCAACGTTCGTTTTTAAGAATCTAGACACATCATCTTTTGTATTTCTTCGTCACGACGCAGTAAGAGGGCCAGGGCAACCCCCATATGATAGGCCATTTGAAGTTATACAGAGATACGATAAGAATTTTGTTATTAAAATTAAAGGTAAAAATTCTCGAGTTTATATAGACCGTCTTAAGCCAGCCTATATGGTGCTAGAAAACACAGATTTGCAGCCATCAGAAAATGATACTCCTGAAGAGTTTATTTTGAATGAGGAAAATGCATCCCAGCGCAAAGTAAATGAAGGGCGCGAACAACCCAACCATTTTATCACGCATTCAGGTAGGAAGGTACGCTTTCCTGAAAGACTGCAGGCCGGTTTTAATTAATATAAGAACATATTTAGCAATAATTAGCGTAGGTTAACCTAATAACTTTATTTAGCATTATCATAAAATTAGGTAGTATAGGTAAATAGGTATTTCGAAACGACATTATTTTACGAGCGTTATCACTGGTAAGGGGGTACTGTGGCATCTCGCCGACAATCGGAAATTTCCAACAATTTATTAGGGTCCTTCCTAAAAGAAATCTACATGTTTTAAAGAATTACTTTGCTGTCCAATAAAACGATTGAATGGCCATTAGGAAATTCCCGGTCCTAAACTGGTGACAGGATTAACTTTTTGGGTGTCTTCGGGTGCACCTCGCTCGCTCGGCAAAAACGGCAATGAAACGAGATACCCTCCAATCTTGTATTCCGTAATCTTTTTATATAAATATTTATATCACTTGTACATAGTTTATTTTTAGTATGTGTTAATTTTAATAAACGTGTTAAACCAAATACGTTGTTTCGTCTGTGCATAAATTCGAACTCCCCACAGGACCATACTTTGGCTACAATCCCTAAAAATTTTAGATCGGACCCCTTTTTTAAAAAATTCTAAAGCGGCCAAGGTAGCTCTTTTAATTGGTTTCGACTACCGTATTTAACGATTTTTGCTAGGTCTTCAAAAACTATGTAAACAAGCCTTCGAAGGAAAAATTGTGGATTTTTTTTCACTTTTGTGGCATCTTTTGGTAAATTTTCATCAAAATCAGATACCAAAATCAAATATACTATTATCATCTCACACTATTGCTTTTGCCAACTTGTGAGATATTAGAGAGCAAGTAGATGCGATACGTGTTTTTAAGACATCTAATTTTATTTCGTTTTCCTCTTAGAGTCTATATGAGTATATCTAATACCATTGTATGATATACAATACTAATATCTAATTTTAAGGAATATAAACGCCGAAAATTGCCTTCTATAATATATATATTATCCAATATTGGAAATGTAAATAATTTGCTAGTCAGAAATTATCGGTAAATTATATTAAAAAAGCCAAATATTTAGTAAATAAATAAAAAAACCGCACAAGTTAAATTAATTACATGTATCGTATTATGTGTGGTTAAAAAAATAGGTTTAACCTTATAAAGGATGCAAAATAAGACTTAGATAATGTAACAATCTGCCTCTTTCGTTATCAATCTGCCTAATAAAGTAGTGTTCTTCGTAATAACAAAAAATACTTAAAAATTCTAAAGATTTGGAAACTAAAATCTTAGTTTTTGCAATAAAAATGTGCAAAGAAACTATGCACTATGTATTAACTTTGTCAAAGGTCCATATAAAAAATACTGAATGTCAAATATTACTGACGATTAATATAGCTAAAGACAAGTCCAAACAATTTGCTGTAGGTCTGATAGCTGGCTTTGTTTATTAGTAAATTATCAGTCCAACGGGAGGGAGTTCGAATGCCACAGAGATTGGGCTATCCTTCTCAGATTTTTTTATATAATTTTCATTATTCTGACATTTATTTAATAAATGTATATATTAATATTTAAATGTTTTTTACATATTTAGGTTTTATTTCTCCTAGTTTATAAATTAAAAATGGTAATATTTGCTTTACTTTTATTTAAATCGTGAACGTATTACAGGTATTTAAAAATTTTAGGAAATACACTTGCGTTATAGTAACATAAGGAAGAATGAATATAGTAAATTAGGAAGAATGAATATAGTAAATTAGCAGTCATAGACTTTGTATCAAGCTTTTATTAGCCCCACCCTGTTTGTTTATTTGCTTCTGTTTCAAATCTTAGTTTTAATAGATTTTTCATCTACTTTCACGAAACCTAATAACTTCAAATTTGGCATGCATATATTATCACTTTGACCGTACAACTTGACAATTTCGAAAATAAAAATATTCCAAAAGCTTTTTTTTTGGCATCAAGTTTGTCTTTTTTTAAGCTTATAAATACATTTTTTTATATTATACAGGTAGGGATATGAAGCAACCCCCAAAAACCGAAAATATATTTTTTAAGTGGCTGCTTAAGAAAAACGGTGAACTTATTCAAATTTATATCATCGCTCGGTATATAAAACATTTTTCGTCTTCACTATGAAGGGTGACCCTAGGGTATAAAAAGTAAAATACAATTGCTTTATAGTAAAATAAGGAAGAATGAACATAGTAAGTATATTAGAAAGAAATTCAGTAAACTGGCAGTCAAGGACTTTGTAAATTCAAATTTGGAATGCATACATAGTTCTCACTTTGACAGTACAACTTGACAATTTCGAATAGAAAAAAATTAAAATTGCGGCTCCAATATGGTTTATACGTTTTATTATTTGTAATCCGATTCGGCTCAAAGTCGGTATCTGGGCGTACTTAAGAGTGCAAATTTATAATTTTAGTATTTAGAAACTCAAAATGGCGGCCACAATATGTTGCGCCATATTTGTAATTTATGCAGACTGAAGATCGGTATTTGCGGGAGCGAGGTTAGTAGATGCTTAACAATGCAAATTAGAAAATGCATGTTCTCTTAGAAGTACGAGATAAAGCAGTAAGAAAACTGATTACAAGACCTAAACTAAAAGAATATATAAATTGAAAATTAAGCAATCTTAGACCATATCAGTTTTGACCTATCTGTAGAAACTCAAAAAAAATATTCACACGAACCGATCTATCTGAAGATAGGTCTTTCCGTGAGCTGAGTCTCTTCGACGATATCACAATAATATTGACAAGAACGAACCTATCTTTAGACAGGTCTATTCCTGAGAAAAAAATATCGAGTACAAATTCAGTTGTCAACAGATATCAGACAAGAAAGCAGTGTTTTATTGTTTTTTTATTAGTATCCAGTTTGTTTAATTTTGTGGTGTAATAAAAAATATAAGGAACGTGAAGGTAGGTATGTATCTTGTGTTTTTGTTAGATGTTTCAGAAAATGAGAAATAAAGCGAATTTTTTTCTTACTTCCCTCGTGAAAGGGAAATATTGTAATCGTAAAGAATTCACTCTTCAATTGACTTAAGACTTTAGTCGAAAATTAAAGATCATTTGAAAAAGAAATATTAATAGTAATAATAATATATTTACGGGAGAAAATAGTAACAATATTCAAAAACACAATGTATAATATATGCTACAAACGACTACGGACAAAACTGAATTTGATCACACTTTACTGTTCGTTGTAAAGAAGTTCACGGTAAAGGATTTTTACTAATAACAATACAATATTACGGTATCAAATCGGGAATATTATACAGGGTGTATAAAAAAAGCTAAATAATACAAAACAGTTATAGTGTCGGAATTTATTGAGATTTAGTATATATAGACAAACTCGATGACAATACAATATTATGGTGTCCATTCGTAAATATTTTATACAGGGTGCGTAAAAAATAATGCTAAAAAGTATAAAAATAAAATAATAATGTAGAAAATATAAAAAAAACCTTTTATTTAGAAAATAATGAGCTAAAAAGTAAAAAGTAATTAAACTTACACAATTACAGACTATTAAAATTTTGAATATTTTATTAAAAAGCTTGAGGCGTGAGTGGTCATCAAACTTGAAATATAGACTCAATTTTTTAGGAAAATGTTAATTTATCATTATTTCATAAACGCCCTTAGAACTGCGTCATAAAGTATACTCTTACAAAAATATAACTATAGCTTCATTACTTTCAGAGATTTTCACAAAAATCGATGTCTTGGTTTTGTGGAAAAATGGAAAAATGATATTGTTGACTCACGAGAACTAAAACTGATTTGGATATAAAAAAAATCCTGTTGGGTGTGACGTAAAGATGCTTTATAATGGATTATACATATATATTCTACTGATTCTGAGAACGCTCCATTAAGCAAAATAAAACAAAAAGAGCCACATATTGGACAAAATAGTGACGCAGTATATGGTGTGGAAGACGAAGAAATCCACGACCTACAAGATTTTTCTACTGATTCTGACGATATCCCATTAAACTAAGTAAGAGCGATGGAATATATTCAACATGGTGTTGACGCAGAATGTAATTCTACTTGTTCAGAAGACATTCCACTAGCTAGGTTATTTTGCTCTGTTTAAAATGCATATTATGTTGTGTAATATTCTGAATTAAATACTAAAAATTATTTAATTTGTAGTTTGTTAATGGCTTAATATGGGTAGTGCAGATTTCTGTTTATTTTTATTTAAACTGCATATTTTAAATACTTTTGGATTTATTTATAATTACATAATATTGACCTTTAATTCGTATTTTGTTCTCTATTACCAAATGATCTGATAAAAAACATCTTCGGTCTATCTAAGCACTATTGTTAAGGTTGAGTCATGGATTGTGCTGCATAAAAAATATTTTGTGAAACTTGAAAATTAACTTAAAAAAAACTAACAAACTTAAAGGACATTGACGGCGTTTCTATGTGACCTAACGCACTCACTTATTTCAATATTATGTGTCTATTCTTAGAATAGGAAATATAATAGACCGCTTTTCCTCTATAGTTGAAAATACTAGATCATTTGTTAACAGTAAGATTAATAAAGAGATATTTTGATAGGAAAATGTTTGATAAAATTATTTAAGATCTTCTTGAATAATCTAAGACTTATTAATATAGAGGCCGTGAGCTAGTTACCACTTAACAGAATGTTTAGTTTAAACTCTTAGAAATCCAATAAAATACTTTTACTAAGGTCGCGAATTAAAAAGAGGTCAAGAGGCAAAAATAAAACAGAAAGAAGACACCAAAAGACATAAAGAAAAACAGGAACAAGAAGTCGAAAGAGAAAAAAAAACGAGAAGAAGCCAAAAAAAAAAGACACCAAAAAGGCAAAATCGAACAAAAAATAGGAGACAACACACACAAAATCAAATGCAGGTCTGAATCCATAATGCTGTTGTAAAAGAACAATGTCGCTTGCAAAAAGTCATCCACAATGTTAAAGGAGAAATGATCTTGGAGTGGAAGTAAAACAGGTTGACAACAAAGTAAAAGATCCTGAAAAAGAAATGAGTAAACAAAAAAAGCAAAGATTCACCATTTTGATAGCAATTTCTGGTAAGAAAATCAAATCAATAATTTTCGAAGGCATTCCCGCGAACCATCAACAAACACAAAATATACAGAACCTATCTTAGAGCTACAACACTAAAAAAATAATAAGAATAATCTTTGAATCAGGTGAAGACATGCTGAAATTAATGGTAGTGCCTTTATTTGTGGATGGAATACGGGATCCCAAAATCAAATAAAAAACAAAGTTCAGTAACGCACTTGGTCGTCCTTCCGAGTTGGAAGTCATGTTCAACGTTCTAAAACTAAAATCTAGATCAGTTCAGTACTACATCCAGCAGATGACATGCAAGAGTGTATGACAAAAGGGTTTGAGGTAGTTTTATTTGAGATACCAAAAAGTCAAGAAGTTAATAAACCACAGATTGCAAAACACTGTACACAATAAAACCATAGTGACATAGGCCGGTATATAAGATGAATTCATTCTTGGAATGATAATTAAAGAAGATGGCTTATCGTTTGACGCCGAAATTACCATTTTAACAACTGGAAACAAACAATGGGTTTTGATTTACGAAACGGATATCCGAACAACGAATATCGAAAATCTGAAACTATACGAATAACGGGCAGCGCAAAAATAAGTTTTATACAAAACATGCATAAAGAAATCTTTTTAAAGTATTACTACGTTATTATTATTATTACCTTATCCTAGTATTTTTTGCTTATTTTTATATTTGTTGTATTTACATAAATATTTAAATAAGTATACATCTTTTTATATACCTAAATATGTGTGTGGCTCTGAATTTTAAGGGGGAGCCCGTTAGAAAAGCGACTCTGGCGATGCCCCTGAATGTTTGGGTTTCGATCATTATTCTTTTAATTTGCCACTAGTAGCGAATCAGTTTATTTTCTACTGCATCCAAGTTATAGTAACATTTCTCATTAATTTTTAATTAATGTCTAAAATTTAGCTGATCTGATCAGTAAATGGCACAATTAACGAGTTTAATACATTACCAGTAATATGTTAAAGATATTTCAATATAAAAAATAAAAAATAAATTATAGTTAAAAAAACTAGATAACACATTTTTGTCAATAATGCACTCAAAAGTACATAATTTACATAGTTGTGTAACAAGTGCAAAAAGTAAGTTTTTTTTACTCGCAATTACATGAAAATTGTCCGACTAGGCGAAGCTATTTTATAACAATGTAATTTACTTAGAACATTCGCGCAAAAAGCGTGTAGGGATTTTTCACTAAGTTTCTTTGAGAAGCATCTTCTTTAAATTTATTTCTACAAAACGCTCCTCGCTAACAAAATATTAGTAAATTACATTATTCTGCAATTTCCGATACGTTACTTTCCATAGCGTGTTTTCTAGTTTCTTTTTTAAGCTATAATTTATTACCCGTAAACTAAGTATTAAAGAGTAGAGTTCCGTAAATAATTAAAAAATAATAGTTAACAATAATGCAAAAGAGAAATATTTAAATATTTAATCTGGAATATAAATATGATGTAGCTGCTCTTCAGATATTAAATACAAATATGTTCAAGGCTAAAATAACCCATAACGCTAAACATTAAAAACCATTAATGAGTATTTGTTAACCCAAAAACAAGCGAACTCGAAGTCCAATCACTTTTAAAAGATAGTGTCAAATTATCGCAATGCTTACACGCAAGTGCTCATACAACGTGTTAATAAAATTGTATATCGTCGTCATTGGTTTTGGAAGAACCAACTAATTGCGTTTATTTGTAATATTTGGTCAACCTTTTTAAAAAATCCCATTCAATTTGAAGTAAAACCTTTTCGAGCATTCCCAAATCATATTATCATATACGAGCAGTCTCTTTAATCTATTTTTGCGTCGTATATTGCAGGTTGTGTCACATATCCATAGTCTTGCTTGTTTATTAACATCAAACAGATAGTTAATACAATACTAATAATATATTTCTTAACTCTAATCGTTATTTATTAGTATTAAGACTAAGGTTCATTATATATTTTAATAAACGTAGACTAAGTTATGTAGAATGTAAGTGAGAAACAACAGACTGGCACTCAACAAATGAACATTTATTTTACAGATTGTTAGGTTATTTAGAAAAATGCAAGCCGAGAGCTTCTTTATTAACTAAACTAAACTATACGGATTTTAAACGCACATACGACCAGACATATAAATTATATAAACGTTCTCCGAATTGAAAGCAAGCAGTGATATGATACTCCCGTTCTTTTCCTTTTTATATAACGGGTGAACTCAATAATTCCACTCAAAAAGAAATAATAACAAAATAAACATAAACTTTAAAAATATTTTTCTAGTTTCTGAGTTCTAGAATTGGTTCAACATGTATTGCTTGGACTGGGAAAACCTCCTTAAACACAATCAGACAATGTAGTTACTCATTTACGCTTAAAGTTCCATGAGCTTCCTCCAGACCCATTTTGAAGCGAAGCTCATTAATCATCGGGAAAAACAGAAGTGTTGTGAAAACATCGGCTAGTTGATTACCTGTTGCAATATATTTTAAAATTACTAACTTATGTTCAGTGTGTTTCCTTGTGAAGTGATATTTATTATCAATATGTTTGGAACATTATTGGCTATGGCAATACAATCGCTATTATCTCCATATAAATATACAGATTCTCTAATATTAATATCCCTTAAAAGAGATTTAAGCAATAATGCTTCCAGAACACCTTCGAAAGTTGCCATATATTCAGCTTCTGTTTATGAAACTGCCGTAGTATATATATGCGCTTAAGATACTGTCAAAGCTTTTTTATTGTTTATATCTACTTAGTAAATTCACATAATATATATATATATATATATATATATATATATATATATATATATATACATACATAAATCAAGTCCTATGCACATGCACAATATTACATACATTAGGCAATCGATTAAATTTCTTCATGGCCATTTGTAATTGCATGAGTTTAACTCAATATAATTAATTTAATAAGACAGACGTATTAATATTTACAATTATTTATATTTTACTCCTTCAAAAATTCTGATCTAAGGTGATTTGATAACTATGTCTGTTTACCTTTATGTGCAACAGGAACTTTAGATATACCATCTTCCATATTTAAGTGATTCATTAAATAATTTTTAAAATTAGTCATTTTGTCTTTATCGCCATTTAAAATGAGAGATCTTCAACATATAAAATTATATTAGATATTTTTATTGATGCAGCCATGGTCTAAAAAATATAAACAACGATCAACTAATGAGTTTTCAATTATGATGATTCGATGAAGTGCCTATTTGGCTCCTAATGTCTTACTTAATTTGTGGACTTGATTTTGTTTAGCTTGAATTTCGTCTAGAATTTGAATGTAAGTTTTCTTTTAAAAGGCCATTTAGAAAAGCTGTTTTAACATCCATATGATGTAATTTTAAGTTTTGTTGATTTGCAAAATATATTATTATCCTGAAAACAGAAATGCGAGTTAGGGGTGCAAATGTTTCGTTGTTGTTTAATAAAATTGTTAGCGGACTTCTCGAGCATGTAGACGCCTTTTGTGTTTGTTGCGGGAAAATGGTCGTCATTTTAAAAACTACCTTTAAAAACTCTCTGCTTTTTCAATGTTTTGTTTTTTCTAACTTAAGTTTAAATAAAATAGGTAATTATTGTTTTGTTTTGAGTAAAATTCAATAATTTTATCATAATTACGTTGAAATGCTGTAATAAATAATTAAGAGCTGATAATTAAAAACATTCTTTTGAATTAAGTTTGAAAGTATTTCGTTTTTAGTATAATAGTTACTTACATGAATTTTGTTTTTAATACATTTTAGGCATAGGCTTCTACCTAGAAATTGGACATAAATTTGAGTATTTTGATCAAAATAACGGCATATATGTATATATTTTTGGAAAGCCCATATTATTCATAATGAATATAAAATATAATATACAAGGTGTCCCATTTAAAAAGTATAGTAGGGCCAGATAATTTTTTGACCTGATCCCGTATACTTATTCCGAAAGCGGCACTGAATTCTACGGAAAAGGTCATAAAAGGAAAATTTTCTCTTTTTTGATAAGTTATCATATAGCTGGGATACGAGAAGTGCCTGAAAATGTAACATTTTCAAAAACGTCCTTTATCTCAAAAACCTAAAAGGCTATGAAAATCTTGCTAGCGCCATCTTTAATTTCACAAAAATATGTAATACACTGTCGTGAAAACCGCAACCCTCCATCTTTAAAAATAATCGAGGTACCGCGCTAAAGTGTCTAAAATGGATACCCTGTATATTATTAGGAGATCTATCCACTAGGAATCAGATTTTTTTTTTATTAATAGAATTTAATTCGTTATTTATTGCTTGCTAATTTTGGTAGTAGACTGAGCAACTGAAAAAAAGATTGACTGAGTTTACAAAATTTAATTATTTATATTCCCTTTCTCATTTTACGAGGCAGTGTGTCCTTTAGATCACATTGTGGAAGTGTTGTCAGTTAAAGGCTTACTGTAATCATTATCTGGTTCACTGACAGTATTATCTGGTTTAATAACAGACCTCTCTGTTACAGGACCTTTAGAAAAATTAACTATTTGTAGTTTTAGATATTTTAATTTAATATTGAGCTTTCAAACTGTTTACCCAGCCCTTAATAAGTTCTTCCGTATAATGTAGAAAATATGATTTAATAGATTTGTGTATTTAATTATTCCAATTTTTCATTTTTTTAAATCAACTAATTTATCTGAGTTTGAGTCGATTTTCTTAGTTTTATGCTTCGGAATCACTTTTTCTTGGTCTAGTGATTTTAAAACTCGTTTCGTCCCCAATTACGTCCCGAATTGATCCATTTCTTGATCCAATTCATTATATTCATCGGGAATATATCTAATCAATATATATATATATATATATATATATATATATATTTTTAGAGATTTTTTTTTTTGTTTAGTTCTGAACCTTTTATACATATATATTCTAATTTTGTTTTCTTGGGTATTTTGGTTCGATAGTAGGAATAAAATTAAAACAAATTTAATTTCATTTTTGTTACATTTTTATAGACGTTTCGACCATTTATGGTTGGTCTTCATCAGTATTTTTTTTGTGTGTCTGTAACAATAGAAAACCGAGATAAGATATTTTTCTTAAAAGACTATTATAAATTGTATGGACAAATTATTAATAATATTATTTTAACATTTTAGATGACTTACCATAAGAAGGATCTTTCAGAATTCATCCTTATGCAACATTTAAAAACAGCATGTTTTCCATACAACACTCAAAAACAGCACATTTAAAAACATTGAAAAGAACGTCATACAGATTAAAATTACTATAATATTAATTGCTACGAGTATGTCTATCTTCGAGCGACACTGCTTTAACTGGCAGAATGCATTCATGTGAAACGTCGGTTAAGGAATTCTATGGGTTTTTTTTTTATATATATTAGTTTAAAAAAGCAAAGATAATTAGATTTGTTTTGAACTGTTTTATTATTTAAAAGGTGATATATTGTTTATTTACTTTTGAATTTAGAAGAAAAGGGGGTAATTTAGTTTGTTTTTTTTTTTTTTATATTAATTTAATGTATATATGAAATCAGTTTTAGAGTTATTTGATAACGTTATAATATATTTGGCTCAAATTCTTTATGTCTGTTTTGTCATTTATAGCATTGATATCCCGTTTTATGTATAACATTTCCAGAAACTCTCTCTTTTTTTGATTAATTTCCGTATTTAGAATAGTAGTATCTTGAAAGTTAAAAGTATGTTTATATTCTGTTTCGTGATTTGTAAGCGCTGTTTTATTTTTTTTATCATACTTGTGTCCATTCAAACGATTTTTAAGATACTGTGTGGTTTGCCCTATATAGACCTTTGGGCAGTCGTTGCATTTTATTTTGTATATAGTGTGTGTTTTTTGCAACTTAGGTGTTTTTGATTTTAAAGAGGAAAAAAATTGTTTTTGTAGGGTATTGTAACTTTTGTGAGATACGGTTAGATCTTGTTTTTTAAGGGATTTTTGTAAATTTTCCGACAGTCCTTGAATATAGGGTATTGAAATATATTTATTTTTGTTGTTTTGATTGTTGCTGGGGTTAGAATTATTTTTATTAATGTTATTTAATCGGGACTTAAAAATTGAGTTTATTAATTTCATTGGGTAGCTGTTTTTTAATAAAGTATTTTTTGCTTTTTGGATAGCTTCTTGTCGAAATTCTAGATCGCTTAATTTGATTGCCCTATCCGCGAGCCCTATAATGACAGATTTTTTTTGGGAGTGTGGGTGTTGCGAAAGATAGTTTATGTATCTACCAGACCAAGTATTTTTTGTATACCACTTTGTTTTTATGCAAGTTTCTTTGTTATATAAGGTCATGTCTAGAAAATTTATTTTTTTATCTTTTTCAGTTTCGATGGTGAAATTAAGTTTTTGGTGAAAATTGTTAAACGCGTTCAGGATATATTCGCTTTTTCCTTGTGGTATGATTGTTAAACAATCATCAACGTATCTGTAGAAGAATGGAAGTTTAAAATTTAAGTTTTTAATAACGTTGTTTTCTAATTCTTCCATCACTAATTGTGCAACGACACTTGAAATAGATGAGCCCATTGCACAGCCGTCAAGTTGTTTATAGAATTTGTTTTTATGCATAAAGTAAGTGGATTTTAGAACTAATTCTATTCCTTTTAAAAATTCATCAAGTGGGATATCAGTATGTTTTTTTATATCATTCCATTTTTTCCTGATGATTTCGAATGTTAGATCAATTGGAATGTTAGTATATAGTGAGACTACGTCTAGCGAGATTAAAGTGTGGTTATTTGGTATTTGGATGTTTTTTATTTTTTCTTTAAAATCCCAAGAGTCTTTGATGAAAGTATCAGTTTTGTTTATGACATTTGACATTGAAAATACTGATGAAGACCAACCATAAATGGTCGAAACGTCTATAAAAATGTAACAAAAATGAAATTAAATTTGTTTTAATTTTATTCCTACTATCGAACCAAAATACCCAAGAAAACAAAATTAGTATATATATATATATATATATATATATATATATATATGTATATATATATATATATATATATATATATATATATATATATATATATATATATATATATATATATATATATATATATATATATATATATATATATATATATATATATATATATATATATATATATATATATATATATATATATATATATATATATATATATATATATATATATATATATATATATATATATATATATATATATATATATATATATATATATATATATATATATATATATATATATATATATATATATATATATATATATATATATATATATATATATATATATATATATATATATATATATATATATATATATATATATATATATATATATATATATATATATATATATATATATATATATATATATATATATATATATATATATATATATATATATATATATATATATATATATATATATATATATATATATATATATATATATATATATATATATATATATATATATATATATATATATATATATATATATATATATATATATATATTTTCTTTAGAGATCTTCGGTCAGTGGCGTGTGTTAGTGTTGAGTTTAGCAGTGAGTTTTTATTGACTGATATATTTTTTAATAATTGAACAATTAAGTTAGATCGCTTTTTCCCGGTCGGTCTTTTGATACTAGTGAGAACGAAGCGGGCATATTGGTTGGTATTTTTAATTTTTATGATATTTGTGATATAAACCATAAAAAACAACAAATATATTATCATTTTTAACCGACTTCAAAAAAGGAGATTCTCAATTCTTCTGCGATGTAAGTATTTTTTAAGTATGTTCACGGATTTCTCCGAAATGCCTTGACAGATTTTAACGTTCTAGGACTCATTTTGTTCGGGAGTTCTCCAGCTGGATCTATTTTTCTACAAAATTCCTAGAGGCTAGGGGAAAAAGGGGATTAGTTAAAAATTACAATTTTTGGAAAATATTCGTCGATTTCTCACGAACGCCTTGATTTTAATTCTAGGGCTCATTTTGTGCAATAGTTCTCCAAGTTGGTCCCATTTTTCTTTGTAGTACGAAATTCTTAAAGGGTAGGGGTTAATTGGTTCAAAAATTGCAATTTCTGGAAAATAATTGGAAAAATGTTCCATTTTAGTTTGCGCAATTTTTGTGTTTTATGATTTGACGTTTTCATAAAAAAAATGGAGGGATGAAAGGGATGATAGGGGTAACAAGGGCTAAAAGGTATAAAAACTTAGAAATGTTTGGAAAATATGGAGTTTCGTTATATTATCAAAATTTTAGGTCAATCCGTATTTATTTTGTCACATGCAACCAAACCTTAAGGGGAGCGGGAGGGCGGGGGAGTAAGATATAAAATATAATGTTGCAAGTCATTTTATAAGTTTTAAGGCCAAATAAATAATTTTCGGGAATACAATATGAGTATATACCTTTGTTAGGTTTATGTATACAGGGTGTCTAAAAAATATGATATGGGGTAAAAAGGGTGATGGGGGGTAAAAAATTGGAAATATTTGACAAATATATAGTAAAAATTTCATTATATCATCAAGATTTTAGTTCAATACGTATTTATTTTGTCACATGCAACACCACCCTTCTTGAGGGTAGTGGAGGGGGGGTAAAATATAAAATATAATGTTTCATGTCATTTTAAAACATTTTGAGATCAAATAATTCATTTTCCGGGATACAACATGCGTTTATACCTTTGTTAACTTTCTGTAGAGAATGATTAAAACGTATGATTTGGGGGTAAAAACATCGATAGAGGGCAAAAAATTGGAAATGTTTGGAAAATATGTAGTAAAATACAGTTTCATTATATCATCAAGATTTTAGGTCAATCCGTATTTATTTTGTCACATGCAACCCCCCCTTCCCTTAAGGGTAGTGGAGGGGGGAGTAAAATATAGAATATGTTTCATGCTATTTTAAAACATTTTGAGATCAAATAATTCATTTTCCGGGATACAATATGCATGTATACCTTTGTTAGCTTTCTGTAGAGAGTGATTAAAAATATTATAGGGGGTAAAAAGGGCGATAGAGGGCAAAAAATTGGAAATGTTTGGAAAATATCTAATAAAATACAGTTTCATTATATCATCAAGATTTTAGGTCAATCCATATTTATTTTATCACATGCAACCCTCCCCCTAAGAGAAGAGGGAGGGGGTAGTAAATTATAAAATATAATGTTGCATGTCGTTTTTGAGGTCAAATAATTCATTTTTGGGTATGAATATGCGTATATACCTTTGTTAGCTTTCTGTAGACAGGGTGATTAGAAAATATTCACTCATTACAATATATATACATACATAAAACCTCCAAAAACCCATTCTCTACAGATTTAGCGACATTCTTTCAAAAACATTTCTGTTTGTTATATTACAAAATTTACTATACTTAGTGATAATGAAAATAAAAAATCACTAAAATGTTCAAAATAACTTTTTTGATAAAAAATGAACCGCCTTCAAAAAAATAGATAAGCGAAAAAGTAGAAGATAATTTAAACAAAAAATTTTATTTGTTGCTGCAAAATTTCAGCTATATACATCGCCGGCAGTCCGATGCGTTTTTTAAAGTCGACGCCAATTCAATCAATACATATTCCTAATAGAGAAAAATGTATTGTTTTTGCTTCTATTAGGTATAGATATTGATGGAATTGGCACCGACTTCAAAAATCGCTTCGGCCTAGCGGTAATGTTACAAAAGCTGAAATTTTGCAGCAAAAAATGATATTTTTTGCTTAAATTATTTTTTACTTTATCTATTTTTTTTGAGGGCGGTTCATTTTTTAATGAAAAAAATTGTTAACCGAGTCAATTCGCCTGGGAAGTATTTTTTTATGTATGTTCGCCGATTTCTCCGGAACGCAACGCCTTGACCGATTTTAGTGTTCTAGGGCTCATTTTATGCGGCAGTTCTCCAAGTTGGTACCATTTTTTTTGTACTATGAAATGACTAAAGGGTGATATCCAAAAGAGGGTTGATTAGTGAAAAATTACAATTTTGGAAAAATAATTGCCGATTTCTCCGGAACGCCATGATCGATTTTCGTGTTAAGTTAACGCTTTTTTTTGTACAACGAAATAAGTAAAGGTTGGGGGTAAAAAAATTTTTGGACAATAATCGTAAAATTGTCATTTTCAAGATTTTTGGTATGAACCATTTTTGGGTTTTATGATTAGCGTTTTAATAAAAAAAAGAGGGGGATGAAAGCGGTTACAGGGAGTAAAAGTAATCGAAATGTTTGAAAAATATGGAATAATGTACGGTTTCATTATAATATAAGGTTTTAGGCCAATCCGTATTTATTTTTTGACACATGTAACCCGGCTTCAGGGTTGTGAAGGAGAGAGGGATGGATTAAAAAATCATATTTTCATTTTGTAAGTTTTTGAGGTCAAATAATGCATTTTCGGGAATACAATTTTCATTTATACCTCTGTTAGCTTTCTGTATATAGGATGATTAAAAAAATATTCACTCTTTGTTAGATTTCTGTATACAGTGTGAATAAAAAATATTTACTCATTATGATATATATATATATATATATATATATATATATATATATATATATATATTTATATACATACATAAAACTCTCAATAACACGTTCTACGCAAATTAACTAGCGCTCGATCAAGGACATTCTTTTGGTTCCTATATCATAACATTTACTATACCTACTGGGTGATAATGAAAATGAAAAATCACTAAAAAGTTAAATATATTTTTTTAATAAAAAATGAACCACCTTCAAAAAATTTCATAAACTAAAGAGTAAAAAATAATTTAATACGATAAACATAATTTGCGGCTGCAAAATTTTAGCTATATACATACGTCGCCGCCAGGCCGATATGATAAGTTCGGCAATTCAATCAATAGCGACGTATATAGCTCAAATTTTGTAGATGCACGTTGTATTTTATGTTTAAATTATTTTTTACTTTTTAGTCTATAAACCAACTTAAATTTTAATTGATCTGCGATGTATTTTTTAATGTATCTTTGCCCATTTCTCCGGAATACCTTGACCGATTTTAGTGTTCTTAGACTCGTTTTGTGCGGGAGTTCTCCATATCTTTTTTAATAGGAAAATGCCAAAGGGTGGGGTATAAATGGGGTTAATTCGTAAAAAATTACGGTTAAGGGAAATAATCGGAAAATATGTCATTTTAAAGATGTTTCATTTGCGCAATTTTTCTGTTTTAAGATTTGACCTTTTAATAAAAAAATGCAGTTGATAAAAAGGGTGCGAGGGGGTAAAAAAGATGAAAGGGGTGTAAAAAATTAAAAAGGTATGAAAAATATGAGTAATATACGATTTCTTTATACTACCAACTTTTTAGTTCAATACGATTTTATTTTTAAATTCTGCGCCAATTCCATCAATAGCTATATACAATTAAGGGTAGCGGTAGGGGGAGGCAGGTCAAATAGTTCATTTTATGTGATACAATTTGCATATATACCTTTATTGGCTTTCCGTATACTGGGTGATTAGAAAATATTCGCACTCAATACAATATAATATACTTAGATAAAACTCATAAATAAATAACACTTTCTGTACAAATTAAAGGGCATTTCTTTCGTTTTTATATCATAAAATTTATTCTACTGGTTGACGATGAAAATAAAAAAGTCTAGAAAGTTAAAAATATTTTTTTTTAATAAAAAATGAGCCTCCCTCAAATAAAACATACGCTAAAAAGTAAAAAATAATTTAAACCAAAAATATTGCTGCCAAATTTCAGCTATTTACGTCGCCGCTGGGCGGGTACGTTTTTTTGAAGTACCTATTCCTAATAGAGAAAAATGTAGTGGTTTTTCCTATTAAGGATATCTATTGATGGAATTGGGGCCGACTTTAAAAATTGCATCTGTCCAGCGCGGCGACGACATAGTATAGCATTTGGGATTTCTTAAAAAATATGAACTATTTCGATATCATGGTTAATAAACTCAAGGCCAAGATCACCGAATGTTGGCAACATTTTTCCGATGATGCTCTTGTCGCATCCATGTCAATTGCAGCACATTGGCAGAGGAAACTCTAAGAATTGGTCAACTTTTAATTTAATATATTGTTCTGTGTTATAGAAAAATAATATTGTCAATATTCAAAAAGAATATTTTTTCCTAAATTGGAAAGAGACAAAAAATGCATTTTTTACAACCAGCTCAATAACTTGGATTTTTTAAAATCAAGATCTCCTGGGCCACCGAGTAACATTTCAAAATAAAAATTTTATTGAGAAATGTCGAATACACCTGGCATCAAAAAATCATTAAAATCGGCTACAAACTAAAATGGTGTAAATAAGGTGATACTTTGACTTGGTTGACTGTGTATATCTTAAACTTTAATGTCTCGAAGTTGACGCCAAAAAATGGTCAATCAGTTGAAAATGTCTGGAGTTTTTGCCATTTAAAATATATGGTATCTTGGCAGTGCTCTTTAGCAAATTACTCTTGTACATAATTATTGTTCTAATAGAATAGGACAAAGTTGTATTATTATATAGTATATTAGTGTTTAGACATTTTTACTTGTTTTACCGTAATTTGTATTTGGCAACATTGTTAAACTTGTGCTCAAGCAAAATATGCCCGTTCGCCGACACGACGCACAGTGTTCGGATTCCTGTATTTACGAGCTCATTTGGGCGAAAACTTAACTTCTCAGATTATCACGAAAACATGTTATCGGTAAAGCTAGATAGTTATTTGACTTAAGTCAGGACCTCTCGACGTATTCCTGGTTGCGTAATCGCCTAGCGACAGCATCAAGTAGGCGAAACGGAAAAGATGCGATTGTTACAATCTGTCACCGTCATAGTTTGTTCATTTTGACGTTAATATTATACATCTTTAAGTGATTGTTTCGACATAATCGTTGTGTTATCCTATATCCTGGGTCATTCAAGTAAGTTATAAATATTCTTTTGTGAAAATAGAATGCATTCATAATTTAAAAAATATCAATTTTATAAATCACGACAAAAAAATCGTTTATTTTTTAAAGTTTTTATTTTGACAGAGTAGGAAAAAATAAGTCCCATTTATACCGTCTTTATTTGTTTGATATCCATAATCCTTTGAAATTACACTAGTCACTAAGTGCGCATAGGTGCGCGGGCGTTATTATCGGTGATTTTTTGTTAATAGGTATCCCAATGGCCGTAACACGATTGCAGCTATTTGAGCTTTTGCTGGACAACCAACTTATCGCTAAAGCAAATACAATAAATGTAAGAAAGAAAATGGTTGACTACGTCACTTCAAGGCTTATAGATCGCTCAGAAGATGATGTTAGGGTTAAAATATCCGTATTTTCCATGCACCTTTTAGGCCGTTGGAAGGCATGCGGCCGAAAAAAAAATAACTTTTTGTCTTCAAACAAGGAATGGCTGCAAAAAGAGCTATTTCAGAGCCACCAACATGTTGAGGTCGAGACACCAGTTAGACCTGGTCCAAGTTTACGTCGAGACTTCGACATTGCGAGCGTAGCAACAAAGAAAAGGCGGACAAAATTGCTAGTTGCGGATCATTCTCCTGAAGAATTAATGTACGCAGCTCGCACTAGCTTTACGAAACAGGGCAAGAGAAATTTGGCAACTGCAATAAAACGAGCAACCACATCCAGCCCTCGATCCCTGCGTGCGTTTAAACAAACAAAGGCGCCCAAAAAAAGTATACGACCTTACACACCTGCAGAAGCATTGGCATTAATTATTAGCGCGAATCTGTCTACTTATCAATATAAACAAATTAGGTTAGAGGCAAAACAAAGACATTGCGACATATATCCTTCGTATGATAGGGTATTAAATGCTAAAAAATACTGCTATCCCAAGGGTATAAAAATCACCGAAACTATGGGCGAAGTAAAACTTCAAAGCTTACTTGATCACTCTGTCCAAAGACTAACAAAAGTTCAGGATGAAGTGATGACCCGCATTAACGAGTCGACAAGACTAGAACTAAAATCCAAATGGGGTTTTGACGGGAGTTCTAGTCACTCCACATATAAACAAACATTTCAAGAAGACACAGACGCATCAGATTCAGACATGCTTTTGACATCCATTGTGCCTTTACAATTGACAGCTAACTTCAACGGCTCTGTGGACATCATTTGGCAAAACCCTCGCCCTTCCTCCACCCGTTTCTGTATCCCTATTCGCTTTCAATACATCAAGGAAAGTCATGAAATTATTAGGAAAGAAAGTGCATATATTCAACATCAAATTTCAGAACTTAAACCGACAAGCATAAATATCAGGGGACAGTACTTCAATGTTTACCATGTTTTGATGCAGACAATGCTTGATGGGAAAGTGGCCAATGCCCTGGCCGATAATAAGTCATCGCAATCCTGCTACATATGCCTAGCTACCCCTAATCTGATGAATGACATCAATGCTGTGCTCAGAAGGCCTTGCAAGACAGATGCGTTTTCCTATGGTTTATCGACCTTGCATGCACACATTAGGTTGTTTGAATGTATCCTGCATATATCGTACCGTTTGGAGACCAAAACATGGCGAGTGCAAGCAAACGACAAGGCTGCAGTTGAAGAAAAAAAGCGTACCGTTATCAAACAGTTTCGAAAAAAAACTGGGCTGCTCGTCGATGTTGTCAAGCAAGGAAGTGGCACTACAAATGACGGTAATACCGCGAGGCGGTTTTTTAAAGAACCAAAAGTAGCGGCCGAAATCACGGGAGTAGACGAGAATCTAATTGTTAAATTCTCTATAATACTTCAAGCATTAACTTGTGGATATAAATTACGAACTGAGTCCTTCCGAAAATATACTCACGATACGGCCAGACTTTTTGTCGATTTGTACCCCTGGTATAAGATGCCTTCAAGTGTCCATAAACTACTTATTCACGGAGCTGACGTTATGGACACACTTTTGCTTCCAATTGGCCAGTTAAGTGAGGAAGCTTTGGAAGCAAGGCACAAAGAATGTCGACGGTATCGGGAACGTAACACGCGGAAAATTGGACGCAAAGAAAATGTCGAGGACCTTCTTCACGCTCTTTTGATATCCTCTGATTTGTTAATTTCAAGTATTAGGCCTCTACCAAGGCGAAAAACAAATCGTCTACCAACAGAGGTTCTTAGCCTTATCGATCCTCCAGAATTGCCTCAGAGCAGCATCATAGAACATGAATCGTCGATGAGCGACTTTAGTGATTAGACAGTGCCTTTTTAGTTTGTAATTTTTACTGCATTTATGAGAATCAGTATTATTTAGGTTAAAAGTAAAAATAAAATTAGGTTTTGAGACAATTTTGATAGTGCCTGGAATGTATAATTTAATTTAAATCTATTAATTAATAACTATTTAAAGCAAAATACAAGGTCTATCAAATAAATTATAGTTAGTTACTGTTACCTCTGTTTAAATCATTACTTTTCAAAATTTAATCTATTAATGTAATTGAATTGATTTAGAAAAATACTTCAATATTTTTTATGATTTTTGTAAATTTTTTTCTTAAAACTAAAACCCTTTGAACTGTTTTTTTTATTTAAGCTACTGAATATTCCTTGAATTATTTCACAATCAATAAAAATCTCAAAAAATGTTTTTTATTGCGCCAAATAAAACACTGTAAAATTACTGTAATTTGTTTACGACCCGCGACCCTGTATTTACAAATTAAGTTAGCCAATTCAAAATCCAGTTTCAAGCACTTATAAACTATAAAATATGCTCTTTATTTATATAAAATAGCATCTAAATATCATTTAAATTTTTCGAAATGTTTAACCATAACAATGTCCAAAAAATTTCTCGTATGCGTTTCAAATGTCCAGCAGTTTATTTTTAAATCCACTTTAATTTGTAAAATTTGGTTCATATCGTCTAAATAACTCCAATTTTTTAAATTAAAGTCATAATTGGGATATTTTAATAAAAAAATTCTAATGAGCTCGTAATATCGTCATTCCGAACACTGTGCGACGCACGCGCTTAGCCGCCGCAACAGGTTGTTGACAGTGTTGCAGTACAATCTACGGTAAAACAAGTAAAAAAGGCTAAACGATTATTAGATTTTTTTAAACCTAAATCGGTAAAACAAATACAGGGTGATATAATAAACATATATGGAAATAATGATTTGATTTGAATCGATTAAAGTAATTCCAAGAACTTCTTTAAAATTTCTTAGATGAAAATAATTCGTGTGTACTCCACAAAAATTAAAATTAGGACCTTCTAGTTTTTATATAGTTTTAGACTGGTATATCAACCTAATATATTAAAAATGTCCATCAAATGGATCTCTTCTATCTGATTATAATTATGAATATACCTCGGAATATACTAAGAAGATATCTTGAAAAACACCAAAATTTGAAGAAAATACTGTCTAATTGACTGTTATGAATTAGATCGGAATTTGATGACGGTATACAAAACAGGGTGTTACATTTAAAAAATAATAAATTTTCTAGTTATCTTTATATTATTAAGCTTACATAGTATTACCATAACTGTGCATAAGGAATAAAAGGATTGTAGGAGCTTAACTTATTTATAGTGGCAATTTTGAAAGACAAAATACATTTTAATAACAACAATAGAATATTTTTTAAATGTTGGGGTATTAAAGGAAAACACACAAATATATTGAAAAGTGGCCTATGTGAAATTTTACAAAATTTAATTCTGCAGCATGCAGCTAATGACAGCAAATGACATTTCTGATTTCACAGGGATAACACTTGATAATTTTAGGTCAAAATACATAAGTTCGAATCTGACGTAGAAATTACGGGCCAACATAGTTCATTAATGTTTATGTTAGTTCCCTCTGAATTTAATAATTACTGATTTTTCATTTTCTCTTGTAATAAATATCATAAAAATTAAAATAAGTGATAATTTTATTATAAACGTACATCCCTACAGATAGATGTCCAGCTAGTGAATGGGTCGAATAAATTCGCAACATCGTTTACAAGTAACTTTATTATCGTAGTGTTGGTATTCTCTCGCAGCAAGTTTGATTTAATTGGTTAGGAAAAATGACGCCGATTCAATCGAAAAGTATGTATTTAGTATGCCTATCGGCCATTATAAGTTACCGTTTGGCTTAACAAATGCACCGGTAATTTTTCCAAGAGCAATAAACGCCGCTACCGGGTAACTTAACACATTAAAAACAAATTTCTTTTCTGGCATATTCGCAACTGAATAGAAATCTCTAATTTTAAACTGATTGAAGCCAAAAACAAAAATTGTTTTTAAACCTATAGTACGCAACAGATAATCTAAACACATTTATAAAAACATAATGTCGCTGTAGTTTACATACTTATATCATGGACAATATTCTGATTCTTTCAGAGAGATTGCTATAACTATTAATGGTGCCAGTTTTTATATCTGTGTTTCAAATTTTCATTGAGCTAAAATACTTTTTTAGGTTTCGGTCGCGGGTATTCTATGTATAAAGTTAACCTATGAAATGTTTTTACATATTTTGAAGATTCCTATATATAAAGAAATTACGGAACATTTTCAAAAATGCATTATATTAATTTTTTAAATATATCTGGGAAACAAAAATCTCTACACCGCGAGGAAAACATCATTCGTCATTTAACCGTTCTCCTACTTTTTATAGTTTTCGAGATATTATTTATTTATTTAAATGACACACGTGACGTAATGTCCACTGGAAAACATATGATTATGTATGCGCGCTGACATACCGTGTGTCATCGTTCTGATTATATTAAGTTTAAATGTACCTAATTAAATTTGACTTAAAATATTTAGGATGCAGTGAAAAATGAAAAAGACGAATAATGTCATGCGTATTTTCTTTAAATATTCGTATTTAATATATAAAAACAAATGTCAAGTATAGTTTGACAAACTAATCTTGACCCGCGACGTAAGGGGGAGGTTTGTCAAAAGCAGACCGTTTCCACGGATATGCAAAAATCTAACGTATTAGCTGCGAGGAAAGCATTGTCTCCATGGATACTCGCATTCTTTTCATAGCTCATGATAAACTTGCCAAACTTTACAAACTAAATTATAAACCTTAATATTACAACAACAGCTGAAATAAATATCAACCTACATATTTCTAAAATAATGAGAAAAAACTATTTTATATAATCGAAAAATGTACAGGTTTAAAAAAGTGGGGTTGGCTTTCTTTTGACTTTCGATTATTCACTTTCTTATTTTAAAAAGTTTAAAAGACAAACCTGTATCAAAATATAATAGATAATCCTGCGAAAAGGCGAAAAGGGTTGTCCTCGGCTAGTATTCAGAAAAACCGGGAGTGACAAAATTGATTCATGAGTAGTAAGTTCAGTTTTATCCCACAATTTAATTTTTCTCTATTACAAACAAAAAAAAAGTATAAGATGAAATACCCTCTAGAATCAATCTGTTCTAATTTTTCCGGAACGGCGGAGTTTAAAGGAAATAATACAATTCGTAATGTTGTTTATACTTTTAGAATTTAATTTTCTCTTATTTGTTAAGCTCCACCCACTGCCTCTGCTGTCAGGATTTAGTTGTAAACTACAGTTCTTTGTGAATGTATCGTTTGTTGCTAGGAGGCAACAACAAAGTCAAAATAAAAATAATCACGGAAATCAAATAATACTTTGTGTTGATTTTTCTAAATGTTACCATTGTTGCGTTAAACAATTGATCAACGAATTGTTATTTATTTTGAAAAATGAATTGAAACGCGACTATAAGCAGCGAGACGAGCAGTCGTTTTAAAAAGCTCAGATTATTCCACGAATAAGGGAGTAAATTTAAAATGGGTATTTAAAACCTTCTCGTCTTTTGTAAGGTTACCCCTACGTGGTTCCAGCTTTTATCCATGCTTAAATTTAAGAAAACAAGCACGAAAAACAAAAAGAGTTTTAACGCATCTACAAATCCATTTGTTTTTTAGGTACATGTCTTTTTTAAAATACCTTATAAAAATCGACCTTTTTTTGGAGCAAGTTTGCCTTAATTTTAATTCTGGTGTCGGCTTTCCTAGTGTTTTAATTTCAGTTTTTTTATTTAAATTTAAAGAGCATAACCTTGCAATGACGTTTTGGACCGAAGTAAGTTCGGAATTTCTTGCACTAACACCTGAATCCGAACTAAGAACATCCTGAGACATAACCGACACACGCAGATAACATTAATTAATCCAAAAGTCATAAACAAAATGCCGAACACAACATCGACTAAAATCAAAATAACGTAATCAGTTATTAATCACGCCGAACCGCCCGCCATTAATAAGAAATCGACTTAAAAACTAAGAAAAATTTATGCAAGTGTGCATGTAAATATTGGAATAGCGCACGCGCCGCACTTCAATTGGGCAATATACCGAATACTTCCGACCACCCCAGTTTCCACTTTGGTTAAATAGAAATAGGACATTAGGACAACTTTTTTACGCACATAAAACAAAGTGGATGACCTTGGAACTCGCGCAACATAAAATTGGCGACGCGACAGATGACGGTCGACCGACGCACGCAGTGTTAACGGAGGGAATAATTTCGTTTTTTGCATTGATATCGCCCTGTGGTACAATTTTAATTTAGTGCAGTGGTAATAATCATTTGGGTTCTATGGATAAGACTAATTATGTTAGTTGTATGCTGAAGTTTAATTTAAGTTTCTAACCCGGTAAACTTAATCTTAAATCTGTAAAATATTTTTAATTTTGCGGTGTTGCTGTTTCTACTTTAAACAAGTGTCAAAATCCGCTATCCAATGTTGTTTCCTATAGCTACATTCATTTGTCGAGAAAAGTGGTCTGGAAAATTACCATTTTTAACTCTGTAACAAATCTTCACTTACAACAAAATAAATCTCAGTTTTTAGTTACCTATCTGTTGACATCAATTTATAATTTGACAGCAAATGTAAAACTTTGGCACTTCTTGTCAAATCACAAATTGATAATAATTATAAACTAGGACAGAAACGTCAAATCCATTTCGCTGCAAGTTAAGTCGTTTGGGAGGGTCAAAGAGCGAAGAATGTCAGGTGCCATTTTCTCGAAAACAGTTGGATTTAGAAATAGGAAACAACATAAAGTGTTCAAAACTCGTTTCAGAATATCTAGAGCAATACAAAAATGCAATAATATACGGGGCAATGGATGTTGCCACCGGTTCAATGTAGAAGCGGCAACATCGCACAACTTCCGAATGGAAAAATTTTAAATACTCTAAATGTATGAGTGCAATATATCATTACCTTTGAGACGTCAAGGGATTGTTAAAAATGAAATATAAAATGCAGGTTCGTATTAAAAAAAATTAAATATTTCTTCAAAAGCAGCAGCCCAAAAAATTAGAAACAAAATCTTCGTTTTTTCATGGATATCTCCAGGAGTATTCCAATATCCCAAACTCATCATCAAAATATTATTTTACGTTAAAATGCGTAACTTATAAGGAAATAAGGAAAGTTCGAGAACTTTGAACGCGATACAAGAGTGAGAAGATTGTCAAACCCATCTCTAAGGGGGTAAAAAGTGGTAAAATATATTTCAATTTGTTTAATATCTTTTTAAACATAGAAGTTTTTAAAACTATGTTTCGAAATTACAGCCTTAAATGGGGTGTATTGTATTTTTTTCCGTTCCTACAATATCATCTTAACTAAGTAAGTTTTTAAAACTTACTTCCGTCAACTTCACATATTCATCACCGACTTTTTTGCAATATCTCTTAACTAAATGCGTTTTTACAAACACTTTTTTCGCCAATGGCTTTTGAAAATCTTTATATAAACATTTGTTTCCACCCTTAAGAAGGTGAAATATGTGTTTATTTCTTACAACCCCTATTTGACTAAATGAGTTTTAAGACAATTTTTCCATCAACCTTGATAAAGATTAATTCCTGGATTTCTCGGCACTTCGCCCTTAACGAGGAAAGTGTTAAAATATATTTTTACTTAAAAAATAAGATTGTTAAGTGATTCCAAGATTCTACTTTCAGAGTCAAAGGATTTCAAAAATTAATATTTAATACAGATTTCTAGATTAAACCCTTAATGAGTTGAAATATATGTTTCCTTTAATAAAAAATTCATATGAATGTTTGTTTGAAAAAATCTACTTTCATAAGATACAGGGTTATTCACGCAACCCGTTCATTAAAAGTTTTTGATGATGCCATTTAGGGGGTACTTCTTTTTTGAAATATTTTCAATTTCCTGTCACTTCCGGTTTAACCGGAAGTTGGTATCAACTTGCTTATTTTAAATGGAACACCCTGCATTTTATGATATTTTTGGATTCTACGGAGAATTTTAATGCTATTTTATGTGGCATGTCCTATACCTAGGTTCAAGCGTTCTTAAGATACTTGACCTTGAACCAAAAATGACCCTTCGGGGTACCAAATTTTAAAATCTCATATTTTTGCAAGTTTTGAAGATATAATCTTCATATTTTGCAGACGATCGGTAAATAATCTTAGGTTTCTACTTTTTTTATTGAATTTGTCTATTTTTATACAGGGTGTCCTAAATTCAGTAGCACACTGGGACACCCTATAACTTTATGCACTATCAAATGTAGAATTAAATTTTCTATCGAACTGTATTAAGATTCCCTATACCTATTCGTAACCATTTTCGAAATAATCAGGTTTTTATTAAACTATCATATGTATTTGCTAAATGCTTACACCTTCCCGTAGTAAGCCATGGAAAAACAATTGTTGTGCTTTTCTATTCAACATGACAGCTGATTTGAAACTTTTAAATTAAAATAAAATAACATTCAAAAGCTGATATTATCAATTTATTTTATATTCGCGGAGAATGTTACAAAATATTGGAGAGAACGTGCCATGTTTTTAATGAAAAACATTCTCATTTATCGCCAATGAACAAGAGAAAATTCAAGAGGATTGAAACGAAATTTTTTCGTTTCGGAAAAGTTAAAGTTATAAAAAATGTAATAAATTGTTTACATTATTTTTAACCATATCTACTAAGTTCGAGAATGTTCTAAACTTGTTTTAGTGAACTTAAAAATTATAGCAATCTAATAATCAACAATAAATAAATAAAATAATAAAATTGAATTATAACAAATGTTCTATATGCTGTTCGTTCATTTGAAGACATATTTCAATTCTTCTTTGTACAGTTGCTGTGGCCCGTTGAATTTGTCCGTTTTCTAATTCGGCAAAAGCTGTTCGTATCCTGTCAAGTAAATCTTGTTGGTTATTTACTGGGGAAGCATAGACTTTACCTTTGATAAATCTCCATAAATAAAAGTCTAGGGGTATTAGATCGGGTTAAATTGGGACCAATCCAGCGATCTTCAAAAATTCGAGATAATTGGAGATAAACTGCAGCGGAATTATGTGCTGGTGTCTCATCTAATTGATACCAATAATTTTGCAGCTCACCAATAAGAATTTCTTCTATAAATTCAGAAACCGTCCCTCGTAGAACTTCCAAATACTTATCACTGTTTAAATTATCTTCATAAATACAGTACCGCACCTGATCATTTAATACTGTACCGAAAACATTGAAGCTAAACCTCTCTTAAGAACGCGTTTCGCGTAAAGCGTGCGGATTTTCTGCTGCCCAGAAATGTTCGTTTCTTCTATTTGTTATTCCTTCTCTAGAAAATTTCGCTTCATCGGTCCAAAATATTTTTGAAAGGAATTGAGGGTCCTCTTGAATTTTCAAAAACATGAATTAGCAAAAATTCCACTCGTCGGACGTCATCACCAGGTCTCAAGGCTTGCACGTTTTGGAAGGAATAAGGGTGCATATGATGTTCGCTCAAGATTCTTTGGACAGATAAAAAAGAAATTCCCAAATCGTTTTCTGCAGACGGTATTGAACTTTGCGGGTTTCCGTGGAAATAAGCTAATGTGTTTATTACGTTATCCTCGGCATTTGTCACTGGTTTCGGAACATTTTTTGTAACTTTAACCTTGCCAAAACGCAAAAAGTTCGTTTCAATCCTCTTGAATTTTGACTTGTTCATTGGCGGCAAATCAAGGTGGCGTTCATTAAACACACGACACGTTCTCTCTAAAATTTTATAACATTCGCCATGAATATAAAATAGATTGAGAATATCAGCGTTTGAGTATTCTTCCATTTCGATTTAGAAGATTTAGTTTATCACTGACAGCTTTCGATAAATAACGCATACTAATCATTTGTCATATTGGATATTGGATCTCAATTGTTTTTCCATGGCTGACCATTGGAACATGTAAACATTTAAGCAAATACATACGATATTTTTATAAAACCCAATTATTTCGAAAATGGTTACGAATAGGTATAGGGAACCTTAATACATTTCGATAGAAAATGAAATTTTACATTTGATAGTGCATAAAGTTATAGGGTGTCCCATTTAGAAAAAACGGACTTTAGCGGCTTTGAAAACGTGAATGTTTGCCGCTGAATTTAGGACACCCTGTAAAAAAATAGACAAATTCAATAAAAAAAATAGAAACCTAAGATTATGTACCGATCTTCTGCAAAATACGAAGATTATATCTTCAAAACTTACAAAAATATGAGATTTTAAAATTTGGTACCCCGAAGGCTCATTTTCGGTTCAAGGTCAAATATCTTAAGAACGCTTGAACCTAGGTATAGGACATGCTACACAAAATAGCATTAAAATTCTCCGTAGAATCCAAAAATATCATAAAATACAGGGTGTTCCATTTAAAATAAGCAAGTTGATACCAACTTCCGGTTAAACCGGAAGTGACAGGAAGTTGAAAATATTTCAAAAAATCTTAATCCCAAAATTTGAAATTTTTATCTAAATGGCATCATCAAAAACTGTTAATGAACGGGTTGCGTGAATAACCCTGTATATTATACATGTTTGGCTCTTCCGGAGTCACAACATATAACTTATTTATTTAGGTAGAAAATTGGGAGACAAAAAATGTAGTTTGTAAAAAAGCGTCAAATTAAATTGTTTCGTATATCCTTACTATCATTTTTAAATATTAGTTATTGTGACTTAAGGTGTTAAAGGCTTCCAATAAAACAGACCATAACCAATATCAAATATGTTTCTTCAATTTTCTCGTTTTTTTTTTTTATCGTAATACGTTTCGGTGGCTGTTTTCCACCATCATCAGGCTTATTTTTATTGGGAGGTGTTTTTTCAGACGTCGTTTTATTCAATTTTTTTCTACATGAAGTACCTAATATTTCGTTAGTTTTTTAATCTTCAAACCAGTCAGCTATTGTCTATTTAATATTTTCATTGAAACCCGGTTTGGTATATCAATACTTGCTATATATTCCATATAATATATTCTATGAGCTATTATACCGGAAAGTAAAATAGAAATGTTTTAATACAACACTTAATACAAATATCTTCCTGTCTACCTTTGTCTAAATATAAAATCCAATATCAGAAATACGACTGATGTGATCTTGCATTTAAATATCTGTCTGTATGTGTTGGTTTTCTGTACACGGTGTATTCGAAATATCCGTTATGCAGTTTGGTGACCAGAACATCTAAAAATGGTGGTTTGTTGTTTTCCTCTAACTCTAGAGTAAATTGTATTCTGGGGTGGATTGAATTTACGTGAGTTAGAATGCTCTGAGAATTGTATTATATTTGCCTGGAAATCCTCGTTCACAACAATCTTGTCCAATGCTTCGTCGATGGGAATACTTGGATATAACGACTTGACATTTAGGCTTGCTATAATTGCTAATATCGTCCTTTTCAAGAACGATGTGTCGTATAATTCGAGTGAAATGCTTCGAGTTTTTTACAAATGAATCATCTTTTTCGACGGCTGGTTGCATAATTTCACAAAGATATTTCTCCAGTTATATATATATATATATATATATATATATATATATATATATATATATATATATATATATATATATATATATATATATATATATATATATATATATATATATATATATATATATATATATATATATATATATATATATATATATATATATATATATATATATATATATATATATATATATATATATATATATATATATATATATATATATATAGAATAGCAGAAATATATCTGCAGGTGCAAAACGGCCTACAAGAAGAACTGCTTTCGATTATGTCACAGGGTACCTCCTCCTGCGATCATGATTTCTGGGCCTTTACCCTCATCAGGCAGGCTTGTACCCAGGGAGATCTGAAATAACAGATTCCTCGATATGACAAAATCGAAAACGAAACGTCTATCATACTGGAACAGTACTACATGCTAAGTATAACACTTAGCGCCACCTATTGGGCTCCGGTGGTTTCCGGCTGCAAACCCATAGGAATTTGGCAAAGTATGCAGATATATATATATAGAAATATATATATTCAAGTGACTTGAATGTGGGTATTGAAAACCTTAGAGGAACGAAAAAACGCAGCATGATCGTAAAATGTGAATCAAAACAAGATATAGAAACACTAATAAAAGCAGCAGAAGACAAACTTGGAAAGGACTACACTGTGCAGGTTCCAAAGAAAAAACTTCCAAAAGTCAAAATAATAGGATACACTGGAAACAAGAATTCGGAAGAAATAGAACAAGACATACGAAAACAAAATAAATGGATACAACAAGAAGACAAATTTAAAGTAACATACATTAAAAAAACAAGGAAAACTATTTGTTCAATGATTTTTGTGGAATGTGCTTCAAATTGGTTTAATAAAGCAATGAGTGTTGAAAAGGTTTGCTTCGGATGGGAAAGATATCCTATCTATGAGGACCTCAGCGTTATAAGGTGTTTCAAATGTCAGGGTTTTTATCATAAAAATAATGACTGTAAGAGCAAATAAAAGTGTGGAAAATGTGCAGAAGAACATGAAACAACAACCTGTACTAACTGAACATTGAAAATGTATCAACTGTTCCTTTTCGAATGCAAATTATAACACACAATATACACAGAAATTTTAAAGACTAGAATCGATTATGGCAACAAATGGTCATAATTGAACAGGATGGAGTACTGAATTACATAAACTTAGCTGATAATCATCAAGCCCAACTGGTAGACAAAGACATATTACAAACGAAAATAAATGTACCTCGAAGGTTATTAAACATAGTACATATCAATATTAGAAGCGCAAAAAAAAACTTCGACAACTTAATATTGTTACTAGAGGCTTTTGACTTATATTATAATGATATAATTGTTCTGAGTGAGTTTTTTCAACTCCTCTCACTGATCAGTTTAATTTAGCGGGGTACAATACATATTACAATGAGGCGTTCTACAATAGGAATGATGGTGTAATGATACTTGACAGTGACAGCAGTATACAAACCTCCACCGATCTCAAAAGAAGAATTTATGCAGGATATGGAAAACTATTTGGAAACTTCTGCAAAAGAACAAATTGAAGTGTTTGTGGGTGATATTAATATCGACCTTCTAAACCCTTCAAACAATAATGTAAATGACTACCTCACATCTATGGCTCAACTAGGTTATTGCTCTTGTATGAACTTTATTACCAGATTTGACACAGAAACCTGTCTGAATAATTTTTTTTGTAAAGTGTAAATCAAACTGCGTATATTTTAAGTCTTATGTACTTGATAGTCACATGACTGACCATGCTCCAATAATGCTTAATATGACTTACAAACATACAGTATCTGATAATCCCTATACAGCAAAAACTAATGTGGCCAAAAATAGAATTGATATAGTAAGTTAAGGCAACAGTTCCGATTGCAGGATTGGGATTCATTGATATATATATATAGAAATTTATTGATTTCATCAAAAAATGCGATAGTCTTTAAAAAACAAAAATTGAAAAAATGGATAACTGATGGTATAATAACCTCTATTAAGCACTATAGCATAGAATTAGAAGCTGGATACAAAGCCTTTAGAAACTATCTAAATAAATTATTCACTAAACAAAAAACTATTATTATAAAAATGAAATTAAAAAAAGCTCATCAGGCCTGAAAAAACTGTATGAACTTATCAAAGATGCTACTAACTCAAAGGATTCAAATAAAATACGAATTAATATAAGTAATGAAAATGGTAGTTTTTTTTTGAATGACATTGATATGGCGACTTATTGTAATAACTTCTCTATTAATATAGTCTCAGAAATGGCAAAAAAAAAACTCTATCCCAAATAAACCGTGTCAATTGGATGAAGCTGTGGCTGTATATTTAGTACCAATTACTAAAAATGAATTAATACACTACATCTCCACTTTAAAAAATAATAGTGCTCCAGGTTATGATGGAGTAACTTCTAATATAGTAAAACGGACCCAGGAAGAAATTTGAATTCCTCTACTTTACATAATAAATCAAATTTTTGAGACAGGTATAGTTCCGTCTGATTTTAAAATATCTCTTGTAAGCTCTATACATAAGAGTGGCGACAGGGCAGTCGTTGGAAATTATCGATCCATATTGATTTGATTAGTTGTTTTGCAAAACTATTTGAGAAATGCTTAAAAGGTAAATTAATTTCTTTTTTTCAAAATAGCAATATTTTATCTCAAAACCAGTATGGGTTTTTGCAGGGCAGTAGTACTGTAAATGCATTGCACAGATTCGCAACAGAAGTAACCAACAGCCTGAATGACAGTAAAAAATGTATAGGAGTTTTTATTGACTTGGCAAAGGCCTTTGATATGGTTCCCCATAATAAACTCCTTGAAGTTCCCGAACGTTACGGAGTGAGGGGACTCGTATTAACGTAAATAAACGGTGTACTTAGCAATAAAGAGGTTATTAAGACTGGGGTGCCACAAGGCACAGTCCTAGGCCCGATTCTATTTATCATTTACATAAACTCACTTCTAAAATTAAAGATTGGTGGGTCGATGATATCTTGTGCCGATGATACAGCCTTGATTTTTACTGGTGAGGACTGGGTTGAAGTTAGAGAGATGGTAATCAATGGTTTGAAAAAAGTAAAAATCTGGCTGGAAACTTATAAATTGTCACTTAATTTAACTAAAACAAATTATATTGCCTTTTCTCTGACAACAGCCAACAGACCAAATTTTTCACATATTGAATTAGAAAACAAACAAATAAACGAAGTATCGAACATAAAGTATCTAGGTATCATAATAGATAAATTCCTTAAATGGCAACCACATATTGACTACTTGTCAAATAGGGTGCGGAAGTTGGCTTATAAATTTTACATACTTAGAAAAATTTTAAACAAAAAAGTTCTTGTTATGATTTATAAAGCTCTTGTTGAATCTGTTCAGTTATGGAATTCTAGTATGGGGAGGACTATATAATAATGCCTTATATAAACTAAACACAATACAAAAGTACATAATAAAAATAAATTATAGAAAGAATAGATTGTATCCAACATCTTTGATTTTTACAGAGGAAACATGTAATATTAGAAATATATATCTGAGAGCCATATGTATGTTTCTTCATTTTCACGAGGAGAAAAAAAATTATGTCAGTCATACATATTGTACCCGCTCAAAAGAAAATAAAAATCTTGTATTACTTAACAATTATAAAAACATAAATCTGAAATGTATTAATTATCTTTGTCCTAAAAGCTATAATCTGCTACCAAACATAATCAAAGAGATCCATAGTAAGAAAAAATTTAAAAAACTTTGTAACAAGTATATATATGAAAACTTTCAGATATTTGCTGTTTTGTTTAACTAGTTAAAACCTATACATATGTATTGTAAGTATGTGTATGTTATTATGTAACCTTGTCATATAATTCTCTGTTGCAAAAATCTTTTAGATAATAATCATTGTTATTTGATTAGAAACTATCATTTGACACACACAGGTGTATCTAGCACTTAGGTGTCATCAAAGGTTTTGAGTAATGACTGTCCTAATTTAACTTTTTTTTTCAATTGTAATTTATTGTAAAACTTATTGTAAATAAATAAATAAGTATAAAGTATAAACATACCTCTCCTCCTCCTTTATTTCTTTTTATATATATATATATATATATATATATATATATATATATATATTGCCTTATATAATCCTCCTATCCTCCTATCCTTCATAGCAGCAAATTAATTTATAACATCCTCATAAAATGGATGAGTTGCTCTAATCTCCTCCAGACATTCCTTTTGAATTGAAATATTGCCTACAGATGTATGTCTTTTTTGAGATATTAAATAAGTTTTTACACGTTTGAGCCAAGAAAAACTTCTTTCCACTCAAGCACTTGTCAACGGTACTGTCAAAATAAGGGAAAACACTTTATATGATTCGGTTAAAATATCTTTGTTTTCACTAATTTTTTTCACTTGCTCTTGCAGCGATATATTCCAATTACTTTCATAAATAAGACCAAGCTCATTATATATATATATATATATATATATATATATATATATATATATATATATATATATATATATATATATATATATATATATATATATATATATATATATATATATATATATATATATATATATATATATATATATATATATATATATATATATATATATATATATATATATATATATATATATATATATATATATATATATATATATATATATATATATATATATATATATATATATATATATATATATATATATATATATATATATATATATATATATATATATATATATATATATATATATATATATATATATATATATATATATATATATATATATATATATATATATATATATATATATATATATATATATATATATATATATATATATATATATATATATATATATATATATATATATATATATATATATATATATATATATATATATATATATATATATATATATATATATATATATATATATATATATATATATATATATATATATATATATATATATATATATATATATATATATATATATATATATATATATATATATATATATATATATATATATATATATATATATATATATATATATATATATATATATATATATATATATATATATATATATATATATATATATATATATATATATATATATATATATATATATATATATATATATATATATATATATATATATATATATATATATATATATATATATATATATATATATATATATATATATATATATATATATATATATATATATATATATATATATATATATATATATATATATATATATATATATATATATATATATATATATATATATATATATATATATATATATATATATATATATATATATATATATATATATATATATATATATATATATATATATATATATATATATATATATATATATATTGGTATATATATTCTAAATCTTTAGAACTTTTATCTGATAATAAATATTATACACCTCTCAATAGAGATTCTACGTCCACTTATCAACAAAAGGCGATTAAAAATGTTTCTTCTTTAAAAAATACTAATAAAATTACTACTGAACATGCTAGACAACTTACTATTTACAATCAAACTTCACCAAAATTTTATGGGTTACCAAAAATACACAAGCCTAATATACCAGTAAGGCCGATAATTTCATCAATTTATGCCCCAAATAGTAAGTTGTCAGAGTTCATTACAGAAATATTAACAAAAGCCTATGATGGCAATAATCATTATTTTACTCAGGATAGTTTTATGTTTTCTACATTTATAAATAACAAACAATTTTAACAATAAATAACAAACTAATTTTGTAATTATTAGTCTGGATGTAGTGTCACTTTTCAGCAATATACCTTATTCTCTAATTAAAAACAGTATAATTAAACATTGGCCACAAATTTCAGAACATTCTAATTTAACTCAAATAAAGTTTCTGGAGATAGTACACTTTATTTTTGATACAACCTACTGCAAATTTAATGACACTTACTATAAGCAAATCTTAGGCACACCAATGGAAGCGACAATATCACCTATAGCCTCTCAGTATATATTAGATGACTTACTTAATGAATGCATATATACATATATATATATATATATATATATATATATATATATATATATATATATATATATATATATATATATATATATATATATATATATATATATATATATATATATATATATATATATATATATATATATATATATATATATATATATATATATATATATATATATATATATATATATATATATATATATATATATATATATATATATATATATATATATATATATATATATATATATATATATATATATATATATATATATATATATATATATATATATATATATATATATATATATACATATACATATATTATATATATTATATATATAAACAATGCAAACAAAATTTAATTAGGGCTAAAGTAACTAATGTTATAACTAATTTTATATTTATAAACCTAGTCAAAATCATTACCTAAGATTTTTATTTTTTAAAACAAAAGAAATTTTCAAGGCACACCCAGAACTAATAATAACTAGAGCAAACAAAGGTAACATAACTGTAATTATGAAAAAAGAAGATTATATTTCTAAATCTTTAGAACTTTTATCTGATAATAAATATTATACACCTCTCAACAGAGATCCTACGTCCACTTATCAACAAAAGGCGATTAAAAATGTTTCTTCTTTAAAAAATACTAATAAAATTACTACTGAACATGCTAGACAACTTACTATTTACAATCAAACTTCACCAAAATTTTATGGGTTACCAAAAATACACAAGCCTAATATACCAGTAAGGCCGATAATTTCATCAATTTATGCCCCAAATAGTAAGTTGTCAGAGTTCATTACAGAAATATTAACAAAAGCCTATGATGGCAATAATCATTATTTTACTCAGGATAGTTTTATGTTTTCTACATTTATAAATAACAAACAATTTTAACAATAAATAACAAACTAATTTTGTAATTATTAGTCTGGATGTAGTGTCACTTTTCAGCAATATACCTTATTCTCCAATTAAAAACAGTATAATTAAACATTGGCCACAAATTTCAGAACATACTAATTTAACTCAAATAAAGTTTCTGGAGATAGTACACTTTATTTTTGATACAACCTACTGCGAATTTAATGACACTTACTATAAACAAATCTTAGGCACACCAATGGGAGCGACAATATCACCTATAGCCTCTCAGTATATAATAGATGACTTACTTAATGAATGCATACCAAAATTAAGCTAACAACTGCCCTTTATCAAAAAGTTTGTGGACGACATTGTGACGTCCATACCGTCCAATGGCGTAGAAGAACTACTAACCGTCTTCAAAAGGTACAATAACAATATTCAGTTCACTGTGGAACAAGAAAAAGATAAAAGTGTCTCTTGGACACAAAATTGATTAGAACTGAAAATAACGTAGTTAAAGTCGACTGGTATACAAAACCCACATACTCAGGTAGATATATTAATTTTCATTCATATCATACACAAAAAATTAAAGTTAATTTGGTATTAGCGTTACGCAATAGAATACAAAAAATAAGCCATCCAGACTATACAAGAGAAAATCTAAAAAAACTCTATAATATATTGATAAACAATTCCTACCCTAAATGGTTTCTTAATAAATTTTTACATAACTCTATTAATACAACAATAAATAATAATAATTATAATAACAATGCAACTGTAGTACTTTCTCCAGGGATCAATGTTTCTTTAAATAATAATCAGAGTCCTACTAATATCACTGCCCTTGTACCTAATAATCAACAGATTTACTATTTCTTTCTACCTTATTGCCAGGAATTGAGCCATAAACTAGAAAAAATTCTTTCTGAAAATGTTAACATCAAAATATGTGGCAAACAAATATTAAAAATAGGCAACACTTTCTCCAGGTTAAAAGATCGAGATGAACCAACTAAAAAATCAAATGTTGTTTACTCGCTTACATGTAATGATTGTAATAAAAAATACATAGGGCAAACCTCCACTGTTTTACAACGAAGAATAACTAGACACAAAAGTGACCGCAGATTACAAAAAAATTCTTACACACTTGCAGAACACACAACCAACACAAATCATGTCATAGATTTTCAAAATTGCAAGGTTCTAAACACAGAAATAAATTCGAACAAAAGAAAATTTTTAGAAATGGTGGAGATTTTCCTAGACAATGAATGTCTAAATAAGAAAAAAGACATTAATGATCTTAGTGTTATTTACTCACAACCTTTAATGACTTTAAAACAGTCAGATACTAATTCACAATTTGAGTAAAAATAATCCAAAAAATATGCACTCCTTTTTTGTTTTTTGTTTTTCTATAAACAATAACTACAGATTGGAAGAATTCTGTGATTGTTTTAACAGTCAACCAATTACACCTTATTAGTTAGCCACCCAAAATTAGTTAAGTCTAGTTTATAACGTAATTATAATAAAGAACACAAGTTCAAATTTAGCGCCAGAAAGAGATACTATTACTTGTTAAATATGCTTACTCTGTCAGATCTAGTTTATAAAAAACCACAGAAAGAAATTCCACTGATAATACACTCGGTCGTCTTCATTAGATGTGATCAATCTAAAACGTAAACGTGTAGAATAATTATATTGTTATGTAAATATACCAATATGTAGTCCTATATAACACAAAAATGAAAAAAATTGGAATGTTTCACATAGAAGCTAGATGTAGTAAAAAAACTCACCTTGCACGTAAGTCCTAGAGTATTAATTAAATTTAAATTAATTTTCATAAACTAATTTGAACATAAATGTAGAATCCTAATATTTTAACAAACATAATTTACCACAAATAAAACATAGAATTAGTAATTAAATTAAGTACTTAAGTAAAATGTAGGCACAGAAAATAGAAAATGAAAGTAATAATTCAAAAAAAGACATTTTTCAGTCAACCAGAAATGTTAAAATCTTTCATCTCTCTTGCTTGATATCTTTATATAGATATTGTATATAATTTTCAATATTAAAAAAACGTTAAAGCTTAATTTAGCGAGCTGGTGCAATATTGTAAAGTTCTGTTTTGTATTGTAGCCTTGAAAAAGGAAACAATAAATTTCCGAAAGCTCGGCGTATGTAAAAAACGAGTTTTACTTCAGCCCCAGACGGCTACCCCAAGAAAAAAAAAAAGATTGAAAAAAAAAATTGAAACTTGAAACGTAGGTAATATTTCAATTTAAAAGGAATGTCTGGAGGAGATTAGGGCAACTCATCCATTTTATGAGGATGTTATAAATTAATTTGCTGCTATGAAGGATAGGAGGATTATATAAGGCATTATATATATATATATATATATATATATATATATATATATATATATGTATATATATATATATATATATATATATATATATATATATATATAAAGAAATAAAGGAGGAGGAGGAGAGGTATGTTTATAATTTATACTTATTTATTTATTTACAATAATTTTTACAATAAATTACAATTGAAAAAAAAACTAAATTAGGACAGTCATTACTCAAAACCTTTGATGACACCTAAGTGCTAGATACACCTGTGTGTGTCAAATGATAGTGTCTTATCAAATAACAATGATTATTATCTAAAACATTTTTGCAACAGAGAATTACATGACAAGGTTACATAATAACATACACATACTTACAATACTTATCTATAGGTTTTAACTAGTTAAACAAAACAGCAAATATCTGAAAGTTTTCATATATATACTTGTTATAAAGTTTTTTGAATTTTTTCCTACTATGGATCTCTTTGATTATGTTTGGTAGCAGATTATAGCTTTTAGGACCCAGGTAATTAATACATTTCAGATTTATGTTTTTATAATTGTTAAGTAATAAAAGATTTTTATTTTCTCTTGAGCGGGTACAATATGCATGATTGACAAAATTTTTTTTCTCCTCGTGAAAATATAAAAACATACATATGGCTCTCAGATATATATTTCTAATATTACATGTTTCCTCTGTAAAAATCAAAGATGTTGGATACAATCTGTTCTTTCTATAAATTGTTTTTAATATGTACTTTTGTATTGTGTTTCGATTATATAAGGCATTATTATATAGTCCTCCCCATACTAGAATTCCATAACTGAACAAAGATTCCACAAGAGCTTTATAGATCATAACAAGAACTTTTTTGTTTAAAATTTCTCTAAGTATGTAAAATTTATAAATCAACTTTCGCACCCTACTTGACAAGTAGTCAATATGTGGTTGCCATTTAAGGAATTTATCTATTATAATACCTAGATACTTTATGTTCGATACTTCGTTTATTTGTTTGTTTTCTAATTCAATATGTGAAAAATTTGGTCTGTTGGCTGTTGCCAGAAAAAAGGCAATATAATTTGTTTTAGTTAAATTAAGTGACAATTTATAAGTTTCCAGCCAGGTTTTTACTTTTTTCAAACCATTGATTACCATCTCTCTGACTTCATCCCAGTCCTCACCAGTAAAAATCAAGGCTGTATCATCGGCATAAGAAATCATCGACCCACCAATCTTTAATTTTAAAAGTGAGTTTATGTAAATGATAAATAGAATCGGGCCTAGGACTGTGCCTTGTGACACCCAGTCTTAATAACCTCTTTATTGCTAAGTACACCGTTTATTCTTACAACCTGATGTCTGTCTGTTAGATAGCTACGTATTAACCCTAATACGAGTCCCCTCACTCTGTAACGTTCAAGAACTTCAAGGAGTTTATTATGGGGAACCTTATCAAAGGCCTTTGCCAAGTCAATAAAAACTCCTATACATTTTTTATTGTCATTCAGGCTGTTGGTTACTTCTGTTGCGAATCTGTGCAATGCATTTACAGTACTGCTGCCCTGCAAAAACCCATACTGGTTTTGAGATAAAATATTGTTATTTTAAAAAAAAGAAATTAATTTACCTTTTAAGCATTTCTCAAATAGTTTTGCAAAACAAGTAATCAAATCAATATGGATCGATAATTTCCAACGACTGCCATAAGTCGCCATATCAGTGTCATTCAAAAAACAACTACCATTTTCATTACTTTATTAATTCGTATTTTATTTGAATCCTTTGAGTTAGTAGCATGTTTGATAAGTTCATACACTTTTTTCAGGTCTGATGAGCTTTTTTTAATTTCATTTTTATAATAATGGTTTTTTTGTTTAGTGAATAATTTATTTAGATAGTTTCTAAAGGCTTTGTATTCAGCTTCTAATTCTATGCTATAGTGTTTAAGGAGGCTACGTTTTAACCTATCTCTATGCTTAATAGAGGTTATTATACCATCAGTTATCCATTTTTTCAATTTTTTGGGTTGTTTTTTCAAGACTATCGCATTTTTTGATGAAATCAATAAATTTCTATATATATATCAATGAATCCCAATCCTGCAATCGGAACTGTTGCCTTAACTTACTATATCAATTCTATTTTTGGCCACATTAGTTTTTGCTGTATAGGGATTATCAGATACTGTATGTTTGTAAGTCATATTAAGCATTATTGGAGCATGGTCAGTCATGTGACTATCAAGTACATAAGACTTAAAATATACGCAGTTTGATTTACACTTTACAAAAAAAATTATCAGACAGGTTTCTGTGTCAAATCTGATAATAAAGTTCACACAAGAGCAATAACCTAGTTGAGCCATAGATGTGAGGTAGTCATTTACATTATTGTTTGAAGGGTTCAGAAGGTCGATATTAATATCACCCACAAACACTTCAATTTGTTCTTTTGCAAAAGTTTCCAAATAGTTTTCCATATCCTGCATAAATTCTTCTTTTGAGATCGGTGGAGGTTTGTATACTGCTGTCACACCAATTGTGTGATTATTTAAATTGCACAGAATTCTGCCTATTGTTGCTTCTGAGTTTGGCAAGGTGTAGGTTGAGAATATAAATAAATGTATATATATATATATATATATATATATATATATATATATATATATATATATATATATATATATATATATATATATATATATATATATATATATATATATATATATATATATATATATATATATATATATATATATATATATATATATATATATATATATATATATATATATATATATATATATATATATATATATATATATATATATATATATATATATATATATATTATATGCGAATACTAATGACATATTATTGTTCCAATTATTACCTCTAAACATTGGAGTCAGAAAGGGAAAGAGTCAATAGGTTTAATTAGTGTACACGGAGGTCTTGCCAGCTGGTTTCTATCTCCTCGCGGCTTTCTCTGCAGCAGCCAAGCTAGACCCTTAATATTAGACACATTTAATGCCGCTTAAGTGCCAATAAGGTCTATGTTATAATTAGAGGGTTACGAAACGAAATTTAAAAAACTCAAATTAATTATAAATTTGTTTATTATTCCTTCCTAAGAAACCGAGCGTTTGGGCCAGTTTAGGGTAAGGTTTATTAAGATTTAGTATATGTGTCGGTTATTAGCTAATATGTTTTAAATTAATCCAAGTGGACATGATATCGTGTAAAATAATCAAATTGTGTTACTGTTGCTTTTTAGTAAAATGATGCCAATAACTAATTCAATTAAATGTTTAATTCACATGAGCACAAAATTGTTTATGTAATAGTGTAATTAAAATTGATAAAATGTATTTGTTTTATTTAGTGGTTGTTTTTTTCGTACCTGTAATTATTTATTAGCAGATAAATAATTTATTGAACCTAACGTACCAACGTAGAAACGGAACCTAGCTTTTAGTTAAATAACTAGATGGTAAATAATAAAAAAATTAGCATATATAAATGAAAATTATGTTTGATAATAAATAAATATATAAATATATATATAAATATATATGTATATATACATATATATATATATATATATATATATATATATATATATATATATATATATATATATATATATATATTTTATATACCTCCCCTGAATACCGACCAGAAACTCTAAAAAAAGTAAAAGAAATATTAATAGAAAATCACTATCCAGAAAAAAATATTCTAAGAACGTTTAAACAAAGAACTTATCTTTATTATAATAAGAAACTAAAACCAAAAAAAGACGAAACTACAAAATACTTCCAGAAGAAATCCAATTTCTTCTACAATAGCACAACTTGTAATGGAGTATCTGGAAGAAAGTGTTTTGGAAAAATTGGATTTTGATGTGATTTTTTTCAAAAGATTTGTTGATGATTGTTTAACCGCTATTCCGAAAGATAATGTAAACCAACTGCTTAATGCTTTTAACAATTTTCAGCCTAAATTACAATTCACAATGGAAACAGAAGGAAATAATGAAATAAACTTCTTAGATTTAACACTAATTAGAAACTTAACTCAAAATAACTTAAAAACAAAATGGTACAGCAAAAAAACCTGGTCGGGCAGATATCTAAATTTTAATTCAAACCATTCTAACCACCAAAAAAACAGCGTAATAATAGTATCAACCGACCACGCACTCGCTCTAACCTCTCCTAAATACCGACCAAAAACTCTAAAAAAAGTAAAAGAAATATTAATAGAAAATCACTATCAAGAAGAAAATATTCTAAGAATGTTTAAACAAAGAACTTATCTTTATTATAATAAAAAACAAAAACCAAAAAAAGACGAAACTACAAAATACTTGGCCCTGCCATACACAAATAACCTATCAGAAAAACTAAAGTCAATTATCTCAAAGCACAATATTACTGTTTGTCACAAAGCTCAAAATGTATTAAATTATTTTTACACTCCATTAAAAAGTAAAGTACCAAAAAACAAGAAATCTAACTTGGTATATTCAATTCCATGCTTAAATTGTCCTAAAAAATATATCGGAATGACAACACAATATTTGGAAAACCGAATTAAAGGCCATAAATACACTAAAAATGCTTCTACAGCCCTACATAAACATGAACATACAACAAAACATGAATTTAATTTTAAGGAAACCAAGATTTTAGCACAAGACAAATATTATCATAGATTAAAATTCAAAGAAATGATAGAAAAAAAAAGAGATTTGAGCAGTTAATGACCAAAAAGATATATGTGGTCTGAGCCAAATTTATTTTAACTTAATTTAAATAAATAATAAAAAAATCGAAACTCAAATTCTCAACTCTTCTACTCCCCTGTATATATTTTTAAAATCCCTGTATATCCAATAGAAATAACAATATTTATTTTCGCAGACACCAAGCAAAAGATAAATGCTGCAGTTTTTATAAACAAAAAATTGTACAGTATTTAAACCCAATCAATCTAATATCATTCACTACATAAACTATCCACAATGAAGATCGTTTCTATAAGGTACGTATCCGTAAATAAATTAAAAACTAATGTGTATTATAGATAAAATTTTATTTAAACCGTTGTACCCAAATATGTTTTCTAGTCAAATCCAGATAATTTATTTTACCAAATCACAAGTACTATTTTATGCTAGTTGTCACCAATAGTATATAGGATATAAACTTAGTTTATATCATCTGCTGATGATGCTAACTTGATTAGCGAAACGCGCGTCCCGAACGTAACAAGTTGTGGTGTAGTGTGGTTAGAACTCTTGTATTTTGATCTATCTTCCACCACAGGTTCCAGTGTTAGGACTAAATATATTCGAACAGTTTAAAGTCTATAATGTTAGGGTTTTCTAAAAAAGAAAGGTATTCTTGGTTTAATTCGTTAGAATACCCCTTTTTATAGATATAACTATGTTATTTCGTTTCTATTTTCAACTGAAAATTGTGTTAATTGGCGTTTAATGCCATGCAAGAAACTTTCCAAATCAACTTTCCTCGAAGAAGGTCGAATTAAATTACCTTTGTTTAAAAAAAAAACTAAATTTTTATAGCTTGAAATTATAGAAAGAATTCACTCAAGAAAAAAACGGGACGCCCTGAATTGGGGTTGCTATCAGCGTAGTATTAAAATTACCAAAATACCCAATTTTGTAATCTTTATGTTTCGAAAATATTTGAAAAACTTCAGAGGGACTCAATCTCGGGAAGCAATTTTCGATATGGGTTGACATGATATTTTAGATTACTATGTAGAAATATTGAGCCTTAATTTCGGAACACCCTTTATATTGTAATTGTGAAAAAATCACCCTCCAAGATTTTTAAAGATATTTACGTTTTCGGGTCCCTAGACCCCGAAAAACATGTTTCTGATGTCTTCTGTCTCTTTCGTCGTTCTGTTGGTCTGTCTGTCTGTACACGGCATAACTCAAAAACTACTTTTCCGATTGTGTTAAAATTTTGTTCAAAAATCAAAAAGGATTAAACGGTAACATTTTAATGAAAATCCAATAAAGCAAAAGAAAATGACGGCCTAGTGAAATATTAAAAAATTTATTTTTATAAAATACTTATCCAATTTATCTCAAATTTTACACAGAGATCATTATGTGAAAACCAGCTGGTAAAATTGTGCTACGAATCCAAGATGGCGAAAGTAAATGGCGGCTTAATAAAATATAAAACTCAATACTTTATAGATTGATTTCAAATTTTGCGCAAGAATTAATTGTGGTATAGAGATGAGCTTGTAAAATATTGGTACGAATTCAAGACGACAGAACAAAAAGGCGGTCAACTAAAATGTTTGTAATCAAAAAAATTTAAAGTTTTACATATCTTCCTATTCTAGGGTCTCTAGGTCATAAAAATAGGTTTTCTCAATTCCGTTGGTTTGTCGGTCTGTTTAAAAAGATAGCAGATATACTACTAAATTACCATGTACCGAACCAAACTGAGTTACACTTTACTACTCCAAATAAAGAGAAATATTCAAAACGAGAGAAGTTTCGGGTAAAAGAAATTTACCAATTTTTTAGTATTGTAACGGTGTAAAAAATACTGAGATTTTTTCATTTTCAACATGCTTTCTCGACTGGGATGGTCTGTCTGTTTGTCGGTCTGCTTGTATGTCTGCAGGTTTATCTGTATGTAGGTCTGTTTATCTGTTCATAGTATAGCTGAAAAAATCTACTTCGCTGATTTGCTTTAAATGTTTGTCAAAATATAAGGACCATTTGGGGATGACCTGGCAATATTTTAATCAAAATCGAATATAGCGAAAGAAAGTGGCATCCAAATGAAATTACAAAAAATGTATTATTAAAGAACTACTTATCCAGTTTATCTTGAATCTTAGTCCTGCGCAAAAAATAGGTATTACGTAGGAATCAAGTGCTTAATTTTTTTATACTAATCCAAAAAGGTTAAACAAATTAGAAACTTAATAATATATCTTAAAATTCAGCATTAAAAACATAATGATTTCAAATTTTCTACAAGAATTAATTGTAACAGAGGGATGCACTGGTAATATTGAGGTACAAATTCAAGGAATTGAAAACAATGGAAACTAAGAAAATTACTTATTGTAAAAAGATCCATTCTAGGTTTAAATATTTTCAAGTTTTATCCTCCTTAGATGTTAAGAATTGTGTTGGTCTGACTGTTGTAATGTCTGTCGTTTTGGGGCATTGTTATATAAATACTTATTCTTTGTATTAAAATTTTTGTAATAATTTAGTATTTAAAGGTCATATCAGAATGACCTAGTAACATTTTGATAAAAATTCAATTTGGCGTAACAAAATGGCGGCCTAATAAAATGTTAAAAAAATTATTACTAAAAAACCAACTACCCAACTTATTTTGCACCAACATCTAGTGTTAGGTAGGAATAAATTCATAATATTTTGGTACGAATCCGAGATAGTATATAAATAACTTATTGAATATATTATTATAAACTGCTAGCAATAAATAGTGGGACAAGCAAATTTGTAGGTTAAATGAAGAGTTGAATATTTTTAAAACGAATGAAGATATTAAGATAAGGATTTTAACCACCTCCTGTAAAAATTATGGCGTATTAACGGTTTTAAGCATATAACCTACCTTTGCTAAAAGTTATCTATACAGGGCCATAAACAAAAATCATTTTTATTTTTTAATAGCTTGATTAGCATAGTCCTTGATAAAATTTTAAAAAGTAATTTGAAAAGTTATTTCTAATCTTTAGTAATTTTCGAACAAATTTTTTTTATTGATAAATTTATTTTTGTCACATATTAAGTTATAACTTTTTTAGGCGTTTGATGTAAAGTTTTCTTGTTACAAAGCCATTAATCCTTAATTTTTCTTGTAATCTACAGCGTGGAAAAAATTATTATAAGATTATTAAGGACTTGGTCATCCTAAAATTGATACGTATATATTTCAACAGACTGTAGAATAAAAATCAATTTTTGTTTAAACATTTTCATCTAGATGTTTGGGCGTACTAAAACCACGGTTGATTAACTTCATCAAGGGTTTTACTTTGGAATACATACATTTACTTTAAAGTATAAAGTGTCCCATATTCTATTCTAAAGAGTGCGCGTCTCGGATGAGATACAGATACAGTAAAGTCTGCATGTATTGATTTTTTTTTTAATATTTAGTTGACCTTTATAAAACATAAATTAGAAAATAAGTTTTCGCTTGGGAATGTATGCAAAATTACAAATAAAATTAGTCACGTCATTTGTCTTGCTTGTTAAATTTGACATTGCTTTCAAAACTTGGCAGAAATTTATATTTCTTTCCAAAAAATTTTGAAAAATTGAATATTGATTTTATGCATATTTGTTATTGTTTCTGCTGTATCGATTGAATTCAATTTTTTCTATTTTTTATAACTTGCTACTTCAGTTAGATAACAGAATATATTCTAGCCTAATTAAAAATATCACAGTAGTTTTGTCAGTAAAAACACTGAACGATAAATTTGTTCAAATGTTACCATAGCTTAGGCTTTATTTGGTTATTTCAATAAATTAAAAAATGTTTTTATCGAAAAAATGACGATTAAAACATAAAAGTAATTAATAAAATCTATGTAGGCCATACATTTTTCAATTATAGATAGTTTAGTTTAGATTTGCTTACGTTTGCTTAGGTGAAAAAGGTAACAATGAAAAAAAAATTACATGAACCGTTGGTATCGAAATAAAAAAGCAAAGTCTGTTTTGCAATGTTTAAAAAAAATCAGATTTGACAGGCAAAATAAATCGCATGATTAACTTTTTTACTTCAATATTAAAAAAGTTATTTATTAAAAAAAAACCCGATTTAATGCGGACTTTGCTGGTCAAACAGTATGTTATCCGAGACTTTATGCAATCTATAGAATATAATTTGTGGCACTATGCACAAAAAAAATGCGCCAAGAACTTTTTTCAAAAACATGAAATATTAATGTTGAAAGAAGAGTTTCCAAAATTTTACGAAAACAAATCGTGGGAAAAAATAAAACATTTTATTGTTAACACTTACACAAAAGGGCGAAATAATTAATTTATAAATTATATGTGTTTCTTCCAATTATTATTACGCTTAAAATATTAGTATTAAAAAAGTTTTTCTAACTAATAATCGTGTCTTCTTTAGTGATCCTCTTTAAACTTGGTAAATCATTAGTAACGTGCACACATTGTAGGAAAAAAGGCAGCATACTCTAGCAATATTTATAATATTAACGGAAATTTAAAAATTAAATAATACTTATCAATATTTACTACTTCCAAATCTCTATTACCTATCTACAATCTAAAATTATTTTAAAGCAAATGCATTTCCACGAATCCAAAATCCAAAATAGTCCAACCTTGCTTTTAAATGCAGTGGATATGACCATGTAGATGCCTTGGATTTGGGAAATAATACGAATAACTTTTTTATTTCCTAGAGTAAGGCGCAAAAGAAAGTTTTGCTTATCTGAAAAATAAGATTCATTTAAAAAAGAATGTCATTTTATATACAGGGTAAGAAATAAGTACCAAAATAGAAGTTGCAAAAATAAAAAAAATTAAATAACGCATTTTTTACATATTAATCATTAATTTTTATAAAACCTATGCCTATTATCAAAAAACTCCTAAAAGCTTTTTGTAAGATTTTAAATCTGGCTATCTCTGAAATTGGAATTATTTTTTTCTTTTGCAAAACTTTTCTTTTTTAATTTATTTTACTTAAAATTACGTTATTTTTTAATCAATCGTATTTTTCAGATTAGCAAAACTTTTTATGAAGAATTACTTTTTAGTCTAAAATCAAAAATAAAAAAGTTGCCCACATGTTACTCATTTTCAACTTATTGACAATTAAATTACCTAAAAATTACACCTTGTACAAATAACTTTAACTCACTTTATATCTAATATTTTTATCCTCTCTAATTTGACTATTTTAGAAAATTTGATTTCTCATTTTTTTGGTTAGTAGCGAAACAATATTTTTAATAAGCAAAATTTTTTTATGATAAAATCAATAATAAAAGAGTTTTCCATGTGTTAACCAAATCCGAACTCACGATGAATAGCAAGATCCAATGGCAGCACCTATTATAGAAATAATAAGCCTACGAAATAAAAAGCATCGATGAAGCGCCGTGTGTTGAAAAGAGATAGAGCAAAGCAAGGTATATGGACGGTCAGCGAATATCTACAGGTCGCTCGCTTGGAGTCTTGGACGAGGGCGATCTCGATATTATAATAATAATTTATTATTGTTCCGGTGTATGGCGTGTCAATAAACAGTTTTTTGCAGAATTGTCGTGTGTGGGGAGGAGGTAGGGTTGGCACCTTTCTGATAAAGGAAAACCGGCTTTTGTAGTTATACATTAGTAAAGTTTATACATTTTTAAAAAATAAACGTGCGTTTTACAACCAAGGGAGGGGGGAAATACGACGAATAAAACAACTCATTGTTCTTTATTTATTGCAAACAAGACACATTTAAAATATAAACTTTTTAATTGAGTTCAATTCCTAGCGTAAGTGTTTTTTTTTGACAAGAAAAAAAAATGTTTTAAGAAGCAGATTGCTTTGAGGTTAACGATACTTTTCTTTGGATGATATAATAAAGTGTAACTAAATTAGAACAAGGATTGTTAAACGTAATGTTATGTTTTAATATTTTTATTACTCGCCAAATGCCACCACTGTTATGATTTAATAATTTTAGTATTTTGTATTAGCACTGGTAGTAAATGTAAACACTTCAACTTGTTTCAAATCTCTCTATTATCTTCTGTACAAGAGGGACACTTCTTACTTCTAACAAATCTTTACTCTTACTGTGTCTACTGACTTAATTCTACTGACAATATAGTACTGACATAATGACTGACCTGCTCTATACTGACTACCTAGAACTTATTTTTATATAAATTCCCTAATTTGAGATGCAGTGGCGTATCTGTAAAATTGATTAAAAAAGGTGTCTATAAAAGTAATTTGGGTAGTATTTGCTACGCCACTGCTTACTGTACTATAATGGTTTCTTTTAATGTTTTTATAGCTGAACCTTCCCAAGCTTTATCCACATAGAGTAAATGAGTTTATGATAGGTTTTTTCGGGTATAATAATATTTGGGGCGGAAGAACGTGCATAAAATAGAATTTGAAGTAGAATTTAAAATACATAATGTTTACTTAGAATTTCCCTTGCAATAAACGACCATTAAAGCAGCTTTTGTCGGAAGGTTCCGCCGAAATATAATATATGTCTAAATATTGCATTTACGTGTCAAACTGTCTCTAGACTAATGAATATATAATACTTAATCACAAATAAAATGACTATAAAATAATGGGGTCACAACACCTCCCCCCTAAATGAGAGATTTTATAATAATGAAATTGTTAGAAAATTTCGTTCCTGAGTTAAAATATAAATTATGATACAAAATATACATCCTTGTAATTGATACTAATATTTAACAAAAGTATTATGTTCGAAATGATTTTACAAAATTTGCTATGAACTATGTTCTTATTCTATATTATACTAACCTATATAATATTGAAAACTGTTTTTTTTTTTTAATAATAATTAGGCATTCTAAATCTACTTAGATTCTACTAAAGAAATTTATTACTTATAATAAAACATAATATTATTACTTATCTAATTGATCGTCTTGAGGACGTGTGACCAATAGCTCTGCGAGGCGTGTATGATATACCTGGTTGATCGTCCTCAGGGTGATCATCATTATTAATTCTATTAGAAGTTTCACTAGTATACTGAGCTATATATCTATTACTTCTCGGGGATGGTTCAATGGTTTGATTTACCCTTACGCAAATATTTGGTATTATTCCACAACAGGAAGTTTTTCTTATACATTTTGAATATATTTTGTAAACAATAAATAATAATACAACAACAGATACAATGTAAGCTAAAACAGAACCAGAAATATTATATGTTGACAAAAAATTATTTTTTTCAAGATTTTCTGTTAGCTTTTCTATGTCGTCTAGTTTATGGCTAGCGATGTTCAGTTCGGGAATGTGCTTTGAAAGAGTCTTATAATTTTCGTTTATTAAAATTTTTGTCAGGTTAATGTTATTATTTCTTATTTTTTCACAACAGTCCTCACTAATTTCTAATGGCGGAACAAACTCACTAAATATTTTCGACTGAAAGGCATTACCGTGAGGCACGAGCATCGTTGAAACACTATACGCTTTACACTGTTTTCCTATGGTGACACTGCCGCAATTTTTTAAAATAACGTCTACTGGTTTATTTTGATTAATACATGAAATGGTTAATGATTCAGGGCAAGGCACTGCAAACAGCCAAGTATTAGTTGTAAGTAACTGAATAAAGATACCTCTATTAGAATTTAATATATGTTTTTCGCATACTTCTGGAATTTTATTTGTTACTTGAATGTGCTTCATTTCACAGTTTTCCACTAAATGACCAATGAAACTGGTTTTTGTTGCTGACAAATCATTTTATCATCCGTTATTTTTATAAATTTATTATATTCGAGATCAGAGAAAGTTATGAACTGCTGTTTTGTTTCGTCTATTGCAATGTATTTAGAAGATGGTTGGATCAAAACAAATTGATTAGTGGCTAATAGCTTAGGAAAAGGCGATACCTTATATAGGTAGAATAATTGTGCTTCAACTAAAGGAATATTAATTATATAAATTAAATGATTATTTTCAAAGTAAACTTTTAGTTCAATCGTTTTTAATATAAGATTAGAATGCATTATATCAAGAGGCACAGCAAAATCTAAACCATGGGGAAGAGAATCCGTAACTTGTTTTAGTTCATCAATTAGGCGAACTGGTGTTAAAATTGCTTGGTGTAATAAACCCATTTTGGCAATAAGAATTGCATTAATCAAAGTCATTACTTCGAGTTGTAGTTGATGTAACATCATATTTGTCAGCGTAATGTGTTCTTCTAGATTGCCTTTTAAGTCTAAAAATTTAATATCTTTTTGTTCTTTTTCTAATTGTTTGGAAAGAATTTTAACATTATTTTTTAAAATGTTTTCATTAAAATCTAAGGTTCCAATAGTATTGTTGAAATTTGTTAGTGTAGACTTGACAACTTTAGTTTGCTCTTTCATAAGAGCTAATGCTGAACCCTCATTTTGCGATAAATCTGAAATTTTGCTATCATAATATTTCGCGTCTTCTTCGTCTAAAGTACCGAATAGAATTTTTGTAGCCTTTCCGATAATACTGAACCATCCTCGTTTATTTCTACTTAAAATACTATAACCTATCAATTGATGTAAAGTTTCTAAATCTGAGCTAATTTTATCAAAATTATATTTAGTTGACTTTAAAAACGTGTCACAAATGGATAAGTGGTACTGAAAATTTTTATGATTACATAATTCAGAGGTTATTTTACTGTAGTTTTTTAGAGAAAGAAGTTTATTTATAATGTTGTTAAAATCTACATATGTAATTAGCTTCCATTTGTTATTATAGAGTCGCAGTTCTCCAAGTTTTTCAAAGTGTATTCCTGGGTTGTGGTCGTAATATGTGACATTATAATCGTCGCTATTATCAGAACGGAAGGTATTCAGAGATATAGTGATACTGAGTAGTATTATTCTGAAATAGGAGAAAACATAAAATTTAAAAATACTATCTACATACATTTATATTTTAAATTATTTTCTATAATACATTTATATATGTTTTTTTTTTTTTTTTGCTTTGTGTTAATCATAAAACTGTTTTAATCTATTGGCATGGACGCATTGTTTGTTTTTGCCTTTCTGTATTATAAAATTAACGTCAGAAGTTTTATCTATTATTATATAAGGTCCAATCCATAAGGATGTGAGTTTTTTGCTTCTGCCTCTTCGCACTGATTCGTCATAAAGTAGCACCTTATCACCTATTTTAAAATCTCTAATTTTGCAATTTTTATCGTAATTTTGTTTTGAAACGCTTTTACTTGTCAATAGATTTTCTTTAGCCAATTGGCTAGAATATTGTAATTTTTGTTTAAGATTGGCAACAAAATCATCATATGTGTATTGAGTTTTCATAGGTTGAATAATTGAAGTAGGTAAATTAGGGGTATGGCCAAATAAAAGTTCAAAAGGTGAAAAGTGGGTTGCAGTATGCGGAGTTGTATTATAAGTAAATGTTGCAAATGGAATCCAGCTATCCCAGTCTTCCTGACTATCTTTGATAAAATGTCTTAAATACTCCTCTAAGACTCTATGAGAACGTTCTAAAGCTCCGTTGGATTCTGGATGATAACTAGTAGTTTGAACCTTTTTTATTTTTAAAAGTTTGCAAGTATTTTTAAAGATTTCACTTAAAAAATTTGAACCTTGATCGGTAATTAGAGTTTCAGGTAGTCCATATAGACAAATTATTTTCGTTACGAAGTAATAAGCTACTGTTGAGGCTTCTTGATTTTTTATAGGGACATTAATATTATACTTTGTCAGGTCATCTTGGAAGGTAAGAATATATTTGTTACCTGCTTCTGTATCAGGTAAGGGACCAACAATATCGAGAAAACATCTTTCAAAAGGTTTAGTCGCGGTTGAAGTTATGACCATTGGCATTTTTGTTTTTCGCGATAAATTGTTTTTTTGACAAGATTCACATTTTTTTATAAATCTTTTTACGTCTTTTTTCATGCCTCTCCAGGTATAAAATTGGGATAATTTTTTATGTGTACGGGCAATTCCTTGATGACCGCCTAAAGGAGAGTTGTGGAATTCTTCTAATAAGGTTTCCTTTTCAGATTCCGAGGGTTTTATTAAATTATTATTGTAAACTGTTATATCTACATTAGAGTTTTTAAAAATATATCTTATTATGGAATAAATAATTTCCCATTTTACTAACGGGTTGTAATGATATTTAATAAATGACAATTTAAGTTTTTTGTTACTTACAAGATTTTTTAACTTTAGTAGACAAGACCATATATTTTCATAATTTGTGTCATTTAACATATTTTCATTATCATTGAGTAAAAATATATTACAGTCGTTGTTTTGGTACTGAGAGACGGAAGGTATTTTTAAATCGTTTTGAACGTTGTATGATGCAAGAAATTGTTTAATCTGATTATTTTGTTCCAAAATATTAAATTGCTCTTTGTTAAAAAATTTGGGAAAAAATAATATTATAGGATCTGAATTATTTATCTGAAATAAATTAGCGTTGTTTTCTTTTAATTTTGTGTTAATAACAATATGTGTTTGCAGATAATTTAAAAATTTTTGATAATCTGTTATCATGTCAGCGTTTACCGTTTTAATCATTCTACTTAAGGCATCAGCATTTGTATTTAACTTTCCGGCCTTATAAATAATTTCGAAATTGTATTCTTCCAATTTTAACCTAAATCTTGTTAGACGCGACCCAGGGTCTTTTATGTTAAATACATAAAGTAAAGGTTTATGATCCGTAACTATCTTAAAATTTGTTCCAAAAACATATGGTCGAAAATGTCTAACTGCCCAAACAATTGCCGCTAATTCTTTCTCTGTCGTTGAGTAGTTTTGTTCGGCTTTATTAAGAGTTCTACTAGCATAAGCTATAGGTCGATCATTATTAACTTTTCCTTGTGATAAAATTGCACCAATCGCATAATTACTTACGTCGGTAGTTATAATGAATTCTTTTGAAAAATCTGGGTACTGTAGTACAGGAGGAGAAGTAATGATATTTTTAAGCGTTTGAAATGAAACATCACAAGCATGGTCCCATTTAAATTCCGTATCTTTCTTGAGCAATTTGGTAAGAGGTTTTGAAATTTTCGCAAAATCCTTTATAAATTTTCGATAATATCCGACAAGCCCTAAAAATGATTTTACCTCTTTTTGATTTACTGGTTGAGGAAACTGTAAAACACATTCTACTTTTGAAGGATCAGGTTTGATGCCATAATCTGTTATAATGTGACCTAGATACAAACATTCTTTTCTTAAAAATTCACATTTTAATTGTTGAAGCTTTAAATTATGCTCCCGAAACCGTTCAAATACCTCAATTAACCTTTCATTATGTTCTTTTAAATTATTAGCATAAATTACGACATCATCTAAATAAATAAAACATTTTATGCCACTAAGACCGCTTAAGACCGCATTCATTAACCTCTGAAAGGTTGCCGGAGCTCCTTTTAGGCCAAAAGGCATCCTATTGTAAACAAAATGCCCCGTAGAAGTACTAAAAGCTGTCTTATTTTTGTCATTTTCGTCCATTTGAACCTGATGAAATCCATTGGCTAAATCTAAAGTTGTAAAATAATGCGATTTTCCTAATTGGTCTAAAATATCTGTAATATTAGGTAATGGAAATGCATCCCCTGCAGTTATTTCATTAATCTTTCTAAAATCTACGACCACGCGAAATTTAGGTAAACCTGATGAATCAGTTTTTTTAGGAACTACTAATAAGGGACTATTCCAAGGACTGTAAGACGGAGAAATTATTCCATCCTTTAACATTGCATCGGTTTGTTCTTTTATAACCTCCCGATGTTGAAAAGGTAATCTATAGGGTTTAATATTAATAGGTCCCTTAGTAGGGTCTGTAGAAATTTTATGTTTTATTGTGTTTGTACAAGAGAGTTTATCACCTTCTAAATAAAAAATATCGATAACATTTTCACAAATTTCTAGAAGTGAGTTAGTTTCCTCGAGATTTAATCCTTCTAAGTTGAGAGAATGTTTCAATTTTTCTAAACGTTCAAAGTAATTTATATTCGTGTTATTTTCAATATTATTATTATTATGACTAAGCTCTATAATGTCAAATTCACCTTTAGTGATAGGTTGTACGTTAACTCTGGGTAACGCAATTGTTAAGGGTTCATTAGATATATTTAAAATACTAATTAAACATTTATGATTATGTACTTTGGTCAAAGAAGAACCTATATAGAGATTTTCAGCAAGTTGTTTCGATTTTACGATATCTTCAGTACCTGAAACGTTGGCCAAAGCATAAGTTATCATTTCACATCTTGGGGGTATAGTCATTAAAGTCTCTGAAGGCAAAATCTTAAAGCAATTGTCCTCAAATCCCAATTTAAAAATTCTTTATATTGTGTCACCTCTTGAGCTTTACCTTTTAATTTAGTACCAAAAATTAATTTAGCTAATTTATTTTTTTTATTTTCTTTCACAATATGCATTACTGCGTCACAGTTTTTTAGAAAAAATTGAAGAGAATTTCCATCGCCGGCCGTAGCCGTCAAATGAATTTATTAAATTTAATACATCAATTGCATCTTTTCCTTCAGCCATTTTTTTGTTTGTTAAAATTATAAAGATTAAATACTAATAAAAATTTTGGGTAAAAATTTAAATATAGATAAGTTATACGGTCGATTATTCAATTACTTTTTCAACACACAACGTATTTGCAGTACCTTTCACAAAATAAATATATCTATATAATTTCAAAAATGCATAACATATAAAAAAAAACAAATAGTGTCAACACAACAGGAAAATAAAAGAAAAAAACTTACAGCTTCATCCTTAGTTAGCTGGAACGTAAGACGAATTTCCTCGTTTTCTTTCTTCTTCTCGAAACTTGTTGCGTACTGGGCGCTCCTCCAAGTCTGTTGAAACTTCCTGTCTTTGGTAAACCGATGTGGTTTAACTGGTGTGATTCCTGCTGCGTTCTAGGCGCTCCTTCAGAAAACACGGGGTAGTATATCCAGATCCGCTGCCACCAATGTTATGTTTTAATATTTTTATTACTCGCCGAATGCCACCACTGTTACGATTTAATAATTTTAGTATTTTGTATTAGCACTGGTAGTAAATGTAAACACTTCAACTTGTTTCAAATCTCTCTATTATCTTCTGTACAAGAGGGGCACTTCTTACTTCTAACAAATCTCTACTCTTACTGTGTCTACTGACTTAATTCTACTGACAATATAGTACTGACATAATGACTGACCTGCTCTATACTGACTACCTAGAACTTATTTTTATATGAATTCCCTAATTTGAGATGCAGTGGCGTATCTGTAAAATTGATTAAAAAAGGTGTCTATAAAAGTAATTTGGGGAGTATTTGCTACGCCACTGCTTACTGTACTACAATGGTTTCTTTTAATGTTTTTATAGCTGAACCTTCCCAAGCTTTATCGACATAGTGTAAATGAGTTTATGATAGGTTTTTTCGGGTATAATAATATTTGGGGCGGAAGAACGTGCATAAAATAGAATTTGAAGTAGAATTTAAAACACATATTGTTTACTTAGAATTTCCCTTGCAATAAACGACCATTAAAGCAGCTTTTGTCGGAAGGTTCCGCCGAAATATAGTGTATGTCTAAATATTGCATTTACGTGTCAAACTATCTCTAGACTAATGAATATATAATACTTAAGACTATTCACAAATAAAATGACTATAAAATAATGGGGTCACAACAGTAAGACTCAGCATGCGGCGAGACTCGTAGATGTTTGAAAAAAAGTGCATATAGGCCAGCGGATAATATACTACGTAATATTTTAGCGATATAGAGAGAGGTAAGCATTTCGTAACCAGCTTCTACGGTATGTGAACTGGAACCCGGCCTAGTTGAAGCAAAACCGGTCTGGCCGGGCGAAAACCGGCCAGGTGGCAATACTAGGAGGAGGAAACTAGGTTTTCCCAAACTATTTTTTCTAACTAATATGAACTTTATACAAAATCGAATTAAAAAGCCATTGACCTTTTATTATAAAATTTTATATAGGAACATTCGTATAAATTACTACTTCAATACTAACCTCCATTTTTTTAGGCTGAGATCATTCATTTGTTAAATCTTTAAAAAAGGTATTTTTTCCCAACTCGGTAAAATCACTGAATCATACTTTGACGCGCATTACCGACCCGCGGCCTAAATTTTTATTGTTTATTTTACAGAATCGAATAATTTGGCCACTGTTAACAATAAAAGTATCACATTTCTGATGTTTTAAGCCTACTCTTCTGGTTGAATTTCACTTTTTTAGAAACCAGCAAAAGTGCTGTGTTTTAATGCGCCCCGATTTTTTTTAATTTTTATTCTTAGTAAAATAAATTTAAGTTGTAACTTAAACTAAATAGTGAATACCCACGTATAAATTAAATAAACTTTGATGAAATAGCTAATGCACTTCTACAAAATGCTCATTTTGCCTACCCTATTCCTAAGCCACTGCACGCCATTACAAATCGTACACACCAGACGTTTTCGTTTTATGCCATAATAAAAATAAAAAAATAAATCTTAATAAAAAATATCTTAATTTCTACGAAATTAGCCGATAGTTGACCAAATCTATTATTGCTTCGTTTCTTTTGTAAAAAAAACT